>OX453273.1:14208405-14808405 GCA_949710005.1 Ricordea florida
CCGAAATGCTACCCTATTTTGCGGCTTTGGACCACTCGAATTACACCAGATGGGGCGTCATATTTCTTGTTCAAATATATCGATTATGAGCTTACGGGTCTTCGGTGCACGACTCGAAACATGTTAAGTGTTGTGTAACCTTCGCATCTGGGTTTAAAATGGCTAAGTAGAATTAGGTTTACTTACTTCCTAAAGAGGCCACTTTTATCTCTCGTTGTACGCTCCATTTCTCCATACGTTGTCTTAAAATCTTGCCGAAGTCATGCGAAATACTCGTCGATTAGAGGATAAACCCTTCAATGAAGTAAATTTGCACGAGTCGATATCACTTCTGCGATGTAAGATATTTCCTAAACAGTCGTAATAGTCAGGAGGCAGCTCGCCAAAAAACGATTTTCGCTAAACATTTTGAGTAGAAGCAGGCAACATGGCTTAAAATCTTCATTTTGCCATCCTGATTAAGAATTGTGCTGTTGCCCACTCCAATTGTTATGATATCTGTCATTAAACGGGTTTATTTGTCTAGGCCCTCGCTCCTGCAGCATGAAAACGAGGCTGAACTGTAACATTTATATAAACCCAATAAAAAGTACACAATGTGATGGGGAAATAGCTGAATCTTTGCTACTTGACGTTTAGAGCTCGATAGACAGTAGTGTGGGAGATAAAATGCGTCACGTGATCAGTTACGAAGAGTCACGTGACTTTCCAATAAAATCGATTTCAAAGCACAAAAGACGCTCTACTCACACTTTCCTTTAATATAGTTTTCAACTTACTGACGTTTCTCATTTCGATTTAGACATCCAACAATAAAAACACAATAATGCAATAGGTGATCAGCTATGATGGGTCACGTGATGTAATGAAATCATTCTATTTTCAGTCATTCTATAGCGTTTTTAACCTATGTAACATTTCCCATGAGTTAGGGTTTTTCATGTAAAAAGACTGAACTTTCTTCTACTTGGCCGCACGGTTTAAGCCAAAAATACAAGCTTATAAACCATAAGCAAAGTGTCTTATATTACACAAGACCACCATGAGACTTCCACATTATCAAAGTTATAGGTCATGCTTCAATTTTCTCTACTGCAGTGTTCCTGTCGTTTCTGCACCTGTAGCCACATTTACATGCCTTGGAACAGCAAAGAGATAGTTGAATGCAAGTGCAGCGTCGGTTTCCACAGCATCCGCCCTCTCGGGAACACCCACAGTATGCTACCTGTAATCACGCGGTTGACAATTCTTCTCGCGTCATTAACTTTGGCTTCAGAAGGCCTTCACTGAAATACTATCCGCTGTCTTCAGGCTTTGGGAGAGAAGGACATGGTTCTAGCGCTTTATTCCATACCATGGTCTGATAGTTTGCCGCTTTATGTGGAGAATCAATGCATCTTGAGTCGGAGGTAGGGCGTCAAGATCTTTAATTGGATTTGCGAAACGCTGCTGCTCTTTCTTTGTTGATTTTCACCTCTTGTGTTCCGGGATTGTAGAGTTTGCATACAAAGGCTTCAACTTTGGCAAGAACGTCAGCACTGATTTGGCTTTCTTCTCCAAGGTGTTCCAAGAGGTCAGGTGCATCTTCTAAGACTTTCCATGCCGATGCCTTGCCCACACCATAGAACTGGCGTGTCGTATCACAGCCAGTAATGGCATGAAATGCCAGGAGCGACTTCCTCTTCTCCTCAGAGAGCGGGATTCTGTGAACTGGTATGTAACGCCTTTGTCTTGATGTACCCGCAAACATCCACATCTCTTGACAAAGCTGCTCTCGGTGTGCCAAAAGGTGGACAAGAACGTCCGTATCACGACACAAAATGTTGACTTGCTTGTACCCTCTTGCTGCTGCGTCTCGGGCATGCAGTACTACTCTAGTATCTGCCTCCTCATGATCTGATGCGAACTCTCTTATATCTTGTCATGATGTGTCAGATGACCACACCTTCAGTGTATCCTTGAAGCCTCCATTGATCACCAGTTCTCGCCCAGGAGGCGCGCTGTAACTCTCCGAGATTTCCGTCGAGAGGAAATGAACTAGGCTAGCCTTGTTATCTTCTAGAATGATGAACCTTTCCCAGTTTCCAATTCTCTGATCTTTGTTATCTACATTGCGCCTAATCCCTGTGCTCATTTTCTCCTTGCGCTTGTCTCTGGTTCCTCCTTTTATCGAGTTCTTGACATATCTGTCAAATAGCACGTCAACCCTTGTACAACTGTCCGAAAAATGGGAAGTGACATGACGAATAAATCGGTCACTCCACTCCCCAAAGGTTTTTGCTCCTGAAGAGTTGGCGAGGGACTGAACAGCTGCCATTCCATTAATTATAGTGGATGTTTGACTCCTGCTGAATGGCATTTGGTTCTTACAGACATTTCCTTCTAAAATGGTACCAAGATCCGACTTCCCTGCTTCCCGTAGACTTCCGTCTAGGGTAGCAAGTGACTTTGGCACTGGAGCAAGCTCGCTTCGAAGCAACGTATTCACATCTACATCACGACCGGATTCCAAGGCTACTATCACCCTTCTCAAGAGATCTCTGTCTGCTTTCATGGCGATGGTCTTGCTCTTATCAACTGACACTGATACAGTGTAAAGTGTCTAAAAGGTTTTCACCTTCTGTTGCTTTAGAGTGTCATGGAACTTTATTTCTTTCTTGATTAGCCTGGTTTCAACGAACTCTTTGATGATTTTCTTACCAATTTCCTCAACGCCAAGTAGATCTTGTTTAATGGCGTTACTTGCCACATCTCCAGTGGTAACTACAACTAAGTCAGACGTACATCGGAAGACCTCGTATTTCGTAAACTGCGCCTCCAGATTAGCTACATCTTCTGCATCTTGTTGCATTCTGGCTTTTCCCAGATCTTTGGCGCTAGTGCATTCTCTTTGTAAGACGTTAAACATCTCTTTGGTGTCTTCTGACAGCTTGGCGCACTCATTTTAGGTACTTAAGACACCAGCGATCTCGAGCCGAGTCTGTCCTTGTTATTCCAACAAGGCCTCCAGCTACCTTTCAAGATTTGTTCACATGCTCTAGTGCTTGGTCGTCGGGAATTTGATTGAAGGTGCTGGCTGTCTCCTTTGTCACAAAGTCGCCACTCTCAAATGCCTGCTGGACCTCAGAAGCAGTCTGCGGAAGCATCTTCATGTCTGCAAGAAATATGACGCCCCATCTGGTGTAATTCGAGTGGTCCAAAGCCGCAAAATAGGGTAGCATTTCGGAGAAGGAAGAGAGATACAGATCCCACTTCCCTTCCCGGATCGCACGCGTAAACCTCAGCAAGATGGTGACCAGTTTCATGTATTGTCTCCAGTTATATATAACAGAACGAGCGGTTGTCATGATGTGCGGCATCAAAAGCTTTGATGATATGTGCAGCTTGTCCAACTTCATCAACAAGCTCACTGCTAGTCAGGGCATCTACTAATGAATCATCGTCGTTCCCAGTCGTAAACTTAGTGGCCAATGGTTCCGACAGATTCACGAGAGTGTTGCATTCATTGTCATCCCTGTCTTTCGCCCACTTCGTTAACATGGGCCACAATACCCCCCACAGTGCTTCATAACTTAGCTTGTGTGCACGTATTACTCGATTCCACAACTTTCCTTTAAGGATGTTGTCAGATGTTGTTGTCAATGTTGCTATTCAAACAATGTCAATGTTGTTGTCAATCAAGCTATTCACACAACTAAGGCTAATTCAGTATCTATTCAATGGTTGTTATCTAGTCACGTGACCCATCATAGCTGATCACCTATTGCATTATTGTGTTTTTATTGTTGAATGTCTAGATCGAAATGAGAAACGTCAGTAAGTTGAAAACTATATTAAAGGAAATCGTGAATAGAGCGTCTTTCGTGCTTTAAAATCGATTTTATTGGAAAGTCACGTTACTCTTCATAACTGATCACGTGACGCATTTTATCTCCCACACTACTGTCTATCGAGCTCTAAACGTCAAGTAGCAAAGATTCAGCTATTTCCCCATCGTATTGTGTACTTTTTATTGGGTTTATATAAATGTTACAGTTCAGCCTCGTTTTCATGCTGCAGGAGCGAGGGCCTAGACAAATAAACCCGTTTAATGACAGATATCATAACAATTGGAGTGGGCAACAGCACACTTCTTAATCAGGATGGGAAAATGAAGATTTTAACCCTATCTAGACCGGGCTTTTTTTTGCTTGTTTTGCCCGGGGGGGGGGGGGCTAATGGGCCCCCCCTCCGTATCTCGTTAACGAATGGTCGTATGACCACCAAATTTACAGTGAAAGGTGTATAGGCCAAAAACAATCTACACAGGTAGGTTGACGTCATGATGACGTAATATATTCTTTCAGGAGCCCATTACCCGGAGCGTGCAACTCCCATACTATGTCTGTGAAACGGCATTTTCACAAGTAAGGTTATTTTTAGATCGTGTTTCCCGCGAATTGGTTTGGGAGAGCCAATCACAAGCTAGTGTATGATTGATATGTAGCATGATAACCGCCTGTAGCGACAACGAACATAGCCGGCATACACGAGTCTTCATCGGAGTGTTCGGACAGCATTTCTGACGATAGTCAAGGTATTACACAGAGAATAGTAGCTCCGATGAGATAACTGAGACGGCGGAAACAACGTATTCTCGGTTTTCATGTAACGTAATAACATTTCAAAATAGGAAATTGCCAATCCTTTTGAATTTTTAGCTTTATCAGATAAAAGCCCGTGTGTAAACTCGTCGATTTACAAATATCTAACTCGATAGGTTTCTTCGTTTTGTAATAGCGTGCGCATGAATTTCAAGCTTTCGCCTTGCGTGACATAAAATGTCTGTCCGGAAAGGCTGTTTCGTACGTGAAAAGATGACTTTTCTTGAAATTTTTTTTGCTTTTGGAAGAGCTCTTGCATTTAAGCAAGTGTTACCTTGAGTGTATACAGCCACTCGAGTGATAAGGTATCGGTTTTATAGCAAAACTCAACAACAGCTGTTTTTAACACTTTACTGCCGCCATATTTGTGCCCCTTGAAAGGGCACAAACATGGCGTCTCCATACAAAGCTCTATCAATTTGGTTGAAACATTTATCCGAATATTTCATGCATGAAAACCTACACAGATCTAATTCTTTGCAAGGTTTTTTACATGGTAGAAATCTATCATATGCCAGATTCTTGAGTTCGTCTGTTGATTGTTTTCGATTTTATTTTTTATCACGTGCCATGTGAAAACCACCAATTTCGCGGGAGAGGCCGCTCTAAAAATAAACTTACTTGTGAAAACGCCGTTGCATAAGCCTATAGCAGTTGCACGCTCCGGGTGATGGGCTCCTGATTCTTTTTATGACGTCATCTCTTGTATTTTATTGTAAAATACGGTATTTTTTCTCTTTTAGGCATGAAACGTTATAACATAAAACTGAGCAAGATAAATGTTACTAATAACAGTGTTGTATATCTCAAGCATTGTTCACATAATTGGCGATTAATATATACGTCATGATGACGTCATATATATGTATGTGTAATGACATAACTTTATGGCTTTTCAAAGTATACATAAAATGTAGGTAATCATTACAAGATCATTACAAATCAGAGTTCGGGTAAGTCTGAATGTCAATCACCATTTTTATTACCCGCAATGCATTGATAAACTTTCCCAAAATGCAATTCTCCATAGATTTCAAAAAAATCAGTAACTGTCATACTTACTCGCCAGAAAATAGCAATTTTCTTGAAGAACAATGTTTAACAACATGTGTGTACTGTTTTTGATAAAAGGTTTACAAAAAACATCAAGTTTAGTAAATTTTTTTATTTCTTATGATCCGCCATCTTGGATCCGCCATCTTGGATCCGCCATCTTGGAATTTTTCAGTTATTCTTTTCTGCATAATAATGTTTAAAAACATACATCAATTGACTGGAAACAACTAATTATAGTTTATCAAACATTTTTATAATCAAATAATGGTATTTACTTATCTAATATTAGAGATATTTTCATGAAACTAAAAGTATTGTCCGCCATCTTTGTTTTTGCTAATTATACATTCATGAATTCATCTAATTTGCATACAGTGGTCATAAATTGTATAAACTACTATTAAATTAATGATTTATTGATGAATCAGTGTGAAAAGACCAGTCCAATGGGGAAATTGTAAACAATATGTCCAAAAAAATACTCATTCCAAAATTTTGAAAATATTACCATGTTTATTTATATACTATAATATTATTTATATACTATATACTATTATATACTATTTATAATATTACCATTCCATGTTACCATGGAAACACCACAAATGACAGACCATCATAACCAACATAGACATGTTGCCAGATAAATTTTAGGAAAAGTCATCAAGTTTGGTGGTCCTAGCTTTCCTGGTTTGGGAGATACGAGCTGTTAAAGTTCGGTAGGGCCTCAAAGCCCCCCCCCCCCCCCCAGTCTAGATAGGGTTAAGCTATGTTACCTGCTTCTACTCAAAATGTTTAGCGAAAATGAAAAATAAGCGCCCTGTGTGACAGTGCTTCCTGACTATAAAAAGGACGATTTTGGCACTGCAAAATACTTCCATAGGCGCATTATTTCCCTCAGCTTTCCATCTGTAGTCCAGTAATAAACGCCATATTTGCGAATGACCCATTTTGGTCGGACACGGAAAAGGAAAAGCTTCACAACTCCAAACCTCACCAAATCGCCATTTTGTTTGTTGCTATAAATCCAGAGATGTTTCACGGGCCGGGATATAAAGTAGGTTCCAGGCTCTCAAAAATCCTGGATTAGCATACCAGGCTTGGTTTAAATAGAAGTATATACGCGGGAAAATTAAAAACAAACCCACAAAGTATCTCTTTGCTAACACCAAATAAAAACCAAATGTCTGAGATTCTTGAGAGTTACAAAAAACGAAAGATAGAGTGGGCACTAAACATAGGAACAGAATTTCCTCTTCATTATGTCAAGCAGCAGGCTTCTCAGCAGTATGAATTCTTGTTTTGTGTGGAGATCCCTTGGCCACTACTACGCTTGTGGAGTGAGCTCTTTGAGGGTACCTCTCTCACAACGAGCTACATAGATCTTCTTAACGCTACTGTTGTGGATGGCTGGTTGACTATAAGGAGAGGGTGCTTACGTATAGATGACCAAAAGGTTCAGTGAAGTACAGTTTTACTTACATCCCCGTCCTGTTTTGTTGCTATCAGCCTCTCGGCCTGGTAGACACCTAAAATTTTCTTTAAAGATGTTTTTTCTTGCTTTTTTCTTCGTAAAACAGATCCACAGAGCTCAAATTATTTAAAATATCGTAGGGGATACGTTTTCCCTGACTGCGATCATTTTTGTTCGCCATTTTGAAAATGAGATTCCGCTGACAATTAATCACGGGCGCGAAATGTCCACGATTTCTGGCCATGGAAAGTGCTGCCTTTGCAATGACAACTGTAAATGGTTAGACTTTCTAGTCTCCTCGGATAAGGACGATTAATCGTACGTCCTGTCTCACACCCTTGTTAGCAATAACTTTGTGGGACGTTAAAGAACCCACCAACTGTTCGCGAAGTGTAGGGGACGTATGTAGCATGTATTTGTGACCTCTATGAGAGAAGAGACCTACCACGTCATTAATATCATTGGCCAATATCAGGTGCTGTCATATACCATGGTATTACATCACAGCCTATGAGCTGAAATGGATCCTCTCTTGCTATTGGCCATATCGTGTCAGAGTCACGGAGGTCTCACCCATCCGACGGCTCGCGAGGCTCGCTGAAGACGCAGTTCCCGGTGTTGTTGTTTGGCCTGGGTGAGATCAAACATACACTGACATCGGTTTTCAAAGGCGCCTTTATAGGCTGACGTCCGATCTGACCACCGTGAAAGAATTGCAATATTTCACTGACAAGCCCGAGGGAACGTGGGATAAATTTATTTAGTATATACTTAAACAGTGGATAGCGTTAATGGTACGCTCTGATTGGCTAGTGAAACTCCGAATATCCTTTGCTGTTTACCTCCGAGCAACTTGATGGGTTTTTCCCTCCCTCGCGTGAATTTCGAAAAATATGACCTCCTGGTTTCAATCCCTGACAAGCGAAGAAATCATCCAAATTAACAACGAAGCAGTCTCTGGACACACAAAGAAAGCGACTAAATTTGGCTTGGCCATGTTCAAAGGTAATGGTTTATGTTCTTAACCCGAAGTCTATCGATAAAAACCAACGAGAAAGCTTTGTCTACAAATGCAAATTAATCTTGCATAACCAAATTTGATGTCACTTGTTCACTTGAGAACCAAAGTTGACTTGCGGTGCCTGTTCCTTTGTGCCCCGTTTTAGACTATTTGTTTTATTTAAGACAACAGTATTGAAACCTTGTGATTCAGATGGTTACGAGCAATGATACTAGGATACACACAGTAATTTATGTTTTGAACAACTCAATTGAATCATCTATGCAGCCATTTTGCAGGTTTCCACCTCCTACCTCGCTTACTGCTCTTCCAAGTTTTGTCATTTCTTAGCAAAATGCAGCGTGGATATCAACATGAAAATTCTGGTGTGACACAGTGTGTGCTCCGTTCTGAAAAGTTCTAGCCACGCCCCTGTCTCAGTTACATAAGTTGAGTGTCGACAGGTGGTCGTATCTACAATCCTGGACAAAATTATATGGGACACTTAAGGAATCAGCGGTATCTGAAACATGTAATGATGATATAAACAAGGGAGTAACTGCAGAATACCCTGCCATTATTGTGTTCTTGTAGCGACAGCGTTTGAAGAACGAGTTGGACAACAATAGACGCTATTCACATGCAAATAAGTGGCAGGGTATTCTGCAGTTTAGCCTAAACAAGTCCTAATAAACTTCACAGCACATGATTACATTTTGCTCTGCTTTTTTAATTTACCGTGTTTTCAGTATATTCTTAGGAAGGAAAGATTAAATTTTTTGGGAAATTTTATTGGACTGAATTTCACTACTTTAACTAGAAATGACGAAAAATCCGATTTTTGACCTTGAGAATGGGGGTCGACTTATACACGAGTTCGACTTATACATGAGTAAATACGGTATGTAAAATGTCAATAAACATGGAAACAACGAAGCCCTGTTTTTTGCTGCTATTATAACCACCCCCCTACCAATGTTGGTAGAACTGTCATCATTTTATTAGTGTAAAACCCAACAAATCAACATTGAGTGTGTGTGTGTGTGTGTGTGTGTGTGGGGGGGGGGGGGGGGGGGGTAGGGAAGGTGGAGATAAGGTGTTTCTGCTAATTTATTATTTTTTTTTGCAAAGTGCCCCATAGTTTTTCACCAGGATTGTATGTCTCTGTCCAACGTTTTCGAAAACAGTCGAAACACAACCCACATCCTCATGATCGAACTCGACAAAAAATTCTCATAACTTATTCCTTCCGCAATCAGTGAATCAGTCGATGACTCTGTGGTCACTACCCGGCTTTATTTGACTTCAGTCGTACAACGTTGTTGCTTAAAATAGGAGGTTAGGTTCTTCACTAAGACATCCCATCATTCCTTTATGGTAAGAGTTTCTGTAAAACACATGATGGTTTTACCAATATTGTCTTTGGCCGACACGATTAGAGTCACCTTCTTGGGCACCTTGAACAGGAACTAAAAGAAAAGACTTAACTGTTACATGTTACACTGGTACAGAAATAAAGTGTTTACCTAAGAGTTTATTTTAAACATGTTTTTTTATGTAAGTGCAGCTGTGTGCTTTGCTTAGGGACGGACCATTAGAAAAGTGATGGGGGGGGGGGGGGTGGGGAATTTTCAGCTTTCACGAATTTTTTTTTTCGCTCACTGTTTGTGCAGGAATTTTTTTTTTCAGGTGAACCCCTCTGCACGAATTTTTCTTACTACGTGTGAAAAAGTCACAATTGGACCTTCCTTCTGCATGAATTTTTTTTTTACCTTCTTTGCAGGAATTTTTTTTCTTGGCATTTTCCCTTGCATGAATTTTTTTTTTTTCCCCACCCCTTCCCCCCCATCACTTTTCTAACGGTCCGTCCCTAAGAGTTTATTTTAAACATGTTTTTTTTGTAAGTACAGCTGTGTGCTTTGCCTAAGATGCCATTTAGGATTTCCAACTGTTTAATTATCGATCGAGAACCTCTCTATATTTCCTCAATGCAAATGAAACGGAACATCACAGAAACCGCGCGTAAGGCAAACGCGAAAGGGAGGGTCTCAATGGGGAGGTGACTTTTACGGCTAACGGTTAATATTTTTGTCTGTTTTACGGCTAACGGTTAATATTTTTTATTGTTTTACGGCTAACGGTTAATATGTTTGGCTGTCTTACGGCTAACGGTTAATATTTTTTACTGCTAACGGCTAAAATTGTTCCATATTTACGCCTAGTGGCTAATTTTTTTGCCCGTTTTTCGGCTAACGGTTAACCTCATTGAGACCCTCGAAAGGGGGGGGGGGAGGAAAGCGCGAAAAAGGGATAACCTTTCAGGCAATTTCCTTGTTCCCCGCCTCCCGACTCCATGCTTACTGATCTTGCGCTGAAATACAGGTTTCTTTACGTTCTCAAATTCAAGAAATATACCAGCAAACAGAGGGTTACAAGAGATGTCTGAATCTGACCTTTTAGAGAGTATTAACCTGGTACCGAACTCAACCTAAAACCTGGACTCATCTTCAAAACGAACCTATGCTGAGACTTCTAATCATACTAACTATAATTCTACCCTGGATCTTGAAATACAAACATTTTCGCTGAATCTTTGAGATAACAATTTTCTTTTGTAGACCAATCTTAAACGCACTTTCCATTGACCACGCTTGCTCAGAACCGTTCTAGGAGAATATCAGCGAGGCGTTGTTGTTTGTACGGAAATTATTGCACTTGGTCAAGAGCTGTCAAGATCAAGGCCTAATATTTTCCAGTACGACCCTCCCTTCCAGTCAAGAAGATATATGTAAAACAAATCCAAAGGATGATTTATTTAACAATTATTCGCATTGTTTTGATATAAATACACAGGTGATTATTTCAAAAAAAAAAAGAAACAGCATTGTACAACACAAAAGAATTATAAATTCATCAAAAGCGCGCGAACGACTGGCAGCCATTTTGTTCGTCGAGGTGATAATCCAGGATAGCGAACCAATCAGAGCGCGCGATTTTGTATAATCACCTAAGTATTACTACTAAAGGCTGATAGTCCTGGAAAGAGAGAGCATTAAAAAAAAAAGAAAAACAAAAACTCTTTAGTAGCTGACACAAGTACTGGTAACCCAGCAGTTTACATTGTGGGCTATAAACATAACCTCTTTGATAAGTATCCCAACGTGCGGAAAGCAGACCAGTTGGCTATTTACAAGAGTGGCCTATGATGTGAAGGACATGAAACTCGGGATTACCGTATTACATAACCATGCAGTGGTCAGGACGGGAATCGAACCATGGACCGTGACCAGATTACAAGTCCTGCGCCCTAACCACTCGGCCACGCAGCCTCCCAAAGATAGCATTATCTATAAAGATAGCATATTCTATCTAGAGTTCTAGAATTATGTGTTTCATTTGATCCTCGGAGAGTTGTGAACTGCGCAAAAACGGAGGTGAAGCCTCTTTATGAGGTAGCTACTGCAATGGTTAGTGGGATAAAATTAGAAATCAATATAATTAAAATTGAAACATTTCGATATCATTTTACTGATCTTTTGAATGATTCAAATACGATATATAATTAATTAGCATATGTCATGGCAGTTGGTCGCTTCTTTTGTTGCTCCCTAGTTTCCTATCTATTTAAGACCTATGGCACAGACATTGTCTTTGGAGTCTCCTTATACTCAGGTTCTCATGGACTCTTTTGGTCATTCGAGAACTCTGTTTGCCATCGCAGTATTTGTCAGTGGAGCGGATTTTGGCTTCTTTGGAAATTTTTGATGTCAACATTTGAGGTCCGTGGTTGGCAAAGAAAATTTTTCACACGTAGAATTTCTTACTATACCAACTCTGTTGTAGTTCATGGTATTTCACTACTGATTGCCGGAGATGTCGAGAGCAAATCCCGGACATGACATTTGAGTGAAATGTTCGGAATGTTCAAAAACTATTGCTATCAACCATCCAGCCATATGCTGAACGAGATACCACATTAAGGGTGGTGGAGTATCTAGATCTCTCGAGCAACATGTCATTATAATCTCTCTTCGCCGTTTGTTCTATGGAATTGCGGCTTGCGTTTATTGGAAGATATGGCATTTAAATCGTTGGGGGATACGTCGCTGGTCGAGCCTACTTCGTCTGCTGAGTTGAATTCTAAAGCAAATCAAGTTCATGCAAATGCATACAAGCTGCAAGGAATAGCGAGGCAAAGAGCAAAATGTTGGCAAAGGATATTGCATTTAAATGTGAATAGCATTCAAAACAAAGCAAAAGAGGATGAATGAGGCGGAGGGGTAATGGTTTACATCTCGCCTTCATTACCATCTAAAAAGACAAAGTTACCGAGAAGCTATGCGACTACAGAGCCACTTGTCATACAAACATCTTTTGGTGGAAGGCAAGTGATTTTAATGGGTCTATACCGACCACCTAAAGGGATAGGTAAAGATTATTTCCTCAGGTTGGAGGATGAACTCAGTGACATCTGTTATTGGGTGTCATTGTCTTGGGTGTCATCTATTCTTGGGTGCAAAATTAGTTCATGGTAATAATAGGAGATTTCAACCTTGATAGGTTACGATCTGATCAAAGAGAAGGAAATTAAAGTCTTGCTTGATATAGAGGAAATACATGACCTCGAATGTCTCATAACTGAACCGACTAGAATTACTAATCACAGTAGAACTCGTCTGGATGTTACCCTTACTAATAAGTCTGAGTTAATTAAAGTAAGTGGTATCCACAACCCCGAGAGTAGTGATCATTACATGGTGTATGCAGTTTTAAATGAAAGAACAATACAGCACAGGAACGTGATTGCCAAGAGCATCAACTGCTAGGAGCGTTAAAGAAATTTCACTACCGTAGCGTAGAGATAAACAAACTGGAACTTAGAGAACTTGAGCGAAAGTATTCTAAAGAAGACCTTATTGAGCAAATGGCATTTAATACAGAATCAACCTCTACTGAGTGAGATATACAAAGAGCCTCCCATCATATTGTACAAAAGAGGAAAATCGCTCAAAAACATACTCGTGAGATTCAAACTCTAAAGGCAAAGAAACCACACTTGCGAACTGCGGGAGTCGTGTAGGCCTGTCACAACTATTTTTAAACCTGTGGTACTCCTGCAGTGACGTTTAGCGAGGTGGAGAAGGTCCCGTGTAGCTTCACCCTTTGTTGTCTGCCCCTTAGAAAATCTATGATCCAATTCAGGGAAGTTGGTTTGACTTCTAGGCTTAACAGTTTGGCAATTAATGTCTGGCGGTCGACCAAGTCGAAAGCTTTCCGAAAATCCACAAAGGCGGTTCTAATAGCAGCTCCAGTGCCATCGGTAGCTCCCAGCCAATGGTGTAACATAGAAATGAGCGCGAAAGTCGTAGAGGAGCCTGGGATGAAGCCATATTGATTTGGATCAATAGAGGATAGCACTGCAGGCTTTACGGACTTCTCGATTACAAAGCTTTCAGCAATCTTTGACAGTGTAGATGTTAGTGAGATCGGCCTCAGGTCTTTATTAAAATCGCACACTGTTGGAGCCTTTGGAAGAGGCGAGACATCAGCGATTTTCCAAACACGAGGAACTTTGCATTCAGAGAAGGAAGTGTTCAAGATGTCAGCAATGGGTGCGGCCAGAATGTCAGCAAATTCCCTTAGCACCCAGTTGGGAAGATCATCAGGTCCACCAGCACGAGATGTTTTAACTGCTCGAAGTTTCTTAACGACAGACTGTTCAGTGACGGATATTGGCTGGTCACCATCTGTTGGTACAAGAAAACAATTTGTCAGGGGCGAGTAGTCTTTCGTGACGCTGGTAAAGGCTTCGTTGACGCTTTCAGCCAAGGTGGTCTCTTCGCAGCCAAGGTCTGAATGCAGGACCGATTTAAGGTCACGCCCGGTGTTTCTGGTGGCCCCACATAGCTGCTTAACCTCGCGTCACCAATTTCGGGGTTTTGAGACGCGCAGGTCCTTCACTTTGTTCTCATAGTAGACACTGCGGCAGCGCTTCCGCTCGCGGTTCACTTTATTTCTTAACATCTTGTAAAGGAGTTCATTCCCGGAGGAGAAGGCCTTTTGTCGGCGAGCGATGAGAGCCTTGAGCTGACTGGTCAGCCAAGGACGATCAGTTTCATGAACCCTTACCGATCGCTCTGACATGATGGTATTTAACCCGAAATTGATGAGTTCAGTGAGTAATCTAAGCTTGTCCTCGCTTGACTGATCTTGAGAAAACAAGCCAGACCAAGGCACCTGATGGAGAAATCGGCCAACTTCTGCCACTTTGCTCGGGCGCTTGTCCCTTAATTTGATGGTCTTGCGTTTAGGCTTTGAAGACTTGTCCCTGGTTCCAGCCTTCATGATCACTGTAAGATGGTCCGACAGACCAAACGCAGGCAAACTGCTAGGACGTGAGTAATATTCGGGAATATTAGTGAATAACTGGTTCAAAGTATTTTCTCCCCTGGTAGGAAAATCGACCATTGGCTTTAACTGAAAAGCCTTAGCAGCTCTACGGAACAGAGGTAGAAGTGTCTTGTTAAAGTCTCCTGCCATTATGATTGCACTGTTTGGGTAGCGTGACTCGACTTTCTCCAAAGATGATATTAAGTGGTCTCTCATAGTGACGTCATGTGCGTCAGGAGGGTGGTAAACAAGACCAACAACGATGTTGGAAAAACCACGTGGCAGACGTCGAGGTCTTAAATCTGCCCAAAGAACTTCATGGTCAATGTCATGTAGATCGGAAAGAATCTTGCACTCGGTAGGAGTTTTGACGTACATGCACACACCTCCATGTTGTCGATTTGCGCGATCGCGCCTGAAAAGTTGGTATCCATTGATGCTAATTGGATCGTCCGGTACGACCTCATTCAACCAGGTCTCAGTAAGAAAAAGCGATATCTGGGTTCAGTGTGGAAATAGTGTGCGCAATTTCATCAATTTTTGGCGCCAACGACATCGTATTTGACAAAAGCAGTGAAGGAACGAAGAACGGCCTCTCGAGGGAATTCAAAGCCACGCTATCGTAGTCACACCCTGTTGTAGATGGAAAGGTGACACTTTGAATATTTAATAAGTTCGTATAATTCCGAGAAACTCGACTTCTTCTGGCCCTTAAACCAACAATATCGCTCAGTCTCATGTTAGGTGAAATAGAGGGAATTTGTTGACCATCTCTTTGACTATTTCCGCAGTGAACTCCAGCGCGTTTTCCTCTGGTTGGCCTTAGAATGCCGACTGATTTGAGCGCATTCCACTTCGATGGCAACACAGGCTGAAACTTGTTAGATAGATTTTTCCACCAATATCTCAGTGAAAGCAACGTAGATCGACTGTATGTTGTCAACAACAGCGTAGATGGACTAAATGTCGCCATAGACTCCTAAAGCCACAGTTTGCGAACGAAAAAAAGTTGAATCTGGAAGAGCTAAATTTTTGCGGCCGCACGGCGCAAGGTGACAGATCATCAGTAGCCCCGTGTTTCTATCGAGTTATAGAAACACGAGTGGAAGTTTGGGAGAACGAAAAATGCTGTGGGAACACGAGCCGCAGGCGAGTGTTTCCATAGCTTTTTCGAGTTCTCCCAAACTTTCACGAGTGTTTCTATAACTCGATAGAAACACGAAGAACATGTTTTCTATTTCTTTTAGGAAACACCGCGACGAAAAAAAGGAAAACAACTTGTTAACTTTGATGAACAAAATGTAAATTCTCTTTGCCGCGTCATCAATACGTCAACAGCTCGTGCTAAGTTCTGTGTTCCTATCGAGTTATAGAAACACGAATTCTAACCAATCAGCGCGCGTATTTTCTTAGGACTGTTTTCTAAATTACCTTGTGTGGATAAAGTTTTTGAAACGTTGCTGGGTGGACAGATCTCCAAGTTTATGTATGCACACTTTAGTGAAGCAGTCACTGCATATGGTCCTCAGAACACGATTGTGAAACTCAGTTCTCTGCTGAGATTAGTGGAAAATTGGAAAATAGAGCTAGACGACACAACGTCTGTAGGAGTTCTTTCCTCAGACACGAGTAAAGCCTTTGACTCAGTATTTCCGTCCTTACGGATCAATTAGCTCAAAGCATAAAACTTCTCTAAAAACGCTACTTGATTGATGCGGTCATATTTTGATCAAAGAGAAAATAGAGCCAAGATTGGAGAAGTAACAAGGGAATGGAAAAGTATAAATAAAGGTTGTCCGCAAGGCTCCACATTTGGACCACTAATGTGGAATATTCCAAAACGACCTACCAATGCAAGTGGCAGAGGCATATCTATGTATACTGACGATCATCAAATTTAAGTGGCTAGCGAGTCCAGAAACTTGGTTGCTGAGAAGCTCATTAAAAATGGAGAAAGGATGTCTAACTAGTATCAGGACAATATGCTTAAAGTGAACAATGAGAGACTAAGGACGGACCATTAGAAAAGTGACGGGGGGGGGGGGGGTGGGAAAAAAAAACAAAAAAATTAATGCAAGGGAAAATGCCAAGAAAAAAAATTTATGCAAAAAAGAAGGTAAAAAAAAATTCATGCAGAAGGAAGGTCCAATTGTGACTTTTTCACACGTAGTAAAAAAAATTCGTGCAGAGGGGTTCACCTGAAAAAAAAATTCCTGCACAAGCTGTGAGCGAAAAAAAGAATTCGTGCAAGCTGAAAATTCCCCACCTCCCCCATCACTTTTCTAATGGTCCGTCCCTAAAGTGAACAATGAGAGACTACAAGAAAGGGCTTTAAAGTGCCAATGAAATGAACTTTTCGACCCCTTTTTATTCAAGAAAATTGAAGTCTATGTTGCACTGATTAGTAATTTTCGACTCTTGGCTTCGGGCAAACGCACAGCAATTTTTTTCTTGCCTAGAAGTTGGCCGATTTGAGCCAAAATTGTGCGACATTCCGCACGCGGTCGAAATATGCAAATTAGGATTTTTGACGTCATAAGGTGTGTAAAACTTTCCAATCATGGAACGTTTTGCGTTGCCGGAGGGCCTGGTTGGGTTAGTTGCAAGAACACAATGCACACTGAAGGTATTTCCATGCATTTACTTCCGAAAGACGTAGGCAAATCAGCTAGATGTTGTAGGTTCTTAGTTAATCCACAGGTTATTACATGTATTCTCGGGTTTTTATTGTACAAAAGGTAAAAGTCACAATGAACCTTGAATCAAAACTCATCCCTGTTTTCGATTCCAGCCAGCGTTGCTGGACATGTGTGGCAAACGTTTTTCAATTTGCAGTCCCTAGGCAAAAATCATATCTTGTTTTTTATTTTCTATTTTTGTTGTCAATACCACTTCAAAATTATCGAAACAATCTCTGAGTCAACTGGACTTTTCTTTCATAGACTTCAGTAAGAATCTAGGAAAAATTTAAATTTGGTTCAATGTGTGTTAAAGACTGTGTACAAACACAATTATGATGAAACAATTTATTGGATTGGGTTTTTGCAATATCTGTGAGAGTTATCATCACCGTTTGGCTTATGCTGACAACACCTGCTCTGACCATAGGACCATAACATTAATTCACAGAACTGAAAAGTGACAAAAAGGTCACTTAAGTCTGTCTATAAATGTGCTTGTCACAACTTTGTTTGATTTCCATACGCAACCCTTTGGCTTTTGAGCGCCTATTTTTACCCTGTATTTCTGAATGAAATCACAGGCCAAAAAACAAGCTCACTATTTCATGCAAAGTATCTGTCAAGACACATGGATCTGGTACCACCTCTGGATCAGAAACCATCAAATAAAAATTGGATAGCACTTCACAGTCAGTATTTGATTTATGAATGATACCCTCAATGTCATATTTTTGTACATTGGCTTTGGAGGTGAACTGCCTGAAATAAGTTTCATTCATTCTCCATCTACGGGTATGTTACGAGCTCACAATATGACCAGCTCCCAGTTGGCTTGATAGCTCAGTTGGTAGAGCACTGCTCCTGTATCGCAGAGGTCATGGGTTTGAATCCCGTTCAGGCCTGTTTTTTTTTTCAGGCTTAAATTTCACAGCTGCTTAAGTTGTGTACATAACTGCGATCATCAATTAATGTCATTACATAAGTTTCTATCTTGCGAAAAATGTGTTCTGCTGGCCTATTAATGTGCCATAGACCTCTGCGACTGAGACTTCGAACCAGCCATCCTCCATTTTCCCACCTTTCAAAACAGCCATTGCCTCCTCGCTCTCAAATGAGTTTATTCTGCTACGCTTTTTGTAGAGGTTGTGTAGCACATGTCCTCCCAAATAAGGCAGACCAGTTTTCTCTCTCACTGAAAGCATGGACTACGAAAGTGGGCTGTTGACTTAAGGAAGCCTAATGTGCTTGCAGTGTGCTAGCATACAACCTGCTACCTTGCTTGCTAGTAATGTTGCAGCATTTTGAGACAGTCCTTTAAAACATTTTCAATAGTTTAACATAGTATTTGGAATAAAGCGTTTCAGCAACTCCATCCTTGAAATATCTATCAAACATGGACTATATGAGAGAAAATTCTACACTCTCTTCATCAGGTTTTCTAAATGAATACAAGTCCAATTGATTCCTTAACCTTTCAGCAAAAACTTTGGTTAGGTAGAGTTGACAATTTCTTTTAAGAAATTTTCAATTGTAACACCAAGCATTATTTAAAAATAATGCTTGGTGTTCGTAACTGTCATTGGGATGTTGCTGTGCTTGGCAGTCGTATGTCTGCAGAACCCTCGTCCTCTGGTCTTGTATTTTTTGCCACGTTAACGGCACAATATTTCTATCGATTGCACCTGCAAACGGGGCAAAAGTAAGTTAAAACAATTGCACCAACTAAAATCAATATTGTAAACTCGTTAAAAATTAAGTTCGAATATTGTATAGAAACGATCAAGACAGCTTCTGATTTAAAGCGCCGTAAAGCGAGATTCCACGGTTAACATGCTGAAAGGCTTGCGAGAAATAAGCTTGACTAAAGCGCGAACTCTTATGTTTAGTTCATATAGAGCTCGATAATACTGTATCACAGTTGTTGGAGAGAAACTTCGATCTTGGGCCAAATAAATCACGTGGCTTTCATGCACGACGATTCCATTTACAAAGTTTAGGGACGGACCATTAGAAAAGTGATGCGGGAGGGGGGGGGGTGGGGGTGGGGAATTTTCAGCTTGCACGAATTGTTTTTTTCGCAAACCCAGAAGAATCTTTCTTTTTCATACCTTTAAAAGCACGTGCGCATGTTTCAAATGGCAATTTGCTCACAAGAAGTTATTTTCTTTTCACATGTTTTTAAATTTTGAATCAATGATATATGAAAGGATCACGTGAATGAATAAGGGACGGACCATTAGAAAAGTGATGGGGGGGGGGAGGGGAATTTCAGCTTGCACGAATTTTTTTTTCGCTCACTGCTTGTGCAGGAATTTTTTTTCAGTTGAACCCCTCTGCACGAATTTTTTTTACTACGTGTGAAAAAGTCACAATTGGACCTTCCTTCCTGCATGATTTTTTTTTTACCTTCTTCTTTGCATGAATTTTTTTCTTGGCATTTTCCCTTGCATGAATTTTTTTGTTCCCCCCCCCATCACTTTTCTAATGGTCCGTCCCTAACTTTCTTTGAGCGCAATATTGGGTCAAGATAGCTGGTGACCAGGGTTGTGTGTTTCAAATAGTTGTTACAAATGGCTGCATGAAAGCAGTCTGTAAAAAACGCAATGTGAAATGAATGAAAATAAGCAAGATCAATATATATGTACAATCCCAATTCTTATAATTTATTCTTCACTAAAATCTAGCTGTACTCAAAATTTAAGAATTAATGTTAGTAACTGTGTCCAGTTGTCTTAGATATAAATTATAGAAATTACTCTGGAAGTTACTCTAAAACTGATTTCTCTTAGGATCTCATAAATATCTTGCTATCTCTTTCATTTCATATGATCTAAATCCCTAGATTGCTCGAAATGTTATCAAGGTTATGGACAGCCATGATCTTGAGCCTTGTTCCTCGACAAAGTGTGGAAACAGAGATGCCATCGGTTGTTCTACATCAAAGAGTATGAGAAAACTTACCCGTTATGGGTCTGGTTGCCACGGCGACGGTACGTTCTTCCACTCTTACCATGTAGCAACGGGGCGACTTGCTGCAAAACTTGTGAAGCAAAACTTTGTGTGCTCTGTAAGACAAGAAATCCTTTCGATACTGCCATCAAACATGAAAATGCGAAAGGCTTGGGCAATTTCTCTGCAACAGCGAAACTCCCTGGCATGGCCAAGTTCTCCACTTTGCATTTGCAGCCATACAAACACCATGAAGTACCATGAAGAAATGTTTCCACAGTCATCCTAATGCGAGAGCGAACATGGGAAAGTTGTTTTCAACAAATTCTGTTATAACCATAGCGACACGAAGATCAAGCGATTCGCGATCGAAGCGAACGAGCGAGTGATAGTGATCATGAGATGATGAGCGTGTGAACAAAAGTATATTTTAAATGCGATGCATGCTGCGCCAACCTAACGCCGGAGAACTGGCATTGGATTAAAAAAAAAAAAAGAATTGTGTATTCTCCCTTCCGAGCCAAAAGAGTGGAAAAATGTACGAAGCAACTAGAACATGGATCTGGTTGAAACTTGATATTCGCTACAAGCTCATGTGTGAGATTCGCAAACCGCGATCGGAGTGGTTTAGTTTCACAAAGCGAAAGGCGCTTTCGCCATTTTCTTTCAATGAAGACATGGCAGTTAAATAGCTTACCAATTACTGACTGTTTCCTTGTTTTCAAATCGGGATTCTAGGGTTGCGAAGAGTATGGTATCCTCGTCGTCCTCGTCTCCTTCCTCAATGTCGTCTCCTTCTTGTACGTCGGCAATAGGCTCGTCTCCGTATGGCTGAACTATCGAATTAAATGAGCTCTCCGCTTCTCCCATTGACTCCAGCGACTCAACATCAGACGAAGAAGACGTGCTAGTATATAATTCATCATTTGAAGACATTTTCCCAGTAATAAAATCAGCTCAACGAGTAGCAATCTTGTAGCAAATACACTGAACGGAAATGCCGCGTCGACAATTACACACCCAATGACGCCATTGTTCGCAGTCCTCGGAAAACGATAATTGAGTTTTTGGCAACTTTTTCGACATAAAAAAATATGTTTTACGCAGCGAACTAGAGCTTAAATTGAAAAATTACGAATCAGTGCAATATAGACTTTTCTGGAATAAAAAAGGGGTCGAAAATTTCATTTCATAGGCACTTTAACAGCTTCGATATGTTACTTCAGAAGGCAAAGTTAACTACTTTGCATTTTAGAAGGCAACAGGATATTATCATATTAATGTTTAAAGTGAAAAAACTATTTCCAAAGTATATTAGGAGGAGATAAATAGAAGCAATGATTTAAGAAATTCAGATTTTAGGTTGCCTCGCTACAACACTGTAGCTTATGGGAAGATTTCAATAAGATTTCTAGGGCCAATGCTATGGGCATAGCTAACTAAGGAGGAAATTACATTACAACTGAATTTGTCACTTCTTAAAGCTAAGATAAGGAAAAAGGATGTATCAGAACTTATTGAGGGATGCGGTAGGGATTGCTACCTATGCCAGAGTTAGATTTTTTAGAAAACAGTCCTAAGAAAATACGCGCGCTGATTGGTTAGAATTCATGTTTCTATTAAACAATTAGATTATGAGCTCGAGATTTCTATCGCGTGGTAGTTGACGAGGGCGCAGCCCGAGTCAACTATCACGCATAGAAATCGAGAGCTCATAATCTGATTGTTTTAGTTTAAATCTTCTAGTCGTTCAAAACTTTGTCTTTTCTGGAACAGCCTCAACCAGTAAACTGTCCAAAACTTCTTCACGGACACTTCGAAAACGTGAGAAGGCGGCCGCCATTTTGTTAGCAAGGGCACACTGCTATGCTACTCACTATCTATCACAGAATAGATAGTGGGTAGCATAGCCAATCAGAGCGCGGAATTTGTGATAGAACGCTAGTAGATTTATACTAAAACTGGATAGAAACACAGAACTAGCACGAGCTGTTGACGTAATGATGACGTGCCAAAGAGAATTTACATCTTGGTCATCAAGGCTAAAAAGTTGTTTTCCTTTTTTTCATCGCGGTGTCGTGATCCCACAGCATTTCATGTTCTCCCAAACTTCCACTCGTGTTTCTATAACTCGATAGGAACACGGTACATGTTCTCTATTTCTAAATTAGAAATACAGAACAATTTTGGATGCATTGTTTTATTGATAGATTTTAGGGTGCCAAATGTAAGTGCTTCATAGTTTTAATATTAGGCTTTTTAGGTCGTTATTATAATATTTATAGGATTATTTAGTTTATTATTTAATATATTTTAGTTACTCAATTATGTATTGTTATTGTGTCCCTAATTAGAGACTAGTGGGCACTAGAACGATTAGACAGTTTAATAAAGATTATGCATGTGATACAGACGCATTAATACTCACAGACACTAAAGATGGAATCGAAGGCATTTTCCCAAATTCCATATAACTGTCTATCACAGCTCCAGGTGCTACAGGACACTTCTGGTCTCTTACTCCCAGCATTTCCAACGCTTTGACGCACGTCACTTATCTTTGGGATATGACTGGAGAAAATTTGGTTAGGCGTATATATAGAGGATATTACACGGTGGCGAGAAGATATGAATTCTATGTTCGAGCCGGGCAAGAACAATACCTCACGAGTGAGCGAAGTGAACGAGTGCGATATTGTTCTTGCCACGAGAACATAAAATTCATATCTTCGAGCCAACGTGTAATGTTCTTTTTGTTAATATGAAGACTAAAGCAAATGGCGGGAATCGTGACATCATTGAACGATACGACACTCACAAAGGTGACATACCGAAAATACGCAGGAATTTTTTTTCAGGTGAACCCCTCTGCACGAACTTTTTTTACTACGTGTGAAAAAGTTTCAATTGGACCTTCCTTCTGCATGAATTTTTTTTTTTACCTTCTTCTCTGCATGAATTTTTTTTCTTGGCATTTTCCCTTGCATGAATTTTCTTTTTTGTTTTTTTCCCCACCCCTTTTCTAATGGTCCGTCCCTAAGGGAGGCAGCGGAGAGGGAAACTCAGTGACGGCAAGATGAGCTATAGATAAAGAAGAAGCAAGGAGAAGCAAGAAGAAGCTGCCATAGCTACTCAGCAGGCAATGCTCACTCAGCTGCGAGATCAAAAGCAGTTGCAGATGCAGCAGCAACAACATCAGCTTATGCAAATGACGCAGATGATGTTTAACAGCCAGCACACGAAATCACAAGCAATTATTGAACTTCTTAAGAAAGGACAATATTTCTGAAACGGTTGTTGTTGCAGTACAGGCTTTTCTATTCTTCTTAGAATTTGAACATAGCTGTTTTTTTTTTACCTTCTTCCTTGCATGAATGTTTTTTCTTGGCATTTTCCCTTGCATGATTTTTTTTTTTGTTTTTTCCCCACACCCACCCCCCCCCCCCCCACCATCACTTTTCTAATGGTCCGTCCTAAACATATGGAAATACGAAAACCGCCTCACTGCAAACAGGTGTAAAACTGACACCGATCCCAACTGTACCGGTACATAGTGGAACAATGGACAAACAGTTTGGATCCGTGCAAGTTGTACGCATGTTTACCCTGAGGCGGTTTCGTATCGTCTAGTGTTAAAACGATTCCGGTCCACGATTGCAGGGATCACCTGTGATCTCAAAATGGGTGTAATAAAAGGAAAAATTTAACTATGACATTGAAGTTTGAATAAAGCTATATCATATATACCTACTATGCTAAATTTAGCTAAGTCAATATATAAACCACCTCCCCTTCTAATAAGCTACACCCTGATGGCTTAATTTGGCGGTAAGAGACATGCGTCTGTGCATATTGTTTCATCGGAATATAAAGTTTTTAAAAAAAGAGCACATACCAAATTCCTTTTGGTAGAACGCACGGTAAGGCTCCCAACGCCCACCTAAGGCTCACTGAAAGCGAGTATGGGTCGGCGTTATGGTACTTCGTGACAGTGAAGGAACCCTTAATAGCCAAAACGTCATTGCTCTTGAAAGAAAGATATTGAACCTTTTCTCCAGTGTCCTTTTTGAGAATGTGCAGGTAATTTTTCTTCAAGAAGATATTTGGATCGTTCTCTGTGTAAAAACAAGACAGTACTACTTCATAATGTAACATCCGTTTTGCTACCCCTTCGCCTTCTCTCTTGCTTCTACCTCAATCCTAAACTATACCATCCCATTAGTTACCATCCCATCCTGCTGTTACGTAGCTAGGTTGCTTCAAGGTAAAACTTATTAAGAGATGCGGTAGGGATTGCTACCTATACCAGAGTTAGATTTTTTAGAAAATAGTCCTAAGAAAATACGCGCGCCGATTGGTTATAATTCATGTTTCTATTAAACAATTAGATTATGAGCTCGAGAATTCGATCTATCGCGTGATAGTTGACGAGGGCGCTGTCTCTCACTAATGCATAGGAGAAAGACAAAGGAAATCAGGCAGCGTGACGTGTTCAGATCAGTATCTGATGAAACACGGCTCGTTCTTGCATTGTTAATTTCTCCGAAATAATTTGGATCGGGAAGCCATATCAAACACTCGAAACATGTGTTTCATTACGTATCAAGCACCTCGAACATCCCTCAGATAGTTATCATGAGCCAATTGCTGTCTATGTCGACTACTTGAAGCTTGTGCCTCAACGAGATCACAATATTACAAATGAACATTTAAGAAATGCAAAGCGATCATTTCAATGCAATTTTTTAATCTGTCGCTAATCTAACAGCAAAAACCATTACTAAACAATTGCCCTACAAAGAGATTAGTGATATTTATTCCACGCGTCTTGTGTCGACGCAACTGACTGTATTTGTGCATACGTTACAAACGATTTGCAGCTAAGGTTCTCCCAAAGACAGCACCAGGGATGCTCTCTTGGTTCTCCTGATAAACTTGACCGGATGCGTCTTCTCGGAGAGAGGTCCTTTGTTATTTATTCATTTATTTATTTATGGTATTTATTTTATTTTATCTTCTTAACTACCTTGTATCAGCTATGGATCGAAACTTTGTGTATTTAGTACAATGATCATATATTATCAATATCAATAGCATTATTTATGGTATCAGGAATTCGCCAGAATCAGGATCAGCATTAGGATTAGGATTACAATTGGGATTAGAGTCATTGTTAGTGTTCGTGTCGGTATTGGTGTTGGTATTGGTATTATCATAATTGTTATGTACAATGCTAAAATGATGCTTTAATCCTGCCTGATGAAACTGAAACAGAACGAGCTAGATGATACCGTGTAAAAACGAGCTTATTATTTTTGTATTTGATAGAATTTGTCTTATTTGTATAATTTAGGCACACAAACCTGAACAAGCTTGAATACAGTAAGTGGCTGCAGTCAACAATATGGTAACGATAAAGAGTGTGTGTGATTCCATTTAACACAACTGGAAAGAGAAAAAGTACAATAATTTGATGATGTTTGATGATGCTAAAACGAAAAACGAAAAAAAAAAAAAAAGAAAAATGAGATCCCCCCAGCGTCCGTTGAAAAGGGGAAGGTGTACACTTTTTTACCTTTTTAGGGCCTCGAGTCACTGTCCTTAGCTTGTTGTCGGTCATCAATAAAGAAAGTCCACTTGTCATAGGTCAAACGGGTACAGATTCGCACTGTGGCACATGACAATATGCCAATCATTTGGCCGTTATTTGAACCAATAGGACGCTCTGAATGGGTGTGATCGGGTGGCTTTCTTATCCTGTGTTAGACCAAATTATGTGATTTTCGATTTAACGGTAACTTTCACTTTAACAGCGTCGAGTGGGTATAGATTCACACAACGTCACTTTCGATTTTAACTACAACCGGAGTGATAATTAGTTATGTCTATGCGGCAGAAGACCCTAAACCTGATTCAGACCAAAATGACTTGAGACTGACTTTGGCTCCAGACTAAATCAGATTTCCACAACACTAAGGTAACTTTCACTAGTGAGTAACTTTTTACACCTTGTGCTGTTAGCCCTCATCTCGCTGGGTAATAGAACAGAACTTTTGGGCTTAGAAGGTTCTAGTTCTAGTTGCAAAATATTGCAGTCTTAAATGGTGCCCTTGCGGCCTGTAGAATTGAGAAACTAGCTTTAGCTCAAAGGAAGATTACTAGCCAATTTGGCCCTCAACTGAAACCGTAAGTAATCACTGATTATTCCCGATGCCGGTGTTGGTAAGAGGATGATGAAACAGTTTGGAAACCTTGCCGAACAATGTAAATGACAAGGTTTCTCAGTGTTTGCTTTACAAGTGCGTCTTGTTTTGTCTGTGACGTTCATTTTGATCAGGGGTTCACCTTGTAAAACGCTGGCTGATACAGGTAGTGTTCTTGCTTAAGAAAGATTATTGTGGCATCCTCTTACAGGCAAAGGGCGATGACGTAGTGTGGTCACAAAAGAACAAAAACGATCTTAAAACACTCTAATCCTCCGAGGGCACAACAAATCACATGTTAATCTTAGAAAATTAACAATCAGAAATTGGATTTTTTGTGTTTTGTTTCCGGCCTGATACATGATGAAGAGCAACACGGCACCGTTTTTATCGTAGGTTGTTTTTTTGGTTACACTGTATAGTTATATCCCTCTCAAATCTGAACAAAAGCATGCCATGTAATGGATAGAAACCGCCAGTACTGTACCGGATTTACCGGGTGATTTAGTGGTGGACAACTTTGTGAGTGATCGATAGTGCACACCAAAATAGAAAAGAACTTTCGTTTTCTTAGGTTATACTGATGCGCAGAGTTCATTGCTAGAATTGAGGTGAAGGAGAACGAAAGATACCATAAACTGATTCGCTTGAAAGATAAATCTGATACACTGCACGATAGGAATGCAATTCTCAAATCAAGATGAGCGTCAGTTTCTTACCTTTGCAAACCGTTCTCAGTTCAGTGATGTTTGCGCTGCAGTTTCTATGGAAAAATTGAACCGCAAAAAAGCCAACAAGCACATATATTGACCACATTTTTCCTACTGCAGAAATAATTGCCAGGGAGATATGCATGCGGTAATATGGAAAATAAAAGAGAGACGCGAATGTAACAGGGAATCACCACGAATCCTGACAAATTTGGTTTGTTTATCTTTTTGCTTACAGCGCGAGTTCCATTTAATTTAGAAAACAGGTCAAGATCAACGCACCACTGGGAGAGGAAACATCCAGCTTTTTTAGCTTCCTGACCACAGACGTGGTTCTTTTTCAACGAAATAACAATCTTTAAACATGGCATTAAATGACACTATTCACTGGGTTTAAGAAGAGCGAAAGGGAGCAAATTAAAGTCAATGATGCAATTTCACGATTCAGCTTTGTTAAATTAATAAAGAATAATGAGAAATTAGTTTGCAAAAAAAATATTAGCTTAGAGCTGCACCTTTACATAACAAAACAGCGTCGCAGAGCTTTTCATGAAAATATCAAAAATCACTGTGAGGTAAATCTACACTGAGGCACAGAAATAAATTCCACACATTTTTTCTGAACGTGCAGAGTCACCTTAGATTTCGAATACGTTTTAGTATCATGAACTAATCGTCAACAACAAAACCGATTTCACTTAGTTCGTTTAAAGTAATAGAAACGCAAACGTAACAAGACACATCTTAACTCAGCTATTCACCAACAATTCCAAAGGCATTCGGCAGATTTCAGATTTTACCACCGGTAAAACGTTGACACGCTTCTATTGCATAAACGCAATCGAAACGTTCAGGGGCACCCAAAGAGAATTAAAGTGTTTTAGCATTTAAAAGGTAGATATAAGCATATTTTTATCCCCTAAAATTTTTTAATCTGTTCGCATTTCCTAGCTGAAATTCTTGTGATCCGAAAATTATAGCGATCAAAACTTACCTTTTCGAAAATTTTAGCCAGAAAAAAGGGTCCCGAAAACTCTAGGTGACCTTTTTACGTTAAAAATCCGTTAAAAATGGGCAATAATACCACTTTTTAGATGGAGAGGCAAACAAACAAGAAATATTTTTTAACAAATATTCCGAAAATTCTAGATCTCAATCGTCTTCCGAACAGATATTTTCCGAAAATTGACGTTGGGTGCCCCTGAACGTTGGCAATTTTCTGTCAAAATGCAGAATAGTGCGGCATGTACGATCATGATTGCACGACAAAACGTTATACGCAAAGATTGTTGCCAGAGATGAAAAAAAGCTTGAGCAGAAGACATTTATAATTTAGATGCTTTACTAGATACGTTCAATATGTATGATTTTCTGACCTAATCGCCACAACTCTCCATGCAAATAGAGATACGAAGAAGGAGATAACCAGCGATGTCCTACTGACCTAACCAAAGGAAGTGTGATCGCTTCGCATGGATTCGCCGTCTTCCCACAAACTGCAAGTCGTTTCCCCCAATCGTTAATTCAACTGACACAAATAGCGAAGAGAGCTTAAAAATAACAACTGCTGGTTTAAGGTATCAGCCAACCCCAAATTGACAATTTTTCATAATTTTGGATTTTTATATGATTTGATAAATATTAGGAATAGCTTTCGTTTAAAAAAAAATCCACAACAAAATGTTTTTCGTACGGGAAGATATTAAGCGAAAACAATTCTGCCATCTTAATTATTCTAATTTGCCGCTGACAACTCTTGTCATCGCACTCTCAAATAAGGAGAGGTCGCATGACAGCTAAGCATGTGTGTTTGTGTTTCACAAAACCATGCGATTCGCAATCTTGGAAGCGCGGTGAAGTCTACGAATGTCTTTGAAAAAGAAAAAAAGATCGTGTCCCTTTTCTTCGTCCAAGCCAAGACCGAATAAAGGGAAGGAAGTATTTAGCTGTGAAGTGGCAACAGAGCTCGCTTCAAGCGACAAATTAAGGTTCTTTTTTCAAACAAGACGAATGGTTACGAGAAATTGAAGAACAAGAATGCAAAACGGATACGATTGAGAAGCAGTCGGTTGAAATGAGCGCAAGCCGTTCTAAAATGTCTTCCGGTGCCGGACCGTTCGCTGCTGCTCTAGATCGCTTTCTGGTCTTTGGCATCTTTACAAACCTAGTTATAATTAAAGATAAAGTCATCAAGATGTTTTCATTGCAGCGTGTAATGTGAACTATTTGACTAGTCAGTCAAATGAATTGGCGTTTACTAACCTCAACAAATAAATTGTTGGACCCGTCTTGGAAGCGGCTCAACGAGAGTTTCCCACCGCCGCGAAAATTTGTATGTTTCTTGTTACCTGTCAAACTACTATTGTTAAAGAAAACTGATACTTTCTTTTATAAATCAACACTTTATTTGCTTAACGCCTAATCTCATTACGGTCGAAATTCTATTTTTCCTTTTTTCTCGAAAGGAAAATCTGGGCGAGTTGTGCATGCATTTTGAACTCCAAGTCGCCAGCCCCTGGACCAATTTGGCTGAAATTTGGCCAAATTGTTGTCAGATAGCTTATCTACAAAACAGTGTCTGCGAATTTTAATTCTTCTTTTCATTTCAAAGTTATAGCCTATTTTGCACTAGTGTCGGCAATAATTTCTCATCCCCGAATATATTTGCTTGTAAAAATAAAACGAAAGCAGATATCAGAAATCTGAGACACGGTTTTTTAGGCCAACGTGTGAAGAAATGAAAGCCGTATTAATCGTTTTCTTCCGTTAGTTTTTGGTGAGCGTGAAACTCAATGAATGAAAACACTTAGTTTTGCAAAAACCTCCTCATTTTTTAACCGCATTAAAGTTTTATACTTTTTAAAGGGAATTAGCTGTAATTATGATTATTCAGCTTTCAAAAAATATACGGTTTATGGGGGTTTGTGTTGAAACAAAGAGCGCTAGAACGATCCGCACGCAGACGACCCCGGTGGGTTGGCTGATACCTTAAGACGTTTTTTGTGTTTGTCTAGTAAGAAACACTTCTCGAGAGAACTTTTGGTTGTAATTTAGACATTTCTATTAACTGACAACGATTAGAATGCAAGTGACCTCGACAAGACGGATCAATCTTAGCAGCTGGGCACAGCTCACTATGTAAAAACTGATTCAAAAAATAGAACAAATGTGCTAATGTCATTCACGTCATTTAAAATACCGCTGTATAAGTAAATCTTAAGAACTGCCTTCGGCGAATGACCTCAGATGCAAAGCCGTAACAGTTCTCACCGGTCTAAAGTAAATTCCAAAACTGTTTCTAAAAACAGCGGATTTCATTTTGTTTAGCAGATCATTTATACACCGATTGTAAGATATCCTTACGAGTGCCGCTTGTAAGAGTCTGTTTCTCGTAAGATACGAGTTTTTCTTGTAAGAAACCTTATGTGTGTCGCTTGTAAGATTCGTTATTACGCTAAGTTTTCTTACAAGGGACACTCGTAAAGCTTCTAACGAGCGACGCTCGTTAAGTTTCTTACAAGCGACACACATAAGGTTTCTTACAAGAAAAACTCGTAACGAATGTTACGAACAACAGATTCTTACAAGCGGCACTCGTAAGGATATCTTACAATCGGTGTATAAAATTAATGATCTACTAAAGAAAATGAAATCCGCTCTTTTCAGAAACAGTTTTGGAAATTACATAAGACCGGTGAGAACTGTTACGGCTGTGCATCTGAAGTCATACACCGAAGGCAGGTCTTAAGATTTACTTATACAGCGTTATTTTAAATGACGTGAATGACATTAGCACATTTGTTCTATTTTTTGAATCAGTTTTTACATAGTGAGCTGTGCCCAGCTGCTAAGATTGATCCGACAAGACAACAGAATAGACGCGTAACCTGCCGACTGGCAACATACTGATTTATGTAATTTCTATCTCCGATTCGGTCGTCGATAACGTTTAAAATTCTCACCCAATCTAACTGACTTGGACGAAAGATCACCATGTCAAAACTGTTTGATCAATTTCTGAGTAATGCCGTGCCTGCAGTTTACACACTGAAAAAGTTGCGCAAGAGGAACAGTGACCCGCTTTGGCGGAGAATACTGATGAACATGAGCATGAGTGGCGCACAACGAATTTTTGGTAATCCTAGCGCTTTTATTACAACTTTCTCATCAAACAGATTTAGTTCTTCGGCACTTTAATTCGATAACAGAATGTCGACACCGACGACAATCACGCTGTATCCAGCCAGAGCTTGCTGTCAGTTTTTCTTTTGTTAGTTAAGACAAAGCCCGTACTGCGGCATCGCAAACTAGCAGGGACGGCGGAGCGTATTTTGAAGTGGGGGGGGGGGCTGAAAACGAGCACCGGAGGCGCGAGTTGGTAGAGGGGTCTGAGGGCATCCTCCCCCAAAAAATTTTGAAATCTAGAGTCTCGGAAATCGTATTTACAACATTCTCCGCGACATACTTCTTGAAATAATTAGCCTGGATAAAGCGTAAAATGAAAGGTACTTTTAATGCTTACAGCAATATTTTGGAGGTTATTTGGACACAAGCTTCCCGTCTGTGGGAAGGAAGCACACGCTGAGAAAATGTTAGAAATACGTAAACGCGAAAAGTTTCCGACGAGGCTTGTATAAAGTTGTAGCTTAAACAAAATAAAATGTCATCCTCTTCAAAAGTGGGGGGGCTAAAGCCCCCCCAGGCCCCCCGGCTCCGCCGTTCCTGACTAGTTTGGGTATTTGCCAGACAATAACTTTGGGAACAGTGACTTCTGAACGATAGTTGTCTGGAGGATTGATGAAAGAAAACAAAACTTTTCTTTTATGGAGGCAGCGTGGCCGAGTGGTTAGGGCGCCGGACTTGTAATCTTGTCAAGGTCCCGGGTTCGATTCCCGTCCTGACCACTACATGGATATGTAATACGGTAATCCCGACTTTCATATCCTTAACATCATCGGCCACGCTTGTAAAATAGCCAACTGGTCTGCCTTCCGCCAGTTGGGATTCTTAGTAAAGAGTTTATGTTGTGTTGTGTTTAATGTAAAAAGTGACTCAGAAAAGCCCCGTGGGGACGAGCCACTATAATATGTATGTATGTATGTATATATCTTGAGACACTTTTGAAACCTAGAGCTTTAAAGCACAGGATGCGACAGGCTCTTCCTGTGGAGAACAAAGTTTCATGAAACTCAGCACATGATTTCTAGTGTTTGGTACATTTCACTTTCTCATAATTGGTTCAGCCGCTTCGGGTTATGGGGAATTCTTTTGTATTATTGGCGTACTCATGGGAATATTCCCGGGGCAAGTTTGCTTTGGGAAGATCGGTTACCGGAAAAGCTGCTTAGCCGTGGGCAAGAGCCATGTTACATGTTATGTTTATTCGTGCCAGTCTCACGTAAAACCCGCAAGCGCTGGAAAAGTAAGATGTATTCAAGCGTGAACGTATTCAGTGTCACTTCGAAGAATGCACATGTATGCCAACGGCCCTTATGTTTTATATCATCAAATGATTTGAAGTTACGAAGCTTGTATCCCGACGATCAGGTAAAACAGCCTGCAACGTTTGCTTATTTCCCTTTCATTGACTTTGTTTTAATGCCATTGTCTTAATCTATATGACAATCTGTTGTTGTTATTTTTTATTTCTTCTTTAGAAACCACTGGCGATCACGTATTTAAATCGTGTGACTGTTAAAGTAGAACCGTCATTACGCGTCTTATTGCCCGTGCGTTGATAACAAGCCATTTAACCAAGAATAAACTGGCTATCCTACCGTACCTGTTTGGAGACACTTTCAGTCATATTATGGAACATTGCAATTGCCTCCTCGTATAACTCTCAGTTAGTACGTGCGCTGTGATTGGTTAATTTAGTGGGTAGTACTTCACTGTACGGCCCGCTAAAATTCATGGCGGTTTGTTTTGGTCACCAAAGTGTCTCCAGATATATGATCAGTCAATATCTTAAAAACCTCGTTTTCTCGGTCCGTACTGTAAGTTACGAATCCCCTTTTTTTCTGCTCGGATTTATGGCCTTAAGGGCGAAATAAATAAATAAAGAAATAGTTTATTGACACTTCTGGCAGTTAAAACTGAATAAACAGTGTAATTTACAGGAAACTTATAAGCCAACTAATAACTCTACAAACTAAACCTTATAACTAAGATAACAACAATATATTAATATATCTATGCAAAACTAAAAGTAACAAAGTTATTCGTGGGGGGTATAACAGCAGAGCACCAGCACGAGAATTTCCGAGTTATACTAGGTTTATTTTATCCACGGATGTAGAACGAATCTGACAGCAAATACGCGCTGATCCCGAGAACAAACACAAATGTAGGGACGTCCACAACTCGACTAGACACTTTGTTCTCACTTGATCACAAGCGGGTTCTAAAGAAAGATATACAAGTACTTAGACAAACCTTATGAGCGAAATGGAATCAAGTTCAACACTGTTCAAAACCAAAGAGAACTTACTTGAACCGTATGCGTTCCATGCATGTTCTCACAAGGACGAAAACTGAGCAAAAAAATTGTCAACGAAACCTACAAGCACATGGTATACCATATATATGGTAATGAAAAGGAACTTGGCTAGTAAATTATTAACCTCAGCCCAGTCTCGCATCTACACGAGCCATAAATCCGAGCGGAAAAAACGAGGATCTGTAACTTACAGTTCGGACCGAGAACACGAGGTTAGTAAGGGGTATAGCTTGAGCAGGGTCTGGAAGGGGTTTCGCGTGATCCGTGAATTGACCAAAAAACAGAACGTGAATCGGGAAAACTCATGAAATACAGCCGTGATTCGTGAATTATATATTCACCGTGACGTAAGTCGTAAAAAAAATCGTAAGAAAAAATTACGTGATTCGTGAATGTACGGAATTTTAGCCCGTGATTCGTGATCCAGACCCCCCTTTCCAGACCCTGCTTAAGAGCCGAAAAAAATGTGCAGATTTGGGGCATTGGGGTGTTGTTAATGCTAACGCAAGCACACATTAATATATGAATGTTCCAATACGAAAGTTATAGATAGAAAGGATAACTTAGTGAAGCCCTACACTTTACTGGCCGCAAGAGTGATCAATAAAGTAATGGGCATTTTATGGGTCGATCGCGACGTTCCCAACGAAAAGTGCGAAGCAAACTCAAATGAAAAATTGACTGGTTTGTCGCATCGAATAAATAGTTCAACTATTTATCAACTATGTATCTGTAGTATATACAGTAGTGATACGATTGTTATGTATTATGGACTACTGTTTTTATACCAATGGAATAAGTGAAGCTTGTAATGATTGGATATTTCGACTGCTTAAGTTTATCGGATTAAACTTTGTTACCTAGCTCAGTTCTCGGGGGGTTTCAGTTTGATTCAATACTGGGCGCTTTTTCTACTTGCCACTTAAGTATGGAGAATTTCAGAAAGCTTTAAAAAGATCATTACACATCTTTTTAACCAAGCGAGAAGCTTCTAGGACTACATACGGTGGACCCTAAGCTAAGTGCCCTGAAATAAGTCACCCCCCCCCCCCCCAATGAGGGGTAACGCAAAATGGTGTTCGCAAAGTGATCGCAAAATGGTGGTTGACCGCTTTATAGAGGTTCGCCGGAAACTAGCATAATCTTGTATAGTGACATAATGCATTGTTCACGAGCACTAAAATCTAAATCATTGATTTGGTTTAGATCAGTGAAACTTGGCTTTTACCCCAAGGTAATCTGTTGCATGTACTACCAACGCCTGGTGAAGGAATTATCTGCGTGCATAATTTGGCCAGCTGATACCTAGAGCAGACCTCTATCATTCATTGATCGTATAGAATCTATATTTAGAGCCCTCATTTTACATCAAACGTTATAAATGTTTAGGGCCCTGTCTGGTGAGAAAAAAAAAACCTGAATTTTCTAATGCAAAAAAATAGCACAAAATACAGCTGGGAGGATGTTACTGTCTATCACCGTTCCTCGATCTGCATATATATTTTTAAAATACAAATTTTAGGCCCGAAAACCGCCTGCAGCAGTTAATAACGCAACACACCTATAAAGCCCTTATCAGTGACGCCATAAACCCAAAGAATCCCTATCCTATCCTTACCTAAAAAAAAAAAGAAAGCCAAAAAAATTACGATAAGTTCATTTTAATTTCCTCTCTACTTGGAGATAGCATGGGAAATTGAAAAACAAAAAAAACCACAGTTGAATTGAAAAGGCTTTCCAACTCAATCACTCAAATCAATGTCGAATAAAAACAACTAAAACCTTGAAGGTCCCTGCACGTTACGTAATCCAACTACATACAAGTGGTGTAAGACTGAGGATAGTACTGCAACCCATCGCAATGTTAAGTAGATTTCCAAAGAAAATGTTTGTGATCCGAGTATGTTTAATCACGCCAGTTTATAATTAAAGGGAGGTGACGAATCTGATTCCTCCAACTATCGCCATATTTCAACATTTTCAACCCAAACACAAACTGAACCACGAGTGAATTATTTGGAGAAGCACAGTATCCTCTACCAGTTTCAATTTAGATTTACAACGGGATATTGCACTGCACAAGCTATTTCAGAAATTGCTGATATCTAACACGGAAATCTATTGATGATAACCTGCTCACATGAAGGGCTTTCTTAGACTTTTCCAAAGTATGTGATACTGTTAATTATCATTTCCCTGCTATGATAGGTCTCTCACGACGTGTGAGAAACCTCTGGTAACAGTGAAATCATAATATCGTACTCAAACAAAGGAACAATATCGAATAAGAGGAGTGCCCCTTCAACTTTTCACCAGTTACCTAACAAACAGGCAACAATATACTACGTTGGTCCTTAGCCGTCTATCGTTCTCAGTGGATATGCCCTGTCGCAATCGATCTCGGCGTTCCTTGGCGGGTAGAAACAGATCTTGGTAGGTAATCAACAGATCATATCTTTGCATGTCCTGGAGCAGTTCACCACCAAAACTTACCCGAAGCCGGCTGACGAGATTCCTACCAACATTTGTATGGTATTCTTGCCCTAACATGGTTAAGTCAAATATCAGAAATACACTGCGCGGTACAATATCCATATCCTCCGATAGTCGTGGAATATGAATATCTACAGTTTCGCCTGGATTAGCAGTGGATGGGTTTACCATGACTCTATGGAGGATGCATTCTGCTTTCAAACAGTAAGGTATACGTCTTCGCTTACTGCTGTTGTCATCTAAAATTAGTAAGTGTATCAATTTTAAATACCTATATCATGTAGATTGGATTAATAAGTGATTACGCAGACAGCGTGGTTGGAATTTTTATATGCCATCGATATATTATCTACGGAGATTATATCTACGGAGATTAGTCGAAAACGTTGCACGGATGGTCGTCCGAGTCGGATCCGATCGCAATCCGGGGCGATCGGCTGGATTTTGATCGGGATTTTGGTCTGGAATCTATGGTTTTGTCCACCCCATCAATTTATATTTTGTCCACCCCATCAATTTATATTTTGTCCCCCCCCCCCCATCAATTTATTTTTTGTCCCCCCATCAATTTATTTTTTGTTCGCCTCATCAATTTATATTTTGTTCGCCCCATCAATTTATTTTTTGTTCGCCCCAACAATTTATATTTTGTCCACCCCATCAATTTATATTTTGTCCACCCCATCAATTTATATTTTGTACCCCCATCAATTTATTTTTTGTCCCCCCATCAATTTATTTTTTGTTCGCCTCATCAATTTATATTTTGTTCGCCCCATCAATTTATTTTTTGTTCGCCCCATCAATTTATTTTTTGTTCACCTCATCAATTTACTTTTTGTTCGCCCCATCAATTTATTTTTTGTTCGCCCCATCAATTTATTTTTTGTTCGCCTCATCAATTTATATTTTGTTCGCCTCATCAATTTATTTTTTGTTCGCCCCATCAATTTATTTTTTGTTCGCCCCATCAATTTATTTTTTGTTCGCCCCATCAATTTATTTTTTGTTCGCCCCATCAATTTATTTTTTGTTCGCCCCATCAATTTATTTTTTGTTCGCCCCATCAATTTATTTTTTGTTCGCCCCATCAATTTATTTTTTGTTCGCCCCATCAATTTATTTTTTGTTCGCCCCATCCATCTATTGTTATATCCGCCCCCATCCACCGGCAGGATCAGCACCCTAGAATCTATTGTTTTTTTATTATTATTATTATTTCCACTAAATCGTGCGTATATTGTCATTAAGGTAATGAAAAATGGTAGTGTTGCGGATGTGGCTTGAAATGACAACGTCAAAATGTTGTAAGGGTATGTTAAAGCACCACATACACGCACTGAGGCGACAGTGGTACAAAAAAAAAAAGGATGAAAAAATTGAGCTCAAAAGCCAGCAGCCATGGACAGCTGTTTCGGCCTTGGTAGGCCTCATCAGCATGGCACAGCTAGCAGATGAGCTCTGGGTTGTCATCAAGGTTACTCAAGCCAAACTGGGAAATTGTGCCCATTTTAACACCAACATCCTACTTGACGTTACAATCTCAATTACGTTCTCTGACTGTGTTATATACATGTATATTTGGGCTTGTTTACCGCTCACTTTCTCTAATCTCAGTAGTTATGTGATAAAAATAAAATTTCATGCCGGCTTAAAGATATGGAGTTAATCTTCTCGTGGAAAGGAATATTTCATTGATTTCGATCGATGCGCCCACTCATGAAATTCTCCTTTCCACTCGAAGATAAACCACGTATCCTTAAGCCGCCGTGAAATATCCTCTATATATATCACATATGTATAAATATAACGACGAAGAGATAAGCTGTCGAAATAGTCCTCGCGGAGAAACTTAAACAAGAAAAATGCAAGACATATGTTCTCCAGGTTCTAGGAGTATTACGACTAGTCAAACACACGTGTCTGTGCAAAGTCTTTATTAGCTATAACATATCCTTTCAACGGATGAACACGTAAAGCAATTTCTTTTATTCATAACAAATACGTGCAAGAAACATTGCAAACAAAATTGTAACTTTGTCTTATATTCTAACTGTCCTAAGAGCTTTTCTTTACGGCTTCTTTATGTAAAAAAATTGACCAATAAGGATGTAGAACAAAATCCCTCAGCCAATCAAAACATAGTATTCAGACAGATTTCTTGGAGCGTGATGAAGAATAACTACTCTATTCGGGGAAATGATAGCGTCGGCTTAAAATGTATCACCGACCGATGCAATTGCGAAAGTTGTAGCCCGCACGCCAGTTGTGCCGTCTTTGTTTGTTTGTTTTTGCTTTTTGATTTTAAATATATAACAGAGCACTTAATGTATGGTCCCTCGGGAAACCAGTTAGTTTTGTTTTCCCGAGAGTCCTGATGTTTCCCGAGACGAAGTCGAGTGAAACATCAGGACTGTCAGGAAAACAAAACTACCTATTTCTCTCGGGACCATACATTAAGTGTATAATGATCCGTGGATCGACATAGGTTATGGCTTCATTTCTTGACTTTTCTATTGAGCGACCACCTCCACTAAGCGACCTCTTTTGGGGCGCTTAAGAGAGAGCTGACCGTATCTCCTTTCAAGTGCACAGATTCAGATGTAGAAGAGGCGTTACCTACAACGCTAAAGCTGGCGGACTCAGATTAAGAATGAAGACAGCAAACTTGAAGTAAATTGACGACAGCCTTGGCGATTATTTTAAGACGCGTTTGTTGTTATGGCTACTGTTATAACTTTTATGAAGAAGGAAAAAAATACCGTTGAATTAAAAGAAAATATTTTTTCAAGTGTTCAATTTTAGAATATGGGCTCTCCTCCAATGAGCGTCGCATTCGAGGCATCAAGAATAGGGACCTTAAGATACGAGGACGGGGCGAGCTAGGACGGCTACAGGAAGTAAATTTACCCAACTGGGCATACGCACGAGAACTCCCAACTGGTGTGCTTGCCGTCCTGCCCTCGTCGAGGACGTCATTTTGTCAAGTTTGCCGTCCTGTCGAGAACGTGAGTAGTTTTGCCTTGCTTTTACATAACAGGCGTTGCAGTCGATTCTGTTTTCAAATATCCTGACAAAAATGTTTTCATAGGTCATATTTTTCGTGTCTGTATCGACGGTACATTACTTGAATTAGAGGAAATTATTTGAATATGAATTCACTTTGTATTTTTTTAAGGTTCGCCATAAATGTTCCCGCGAAATCTTCCGGCAAGAAAAGTAAATCGGTGTAAGTAAACATTGAAGAAGTTTGTTTGGAATGATGTGTCAGTCGTTATAAGGAGAACCTTCTAGAACCTGTGTTGATATTCATATATTTTCGTTGTCACGCAACATTCCTTCTAGAGAGTTCAAGAACACACTAAAGCGTGATGTAGCCGAGTTAGTAATGCTTCTATAAATAGTTGTTATTGTAATCTTCCGAATATTCTAGAATGTAACTAACTGCATATAAGGAGCTTTATCCACAGCTCTAGCACTTACGAACGAAAGCTCAGAAGTAGTCTAGAGTTGTTTGGAGATCGCGTTTAATTGCCGTGACTGGAGAAGCTATCCGAAGGAGAATCGAAGTTGTTTGCCCCCACGAGGATATTTCAAAGGACCTTGTGTCAATGGTGACGAAAGTTATTTAGTTTTTTAAAACTTGAGATAGCTTGTCAGCGTATATTTGAGTTTAGCGATCACTCCCTTTGTAGACTATTCGAATTTTAGATGTCAGTTTCAAATAAATAGTTGACAGGTTGAGTTCGAAGCGAAAGTACCTGTTACTCTTTTCTGTACGAACAGAGAACATGCTTATTTATTTATATTTGTTGTCTTGTAAACACAGCCGATTAACTAAAGCATCACTGAAGAATAATTCGATATTTACTTGCATTCGGTATCCTCATTCGTAACTCTATCAAACATGATTTCGTACCACTCATATGGAAATTCTGGATTCTTGGAAAAGGCCCCTTCATCCAACAAAAAAAACTGATAGTCATCTATCACACAATCCTCGTAGCTTTCTAAAAGAAGATTCTTGCTATCTGTACAGGATGCCATTACTGTCAGTAAGCGAAAAAATCGACGTCGCCGTCCCACACGATGATATACACTCTTAAGTATTTTGGTTTTGTCCGGCACGACGGGACTCGCCCTAGTCTTAATCGTTCGGTGCCGTCCCCGTCCTGGCCTCCCGTCCTCGTATCTTAAGGTCCCTAATATAATAGGCGACGCGGAGCTTATTCGAGTAAATACTACATTGACTACTCTAATCGCACGTGAGTATTTCTGTTGATCTAATATCCTTACCCTTAACTAATTTAAAAAAAGACTTTTATCTACAGGGGACAATGTAACCATCACCACTCCATTGGGTTTGACTTCAGCCATGAACACGTCTTTGTACTTTCCCAGGAATTTGTGTTCAAACAGGTCGCGCACTAAGGCCACTGATGAAGGAAATCCAACCTAACAAGATGATATTATACTATTATATGGCTTTACGAGCGGGCAAAATGAGGCGAATCCTGAGTTACGATTGGCTACCCGAGCGGGCGAGAACAGCCTATCTCGCGCAGCAGGGATTGCCCGCTTTGTCACGGAAAACAAAGCAAATAAAATGGCCATATAATAAATCCTTTATTGACCAAGTTTGTTCGCTCAAGATGGATGGAACATCGACTTCGTTGTTTTTCGCGTTTTTAGTGACCGAGACGTAGTCGAGGTCAATAAAAACGTTTATTATATGACTAGCTCCGTGAGCGGGCAAGATGAACCGAATCTCGCGCTGTGATTGGCTACCCGAGCGGGCAATATGGAGCTATCTTGCCCACTCGGGATAAGGGCTTTGTCCCGCAAGGAAAATTCATCCGAGGCGAAAGCCGGTTTACCAAAATTTTCTTTCTTAGTTTTTCCCTGAAAAATCTTTTCCGTGACAGTTAAAGATTTCCTGTGGTTTGTGTATCGATGGAGCTGGAAAACGAGAAAACTTGATTTTTGCATGTAACGGGCTTCCTTTTCAGTCCTTGAAAATAAACCCGTACACGGATCATTTTTTGGTGTTTTATACCATATAATAAATCCTTTATTGACCAAGCTTGTTCGGTCAAGATGGCTGGATATTGGCCTCGTTCTTTTTTTGCGTGTTTATGGACCTCGACTTCGTCTCGGTCCATAAAAACGCAAAAAAAAAAGAACTTAGCCAATATCCAGCCATCTTGACCTCACGCTTGGTCAATAACCCATATATATACAAACTTGGCGCTTGGTTAGTACTGAAGGCATATTTAAAAAGCGGGTCCAACAATTTTAAACACACAAAAATAGTTTATTAAAGGAAGATAAACTTCTTGCGTTAGACTTTCGTCAGATCTTTCATTATCAAGAAATTGGGATAATCAAACAAGTTGATAAAGTAATTTGTACCACCGTAAGGTAAAAGAAGGGGGTACTGACGTCTCCAGCGTTAGCCCTTCGTCATTCGCTCTGACGAAGGGCTAACGCTCGAAACGTCTTTTACCTTACGGTGGTACAAATTACTTTATCAACTTGTTTGATTATCCAAATTTCTTGTGTTCCAATTTCCCACCGACGCAGCACCAGTTTCTTTAGAAAATACCCCCACGATAGTTGCTTTCCTTATCAACTCGCCTGTCTTTTACGCGTTTCAATTACCCACCTGCGCAGAACCAGTTTTCTTAGAAACTAACTCACTTATACTTCCAACCATTTGAAACCAGGTTTGAGTTGCTTACCATCTCGAACTCTGCAAACATTGTTCCCGTGTATGCGGCACGTGAAGCCATAGCGACAGCCACTGATCCATTGTACAGTTGACGGGACCAAATCTCAGTTTGTTCACCCTACAGACAACAATACATTGTTTAAGTTGTTTCGCGTCTTCGACCTAAAAGGTTATAAGGTAAAGCATTTGCACAAGACTACTTGGGGTGGGGAGAGAGGAGTTGCAATAGATCCACAACGCCTCAGATAAACAAGAGTCCCTAAAAGGCAATTTGATCCTAGTCAAGTGAAATTACAAAATATACCGGTATACTCTTGATTAACAGGGAATCGGTTTTCGGAAATACAACTGTAATGAATACATATAGTTGTATTCTCTAAAGTTCTCTTGTCCGAGGATCTAAGGGCTAGTGATCTAACGACCGTTTTTCTTTTGGATGTAAATAACAGTTATTAAATGGCAGTTAAAAGCTGACTTCCTGTTGGCTGTTCATGAGAGCTCAGGCTTCGCTCGGTAGAACAAATAAAATGAAAATGAAAGTAAAGATCATCTACTGTGTTTGTACAGGTTTATCCAAACCGAGGTGCGTTTGGAAGAATTAGAAAGCAAATTTTACAAACACGACAGGAAAGGTCAAGTGTTTGTACGATCTGCTCTCGAATTCTCCTAAACGAACCTTCAAGAAACCGTTGGCATAACTATAAACACAACTATTATCCAATCGCGTGTAGTCTCTTGTTTTATAAGAATCAGTTGTAACCAAGAAAGCGCACATCTGCACTCTTAAGAAGTAGCTTTAAAAGAGTTTAGGAATAGTGTTTTTTGATAATAGTTCAATAAAAGGACCTCACAAAAACAAACAAATGGAGTATGTGAAATAAATCATAAATTTGCAATGCGGTTACAAATGTGATTGAAAATCTGACCCTTACAGTAAAAGCCATTTTAAGCAACTGCGATTTATCCTGAAAAAGAATGTGCTGGAACAGGTAGGATTTCAAAACTGTATTTGAGCCTGCATTTGTAAGATCACAAGTTCGAATCCCGTTCCAGCCAGTTGTTTTTCAAGGCCAAATCGCAATTGCTAAAACTACCGGAAGGGTCAAATCTCTTACATCTCCAACCGCCGTACAAACATATTATGTAATTCATATACAACATTTACTAGAATGCTCTTTCGTGAGCTCCTTTTATAAAACCACCGCTAATCTATTAAATGTAATTCCTAAATCTACATTGTTGCTTCCATTTGGTTTCCAACGTTTTTCTTTACCTTAAAGACGCGTCGGCCCATCCTACCCAGTTTGTCCTGACTCACAGCAATCACTTCTCTGCAAAACATATCAGTATTCAAAACTGTGGAAAGGCTGGAGTTTTCCCGCTACAGTGCGCCCATTCGTTGGCTAGTTCATGGTCACATGACATCTAACAATGAAACTGTTTACCGCTAAATGCCATGAGTGGGAAACCCTGCGAAAACTACTCACTGTTACTCGCGAAATTTTGACCGCTGTTGCACGTGATCAGAACGTGCAGTTGAAGGTGGCCTGATGTTGTCGGTGCAATCTCAACGCATTTTTCAAAATTGTTTTACTATATAACAAATCACTCTAACACTGGCCCCTTGGGGAACAGTGATCTAGTTTCCCTTGAATCTCAATGTTTGAGATTCCCGGGAAACAAACTTCACTGTTTCCCCTCGGGACCAGTCATTAAGTGTTAACTATTGCCTGAGCAAAGTTCGCGATTGGGTCAACAGACGAGTTCATAGTTCGAAACAAAAACGTGTGATGACACCCCTTCTCCAAATAGAGTACATGGACGCGTGGAGATATGAAACTATTTCTCCGAGTGTTCATATCGATATCCCACGAGTGCGCGCAGGGAACGACTGAGATACAGATGAGTATCTCCAAGCGTCGTTCCAATTATTCAGCTTTTTAAATAAGCGAAACCCAGGTATTCACATAAAACAATTTTGTTGCAAGGTAAAAAAGAGCTCCTGATGACTACTGTTAATCAAATGCCACGAAAGAGCTACAACAAATTTCTTTTACAAAGCCAACAAAACTAATTAGTATAAATACTCAGGTGATTATACAAAATCGCGCGCTCTGATTGGTTCGCTATCTCGGATTATCAGCCGATAATCACCTCAACGAACAAAATGGCTGCCAGTCGTTCGCGCGCTTTTGATGAAATAAAACTTTTTCGTGTTGTAAAATGCTTTGCTTTTCTTTTCTTTTTTGAAATAATCACCTGTGTATTTATACTAAAACAATTATTCGCCTCAGGCTCAGTGATTCTCGGTGAATATTCACCGAGAATCACTTCGCCTTCGGCGAATAATTGTTAATTAATGATGTGAAACATTAATATACAACTTAAACGCTTAAAGAATTGCAAGGTCCTACTCTTAACTGTTACAACTGACGACTGTCACTCTCCAAAACACAAAGCCTGAGAAACTGCATAAAATTATCGTATGGACACACGTAAAATTATCACATTTTACGTGTGTTTAGATGCGATATTTCTCAGTGGCAGAAATGCCCGTAAACGATATAGTTAATAAAGGCGGTTAAGGCTCAGAAGAAACACCTAAAAGGCTGTTTCGCATTTCTATATTCCTTGACCTTCAAGAGACATCCAATTTAGTATTGTTTGTTCCACGGAAGTTGCCTTTTAGTCCAACGAACCAAATATCTGCCACGAGACCAAAATACAATGTCTACAAATAGGTACAAAATGCGTACATGTGTTTACTGCGAGGTTGAATGTGGGTTCCAGGCATGCGCGTGGCTGTTGTGGTGGAAGGGTAGACTTAGAGTTGGGGCTAAATATTCTGACGAGCTTGGAAATGATGGTAAGAATAGAAGGGGAGAAATGAAAAGTTAGAAAAGCACTGAACCTTTGTGTTAATACGGAAAAAGCTAAGTGTGAGGGTCCTGGATTGAGTTCAATGTCACCAGACATAAACAGTTTTTTTTCTCGAAACACAAAATTTATCCTGACAAAAACTAGAACTTGATGTGTTATTATAATCTGAAGATGACAAAATTGGACAACAATTTGAACTTTTGAGTTCCAAGGAACAAATCTGATCAAATGAACTATTGCGGATTCGGTTCGGTTTTCGAAAGTAATCAGACTTTAGACCGCTTAAAAAATATGGCAGGCTCATATAGGTACGGTTTCATCCCGTTCAATTGCGAGGACGTCGATTTTCCCACGATACAAATATTTCACACATTCGGCAAGCTTTATCTTGACACTGTCACGTAGAGCTTCAAGAACGACGGAATTCGTCGTCGTCGCTAGGCGCACGCGCCCGCGAGCCATGCCGCTAGCCACGATGACCATGAAAACTCAAACGCATGGTTTTCTCAATTTCTATCCTCGCACGGTAGTTATGGGGCTCCGCTCTGCGGCTCTTCGAGCCGCTGTGGAGCTCCGCTAAAATTTCCGCGGGGCAACTATCAGCTGATAGTTCCTCGACAGAAACACTCTATTGTTTAAATAGAGTGGGTAGCGTAGCCAATCAGAGCGCGGCATTTGTGATAGCACAGCATTTCTCGTTCTCCCAAACTTATAATTGTGTTTCCATGACTCGATAGAAACACGGTACATGTTTTCTATTTCTTAAATGTAACGACTAACCCCTCTAGGGACTGATGGTACACACATTTATTGGCATATTAGCGTGCAGAAATCTATTCAGTCCATTCTTAGATATAACAGATGATCATGAAGCTTACTTGTTTAGTAAAATGTCCTTCGCCCAGTCTGGTAAGTTACGAAGATCATTGGACATGGTTAAAGGCTGTGGATAAGGAAAAGAAAGTTTGAGTCTGGAGTGCGAAACCATTTAATCATATAGAGATATGAGATATTATGTCCAGGATTAACTCGAGCTTCTATTTTCTACAAGCACTCCTTCTGTAATTTGAACCAGTAAGAGTTCTCATTAAAGATGCCGCCGCCTTTTTATGTTATGGAGTGTAGAATATCTTCTGAAGCGAAACTTTGTACAGGGAATGACTGTTTATTTTGGAAACCTTTTTTTGTTGCCTGACAGGCTTGGTTATTTTGAATAAATCTGGAACGTGCACGCTGACCGGGCTTATATCATCATGCAATCTCTTGCCAATAAAGACAGTCATTGTTGTCTTAAATAAGTCCAAAGAGGTTCCTTGATTTCTTCCAACAATTAACTGTTTTCTGATGACTCAATATATCTTGGACATGTGTCAAAAAGAAGCTCTGTGAATTAATTTCTCACAGTCAGAGTTGATTATTGTGGCAAAAACAAACATGATGCTATTTCTACCACATCCTCTCTTGTAGAAAACCATTCAAGGCACTACAAAATGTTCGAAGAATGCTAACCTGATTTCATGAAATGTCTTTTTCGTTTCAGCATTATTGAGCCTAGGTTTCAACTGAGGTGTTACCGTATGAACAACAATTCAAAACGTGACCTTTGCTTTTTTTACGTTCACGTGTGACACGCTACTCAAAACAGGACTTTTCGAAACGACCTCTGGAACTCTAGAACTCTGAAAATATGCCAATATCACAGCCCATGAATCAATAACCCAGTTCTTACCAATCACTGAATATACTTTTGGATTGTGGTGCCAGTCTTAAGCGAGGTTTGATTTGTGTTGGACAGATCCAAGTGTAACCGTGTCTTACAGTCAAAGACATAGATGAGCAATGCAAGTTTCCACAATTTTGACTCTAGCCCGCACGGACTTCGATGCGATTTGTCAACAGATAAACTTACATTTATCTAGAAAGCCATACGCACTTTAATACCTTTGAACTTCAGAACCTCGTGACAAAGACTCCGCTCCCTGAATACTTCGAGTGTTTATTCGACCCCCAGCGAACTTTCGGCATTCTTTTGCGTACTTTTCAGCAAATCTTTGCGAGCCGGGTTCTCAAAAGTCGAGATTTTTTCCTGCTACGGAGATATTTTTCTCCCTATATATACGTGGGGGCGTCTAAGGGTGCCTCATCGGGTTTTGGCCGTCTGGGCCAAAACCATGCGGGGGCAAATACAAAGGTGCCAGCGAAAAGAAAAACAGAACTCATGCTCACCGCTGCCATGATTGCCCAGATGGCAAACTGCGTTTTAGATTCATCGACGCCCATACCAGGATCACCAACCACAAGCTGAAACAACAAGAGACGAAAACATGCATGGAAAGCCAAAGTGAGACACATGTCATCTAGCAAGCACAAAATATTTGCTTTTTTACAGAGACTTCAGCGCCTTTTCAAGCAGGGAACCGCTGTGCTATGTTAAACGACCCAACGTTTTGGTTTTTACTTGATGGCAGTTTGGACAAGATCCATTATTCCGCCGAATGGCTTTAAGTGTTTGCTTCTACCTCCATTCTACGTTACAAAATTCTGTTCCGTTTGAAAAGCTCTCTGTAAATCAGTAATCAAAATTTTACAATGAACAGATATTTCGCGCGGTCGTCGGTCGCTACCAATGATCTAACAGAGGAAACACACACCGAAGACGTCATAGTGTGACAAGAACATCACTGAGTGACATACTGGCCTGCGACTCGTGTGCCATTCCTATGTTCTTGCATTTATTTGAGGTAGACTTTAACTGAACAATAGATGGCAAAATGGAATCTATCTGTCTATTACCAGAAACCCATAAGACTTGAAACTTGTAACACACCTTCACAGCTTGTCCATATTCAATATTTCCAAAGCACCATATTTGGAAACTGCTTGCTCCAGTTTTTGAGCTTGTTGCCACTCATTGGTTCATTTGGTTTCTCTTGCTTTCCAAATATGGTACTTGGTGGATCAAATGTGGACAAATTGTGGTTGAAGACGTTCAAAGGCAGTTACATGTTTCAAGTCTTGTGGGTTTCTGTTAATACATACACATGTACGATCAAATTATCCTTGTAAAGTTAACCTAAAAGTGCAAGGCTGACAAACACAAAAGATGTAAAATGAAAATCAAACACTGTGACGTTTTTGAATATTTCTGTATGATGAGACAAGACTCGTTTTTGCATCGTTAATTTCTCCTTCTAGATACCTTCGTTCGCGAAGCTATGTTAAACATGTGTTTCATCGCATACGGAACGCCGCGAAATTTGTTAAAAAACACTCCGCTGGTGACTCCGCTACGAGTCGTATTTTCAACTCTTTTCTCGGTGTTTGATACGTCATGAGGCATATAATTCATGGCAGGCCACCATATAGTCAGTTTACAGGGGTATAGAAGGGTTTACAAGGATATACCTTTGTAAACTCTTGTATACCCTTGTAAACACTATATTAGCTGACTATATGGTGGCCTACCACGAATTATATGCCCGTGATGAAGCCGCCACTGAATCTCGTGTTTGATACATTACTCCAGTACCTGATCAGGATCATTCCAGTTTCCAGGTCCCACGGCTGGTACTATGTCATCTTGGTGATCTCCAAACCAATCAATAATGTACTTCACTCTGCGCCAATCTGACTTCAATGTCAAAGTACATTATTACTTAGCGCGGAATGCAAACAATAATTGCTTCTACTACTTATAGAGAGACAGGCTGAACTGAGAATCATTGCAACAGAAGTAGCCGTGTTAGTTTTTTGGATTTGGTTTTGCTTTTCTTATTATTGTTTGTTTGTTTTTTCTTACTGGAAAAAGACAGTCCTAATCAATAAAATGGTCTGATATCTCCGTTACATAATTATCATCGAGTACCTAGATAGCGGTGCTGCCAACCTAGCTCGAGATAGACAAACGGAGGCATTTGACTCAGTCTTTTTATAACTACAATACGGAATTTTTGTCAAATCATTTGTCTACTCGTTAATAGTATACATGCAAAAATTTCACCTCAAATCTCCACACTCAGGGTGCGTTCGATTAGGAAATCCGGATTTAGATTTTCAAAATCTAAACCCGGATTTCCCTTTCAATTAAGAAATCCAAATCCGGATTTTTTGGATTTCCCTTTTTGTCGTTCGATTGGGAAATCCGAAAAAGGATTTGCTAAACTGTTCACGTGAACAGCGGACTATCTTGTGCTAATTATGCGTATGCGTTGGCGCACTCAATTTCAACTTTAAAGCGCTGTATAAGAGAGAGAAGGGCGTGCTCTCAGACAATCAGCATGTTGAAATGTTTAAATGAATAATTATGTAAACCTGAAAAAAAGAACTGGCTGGAAACGAATTCAAACTTGTGATCTCGCGAACACAGCTGCAATGCTGCATCAGCTGAGCTAGTCAACGCTCAGAGCAAGCCAGTGGTGGGTCGATATGAGCCCGTGCAAGGAATGATACCAACAATCTGAGAACAATATATCATTTTAGTACAGGTAATAGCATGACTTGAAGTGGTATTTGGCAACAATACCGCGAGTGATATTCCAATTATCTGAAGAATTTTGAAATCTTATGAGCCGGTATTATTGCCAACTGGACGCGTATCTGCGTGAGCTCGGGCTTCCTTTATTTAGAAACGCAAGTCATCTTTGCAATTTAGCGCATGAAAGCGTACTTTGTACTTCCTCAAAATTTTCTCTTTTTTTATCAGCAGAAAATTTAAACTTACTCTTATTTCTCTTATTTACACTTTGGAAATATCTTCGGTAACTGCAGAATACCCTACCACATTTTGACCGCGTTACTGAAACGTGTGGCTATGCAATACGCTGTGCAAAATATATTCAAGACTTGCAGGTCTTCTAGAAGCTGGCTAAACGGTACGCGGTACAAAATAAATACAAGAATCTGAGGTTTCCTAGAAGCTGGCTACGCGATTCGCGGTACAAAGTGCGAAGTGCAAATTGGTTTCAAGCTATCTCCTTTTTGTAAACGTGAGATTTTCGATTTCACGCTAAAACAACGAGGTGTATATTCTCTGTATCATACATTCTTTGTGCAGTTTTGATAATATAGTTTACTTCATAGAAAGTGCGACGTACGGGATTGTCTTCATGACTTGTTTGTGTAAAAAACCCGAACCGACCCGTTCCTAAAACGCTTGACATATTTTAAGGTGGATCTACCGCGAACGGCGTGTACGTTTGTAAGCATATTCCAAATACATTGATAGGAGTATTCATGGCGCCATCAAAGAACTTAACGCTTCGGAAGAAAATGATCTTGACCATGTGCTCTTATGAATAATTCTACCCGTGCGCATAATGAACATACATGCGCTGTAAACACTAGGGCGATTTGTGACTGAACGCAGAAAAAAATGAAGCCAAATATATACTTCGCGCATTCCTTCAGAAGAAGGCCGAGTAAATACCACGTACAAGCCATGCTATTATTTGTTTATAACATAAGCCAAGAAATTTTCGCTCAGAATTTGACAATTTCGTCATTGAGGCCCTTGCTTTCTGCCCACGACTTCCAAACATTCATCCACGTCTTGGCAGTTTTGACTGTATTTTTGTTTACTGCTTTTTCGGCGAGCTTTTGTATTGTCTCAATGGAAATTTCCGGGAATCTTGCCGCCATTTTTTTGGTAATACATTCATGTCATATATTTTGGAGCCGTTCTTGCAGACCTGTTTGAGTGTTCAATCGATAATTACACGAAAACGTTTGCAGCAAAAAACCTTATATTTCTACACGTTGTTTCTTACTTGATGCTTTGTTTACATGAATTTTTTTTAGCAAGATATCTTGGAAAGCAAAAGAGTTACAATGCTCTAAATGTTTGGTGTATATAGGATATGAATGTATTACCAATTTTTTTTAAAAACAAAAGCAAAAAGGTAATTTTGTACAGTGCTGTCATGGTAACCTTGTTATACCACCCATTGTTTGCTGTTATACCACAATTAAGCAGATTGAAAATTATCTCCGGTACGTAGAATAGGAGATCATGACTTTCTATGCGTTATTTTGTGGGTATGTACCATAATTCTATACAATAGCTTGTATTGTTATCTCATTAATCATTGTTCCTGGATACCTATATATATTTTGTTAATATTTATTTTTCCTTTACATCCACCCCTCAAATAAGGATTATATATACTGCTAGTCTCTTTCGCTCCGCTATCAGTCACGTTCGTAGCAGCCATCGGCTTAAGTATATTTTTCATTTCATCGATCTAACCCTGCCATGGAGAACTTGTCACAAATATCAGCGATCGAAGTCCCAGATCCAACAGGAGAGAACACCCAAGCTTCGACCAACTTCACGTCCGCCGTTTCGAAGGCCGTTGCTGACTCTATGTCTACGGTCACAAGGCAGATATCTACGCTGATCGACACATGCTTCGACTCCTTCAAAAAGCAGTTTCAACTGGAGAATTCATCTGCAGCTGAGGCGGCAGTAAAGCGAACTAGGCGCAATCGTTACTATTTCCGCAGTAAGGTAGTCTCCCTCGCAGCAGACGCAACGTTCCCCCAAATCATCGACAGCAACAGCACAAAGTTTTTTCGAGTAGACATCATTACTCAACATACATCACCAGCGCTCCTTCATAAGCCATGCTTCAGATAAGCCATAGACAATTGAATATTCTCCTTTCTCTATCTTTACACGGTCAACTTCAACTTTTGAAGAAATATTTACGGCAGACAGATTAAGACTTCTCAAATACTTCACTTGATCTTCCATCAGACGAACCAACGGAGACACAACAACAACATGATGGCTTTCATCGGAACTATGGTCCAGCACGAGAGGCAGAGCCTGATATATTAACGATTTTCCGGATTCTGTTAACAAAAACATCTTCTTTCTCGATGAAGATTTTTCTAATTGCAAGTTTCTGTTAAGCATCAAACTCGAAAACTTTGAATTTTGACAACGCTCTACCAAAAGCTTCTTCAAGCGCCGCCATGTTGATTTGCGTTGCTTGTGATATTGAGGACCGCGACAAAAAGCGATATCTCATTGGACGGGTCTCAAACGCCGAGTCCGGCGCGAAAAGATTCCTGAAAATGGAACCCAATTTGTGATTGGCTAATTCGGAGAAAGAAGTGTGGTTCGCATGTCAGCAGCCGTTACGTGACATCCAAAAAACGGCTGCGAGGAAGAGTTGCAGTAAGGGGAATGAACAACAATACGATCACGCTGATGCTGTCCTGGATAAGCTGGAAACCGCCAACGAGGCCCTCGAGAGCAATGCCATCCAGGAAAGTAGTTACAAAGCGTAGGAAGCTAATTTAGATCGCAGATAAAAGCGAATATAGCTGGGCGAAGCTACAAGAATACCTCTCGGACGAGTCAGCTTCCGACTCGGATGACGAGAAAACAATTTTCCGCTCCGAGAGGAGAGCAGAGAAAAAGGCCAATGAATCGAGAAAGAAAAAGGAACAGAGAAAATCCCGTCGTTACCATCCATACGCAGCAAGCTCCAGCGAAAGGAAACGCACCCATTTCATTGGATCGCCATCCGACCAGAGAAGGCAGTCCAGCTTCGGGCTCCTGAAGTCTACGCAGACGTCTTCCCGCCAAATCGGGCCGTGCTTTATGATAAGTATTTTTTATGTTCTGTTTTTTGTACTGCAACATCTAGCTTTGTTTTACTCTCTGGTTATTTGCCTGATACTTGGAGCAGGCCTATTATCCAAGTAAAATATTTTTTAATGCATTATTGTTTAGCCCACCTGTCCATTTCACCGTCGCCTCCGTGAAGCACCTGAGTTATCATCATGGAGTTGGAACGCTAATAGTTTACGAGTGGCCTTCCGCGTCGTTCTGACCGTTCGTCCATAGCAGCCCGTTAAAATACGCACCGTTCGTTAAGGAACATGTTTCACTCCCCAGACAACCAGACCTGTTGATTGAAGGGGAGGGTCAAAAGGCCATCTATCGCCGGAAAAGTTCCTTATTTGTTGGCCGTCCGTCATTTGACATGCTAGCTCTCTGTATCGATTCTAGCCGATCTCAATCACGTCATTAAGGCCAAATCGGATAGTAAGTTTAGTTACTTACTTTGTCCGCCATCATTTATTCTATTTTACACCTATGTATGTATATCTAAGTGTATTTATGCGTAAGATATATAGATACCTCGAAGTATACTCATGTAGTTGAGAAGCTGATATTCAGAAGCTCGATTGACTTTGACCTCCCCTTTTGGCTGAGGTATGCTCCTGCACTTGAGGATCTGGTGTCGAGAAGCTAGATTGAGTTTGATTACCTTCCGTTTTGGTCGAGGTATGCTCCTGAATTGAGGATTTTGTATCCGGAAGGTAAATTGAGTTTGATGACCTCCAGTTTTGGTTGAGGTGTGCTCCTGTAACCGAGGAGTTTGTATCCAGGCGTTTGATTGAGTCGATGACCTCCCGGGGTAATTGAGGTACGCTCCTGTAGTTGAGAAGTTGATATCCAGAAGTTTGATTGGGATTGACGACCTCTTTAAGTCTTGCGTCTTCATTCAGGGATCTACCGTCTCTTTTTTAAAAAATTAATGTTATCACAGCCTACAGTGCTCGTTTACTTGTTACCACAGCTTTAGACTGCGTTAATGCTTGCGTTTTGTCTTTTGACAGACTTGAGTGAGGTCGGGATTTGGAAAGAAGCGCAGTAACTACCGGACCCTGAGCTGTTAAAGCGAGTACCCCCAGCTCCTCTCCTTACCCCTGGGTTGTTGCGCATCAAGAACCACCAAAACGTACTCATACGCCTGGTCCCATTGGTGCCAATGGGCTCAGTCCAAAATTAGAATGCCCTTACTGCCCGCATAGACCATACACGTGGCCCTATTCTTGTTAGATTTGACGGACAACGCCCTTTGAGAAGAAGAATGGGTGCGCTGTTATCGACTCCGCCTTGTACGGTATTAATTGGGCCCACAAGCTTGCTGTTGTGGAAACGCCCACGATTCACCCAACTGTCGTCGCTGCCGCTGAAGGAGCCAAAAGGAAATTGTCGAAACCAGTCAAGCCTAAGCAACCCATTTCTCCAGAGACCGTTATTGACGTCGCCACCTCTTATAACACTGTTTCTGCCCCTCTGGCGCAAATGCGCTTTTCGTTTGTTTTCTTAGTCGGCTATGCTGGCCTGTTCCGAATTTCCGAGCCACTAAGTACCAGAGTAAAAGACGTGTAAATTATCGATAGTGGCATGCAAATCAGCATTCCAAGAAGGAAGAACGATCAGTTCCGCGAGGGCCACATTTCAGTCATTGCAAAGTCTAATAGGGTGTCATGCCCTGTAACTATTACGGAAAGACTCCTTGCCTTGTTGCCCGACACAAACGATTCTGGTTACCCGATTGTGCGCATGATAGTCCGTACTAAGAGAGGCTTATCTTTCCATAAATCCTCTGGCATAAGTTATTCAACAATTCGCGACAACTTTAGAAAATATGTTTCCCCGTTTGTAGAAGATATCAAGGACTTTTTTGTTCATAGCCTTAAATCAGGCGGTGCCTCCAATGCTCGTGATTTACAAGCTCTTCTCGTGTTCTCTCAACATCCCGCGTGGGTTATCACGCCGGTAAACCCATAGAAAGTGTGATCTATTGCTTAAATATATATATATATATATATATAAATTGTAAAAGTTGATTAATCGTAAAACAGTGCTCAATACGTGAACGTAGAGCGAAGTAGTTGTTGCGGGAGAAAAAAAAACACACAAACAAACTACAGGTTTATCCCTACAAGCCTGTTTGACGTCAAGCCTGTTTGTGTGTTTTTTTTTCTCCCGCAACAACTATATATATATATATATATATATATATATATATATGCGTTATTGTTTAGCATATAAATAGTGATACTATCAACCAATCAAATCTCAGAAATTTCTCGGCTTATAATAATTATACGAAGTAAATCATATTTGCAAAACGCATAATGAGGTATGGGGCTACATGGGAATCTACTCCAGAACTTTTTTCGTTGTTTAACTATCGGTTAAGAATAAAAAACGCAGTTTGGGAATCTGCTTTTAAGGTGTATCAATAGGGAGCTTAAGCAGGCGTGTTTTTGAGACGCGGACGGCAACCGGAAGAGAACATTACGCGTGCCAGGACAGTGGTGTCTCTCAGATTTTTATAGTGATCATCTCTAATGAAGAAAAGATGCTATTCAATGCAAATGTGGTTGCGTGAAGACAAGTTAAAAGGGAAAACAGCTCACTTCCGGTTGCCGTCCGCGTCTCAAAAACGCGCATGCTTAAGCTCCCTAATATTTGTCCTCTCTGTTTTGCTTGTTAGTTTTGCCTGATAGTGCAAGTGAACGGTACCGTATCAATTGCCACTAGATATGTGCATATGCTCACTTACACTTATATCCCACCAAGAACGCCACAAGTTACAATTCTCAGCAACCAGTGTGTAATTCGGCTGAAATGAACAAAAAACGCAGAATCAAACAAGAAAACCTCAAGTCAGTTAACTAACAAACTACATGTATAAACAAGCGCTGACATACGACTTCTAAAAACTATAAACAGATGCAGCTGACATACAACTTGTAAAATTCCCAGTATGTTTTGCTAACAAAAATTAATATGTTCCTTTTTACATTAGAGTGTTTTACTAAAACATCAACAAAAATACGCGTATGTACTTTTTATTGCTGGTGCATATTTAAATTCACACAATTTCAAAATTGTCTTTGGTTGTGGAGGGCGCTGATGACTCTACGATGAGTAACTCATTAGAGAAATTATAAATAAGTAGAAATAGATAAATAGCTTATCACAGTGGCTATTCATCTTCTGCTTCGGGACTGAATTGCAATTTGAAGGTGTTAGTTTTCTATGGAAGGAGGAAAACCAGAGAAGTACCTTCGAAGCAAACACTGACAACCAACAGCAAACTCAACCAACATGACATTGTGGGATTTGAACCCAAGGCACAAAGGTGAGAGACGACTGCTTCCACCACTGCACCAATAGAGAGAACGCAAGCACGATAGGGCAAATATTGAGTTCTTATTGACTAGCCAAGCAAGCACAATGGGGCAAATATTGAGTTCTGATTGGTTAGCCAAGCAAGCAAGATGGGGCTGTCTTGCCCGCCCAGGGTTTCCCGCTATGTCCCAAGAAACAAACCTAAACAAAATAGCGGTATTATAAATCTTAGTGTCCAAAGCTTGTCTGGTCTAGGTGGCGGGATAATGTCTTATTCATTATTGCATTTTTAATGACGTCGACTACATGTACATCTCGGTCAATAAAAACACAAAAAAAGAGCGTGTCCAGTATGCAGCCATGTTGAGCTCTCACTAGGTCAATAATACATATACGTGGCTCCGGGGCTGAATTAAAAAATACAAATAGCAACCAATACCTTAATTTGTTTAAATGTCTGGTCTGCAGGCCACGAACAGGAGTAAACAGTGGCACGACCTGTTTTGTTGAGGGCCTTGCCCACCTCAGGGTAAAGGACATCAAATGCAGAAGCATTTGCATTACAGCCATCCAACTTAAGATAATCTACTCCCCAACTGGCAAAGGTCTGATAACAAAACAAACAGGCATGCTCTATCGGTAAGTTACTTAAAATTCAATAACTTGATGGCCAGAACGATGCACAAAAACATATATGTAAGTTAGAAAAAGCAATGCAATTTTTTCATAATAGTAATAATACAGTATTTCATATCTGTACCGTAATCCCATGCCCGGTCACACATTATAAAATACACTTTTAAGGTGCAGTTCACTATAAAACATTACATCTTTGAAACTCCCCCAAAATTTAGTACCATGAAACACTGACCCTTTCAGCTTCAATAAAAGCTGAAATAATATTCAGTAACATTAACAAAGCTCATCATAATGTTCATCAAAATGTTCATAAAATGTGGCCAAAAAAATAAATCTTGGTTGCAATGTAAACATCCATTAAATGGATGCCTAATAAAAGACCAGCAAAATCTGCAAGTCACCAAATTGCAGTTAATGTGTGTAAAGCTGGTTTTCACATTATCTTTGAAAAATAATGTAGGCAAAAACATGTCCACAATCTATGGATGATCTGCCTACTGTACTGTGCAAAAGTAATGCACACAAAAATAAAACTGTAGATAAAAATTTTTCACTCTTTTTCCTGAGGGAAATTTAGTCAATCTTTTATTGAAATTTCAGAAGGAGAGAATTGCAGGCATATTTTTCTCAGAATTTGACTCCTTTTGGGACAACTCAGGTTTGCTTTTCCCATGTTTGCCTCTGACATGTTGAAAAATTTACCTTTACCTTTGTTGAAAAATACACCTTTAACAAATTCACCAGATGCAACATACTGTACATGTAACGGCCAGGTTCTTGTGGAGAGCGGAGTAAAATAAAAGAGAAACCACAAGCAGGGATTGTCTTGTTCAGTTTGTTTTGTATTCTTTCAAATTTCCGGGTCATACACACATGTCCTCTCACTTTTCTGATGCAATCGTATCACATGACAATGTCGACAATTTTTAAACTGTGGGGGGTGGGCTCAATACCGTTCCCTACATACATGTATGTACATTGCATACCACATTCATTATCTTACAATAGTATAAATACTTGGGTGCTTATACATGTATTATACAAAATTGCACGCTCTGATTGGTTCGCTATCTCGGATTATCAGCCGATAATCACCTTGACGAACAAAATGGCTGATAGTTGTTCGCATGCTTTTGATGAAATAAACTTTTTTCATATTTTACAATAATTTTTCTTTTCATTTTTTGGACAAACAACCTGTGTATTTATACTAAACAATTACTTGCCAAAGGCGAAGTGATTGTCTGTGAATATTCAGCTCGACTTCATCTCGGTGAATATTCACTGGTAATCACTTCACCTTTGGCGAATAATTGTTAAATATTATTATTACGATTGTTGACAGTTCTACATGTACAAATAAACACTAAACAAATCAAGAGCAGTTACATCCATATCTTGCTGAAAATGTCCTGCTGTTCCTGGGAAACCTGCACAAGTGCGTGTTCCAATATCTAAAACAGAGAATCTACTTTAATTAAAACAGAAATGACAGTTGAAGGAAGATCCAGTGTACTGGAATAGGTCTGTAAAGCAAAAAAGTGAAAAATACCTGCATATATTCCAAGCTTAAGGCCTTTCAAATGTACCTGCAAGACCAAAGAAGGAATGAAAATTAAATTAGCAACAGCATCATACAGCACTTAAGTTTCATAAAAGAAGTTACATTAATCATTTCGAGACAATCAGACCATTTGGCTGTTTTTGTTTCTCCTTCCTCATGATAGCTAATGGCATAGTGCCTCTATCTTTAACTGAATATACAGGTAGGTTGTTATTGAGACTACCAAGTACACTAGTAAGCAAAGGTGTATGTGTACAAAACAAATTGATCCATGGAAGACTGGGTTATCTCGTATTGTCTATACCATGAAGCAGGTATAGTACTCTCAAGGGGGGACAAAAGTAATATTCCTAACAGTAGCTACAGAATTCAAATACATCACAGAGTTGCCCAAGCATTGCACCAAGTGCATAGCCAGGGGGAGCCTGGGGTGCCTGTGAAACCCTCCCCCCTTCCTTTATGAGATAATTGTTTTATGGCAAAAACACGCAAATCCGAAGAATCAACGTCCAATAAATCTTTTCCAGTGCTAGATCGACAGTTACAGACTTCATTTGTCGGACTGAACATCTGCAGTGGACCATGTCACTCGTAACTAAAATTACGAAGGTGATCTTGTGATCCCCTGTTTGAAAAATCCTAAATTTGCCCCTGTGCAGCTGGTCTATCAGAGCCATTCCTTGAACTAAATCATAAGAGACACAGTTGGGAAAAAATTTATATGCAGTACAAGGAAAAAGAGTCAATACTTTGAAGAACCAACCAATTGCTCTGCACTGCATGGTCCTTTCTTCCCATGTACAGTCTATGAAAGGGACGTCATTATTGAAATAACATCCCATTTATAGGAAAACAGCAGTACTACTAATAAGTCACCTAGTGTTGCATGAAACATATATAATCTGGAAATTTTGGTGGGTAGTGGTGAGCTTACTCGCTTATCCAGTCACGTTTAGTCTAAGGCAACCACCCTTGGTGTAAAACAAGTAAGATACACTGTATGTCCAGAAATGCACATTAATGAGATTCATACTCCTCATATTAGACATCACAATGTGTCTTGACTGTTGTTACCTCACTAAAACACTTTACAGTCTCTCCCATATAAAGTACTATGGAGTTCCCAAATCACTCCTACAAACATGAAGTGTTTGTTAATGAATGTGGTGTGCATTTCTAGCCATAAGTGAAACAAGTCGTTGATCAAGAGAAAAGTACAGAAAATAGCCCAACACCTGCATTGATCAACTGATTACAGGATCACAACTGGTTACCTTTAAAATGAAGCAAATTAATATACAAAACTCCTTTGAGAAAAAAAAAAGAAACTCTTATTACATGACTTAAGGAAAAGATTGGAAGCACTGATGTATTTTAGGTGGAACAGGAATTCCTATTATGCATTGCACTTGTTGTGTTTTGCGACCATGATCTAGTGGTAGTTTTTTATCAATCAAAAGTAACAAAAGGATTTTGGGTGGTCGCTTACTAGAAACACTTTAACACTTTAGTGGTTGTTAAATTTCAGGCCTCAAAAATGACCAAGAAATTTGAGAAATGGTTGCTCAAGAGAGAGTTTTTGAAACAGTGTCTGACTGAGAAGCAAACCAGTTTTTCACAAGGTGGTTGCTAAGAGATGTGGTCGCTTAAAAGAGCAGTCATTAAGAAAGAGATGAATGTGTCTGCAATTGCATGTAAGTGTACGGTTACATTTTCTGATCACTTGACCCTATAGAGCTCTATCAATTTTGAAACAAAAATTCTCCCTTATGGCCGACATCACTAGTCACAGGAACATGCAGCATAATCAAGAGTTTACCTGTTGTGATCACTGCATTATATTCTCTATTGTACATGTATATGTACATTATACTGATGACACTAGGAGGAATTGTAGGTTGATCACTATTTTGACTTGAAGGGTACATTTGTTATACAGATAACAAACATTACTGAAAAAATGTTATTACGTAGTCTGCAAGAGCCTTCATTCCATTGGGGAACCTTTTAGGATCAGGCTGTAATTCACCAAAAGCTGTGCGGTTTACATCCATCCAACAATCCTAATGAATTAAACAACAAAAAAGGCATGACTATGAAGTGACATTACAATAAAAAATGATACTGACATTTATGCATTAGATGTGCACTGAAACCAGTCAATTATGTTTATGCACAAAGAAAAATAACAATAGACATTTCTTTCATTCAAGCATTAATTGTAGTAAAAAATTTATACACATGATATGCTGCATGTTTGCAATTCTAAATAGCTTAGACTTTACTCTGAAAGCAAAACAAGTTTTTAAAAGCAGTTTTAATACAATGAAATAACACAAAGTTAATTGAATGGTACTATCATAAGTGCAGTTTTCCATACAAAAAAAACCAATAATCAGGGTTTGGAGGGGTGGAAGAGGACAATTCCTGGTTTGCTAAGCATTGGTAGTTGGAGGACATGTACTGTACAACCAGCACATTTTGTTAAACACAATCTAGCAAAAGAAACATTTTGTTTAACTGTGAAGCTGACAGCCAAGCTCTCTTTACCTCTAAGCCTCTTAATTATTCTCTAATGAGTACAGAACTCACATCAATAGAGAGATATTCATAACCAGCATCTTTGTAACCATAATCAGACATACGATCTGCCATCTCCCTAATAAGAACCTCACTAAAAAAAGACAAAGATTAAATAACAGATCAGCTGATCATTGTAAATTTAATGTGTAGTTAAAAATACTGGAGGGGAAATTATAGCCTCAGGTACATACAATTCCTTTTTTTTGGAAAAATGTAAGTTAATGGACTGGTCATCATTTAGAAACGGAGTGGGGTGGCAGGGAGAAATAAGAGGGGACCAGGCCTATTAAATTGCTCAGAGGAAGAGAAGGTTCATGTTAACAAACATTTCTTTGTTTCTGTGAGCTATACTGTATCCACCTGATATGAATCAAATAGAAATTCCAAGATGGCAGCAGGTGATTTCTCTACAAAGAAGTTTGAAATTCTTTTTAACAGTGAAGACCACATGTAACTGCACTCAAAGCTAAGCTAGAGTGCAACATGGAGAGCCCACACTAACTATTTGTAGGGCTCTTTGAGTGTAAAATTGTTGAACTGACAGACATGATCAATACTACTTGATCTGTACCTCAGTTCCTGTATACAGTTTAGCAAATCCATGGATAAGTGAAATGACAAAATAATGTTCCAACACATGTACCACAGCCCCCTCCCCACCCCTCCTCTAAGTCTGTAAAGCTCAATACTAAATTCTCTCTACTAAGATACAGTGTGTTAAGCTTCTCTCTAATAGATCAATGACTAATCAGTTCCAGTATGTTCAGTTTTACAAAACAACAAATATACGTTGTTTCATATATTCATTAGTATCATTCTTCTCCATCTATGGGTATATTACAAACTCACAATATGACCAGCTCCCAGTTGGCTTGATAGCTCAGTTGGTAGAGCACTGCTCTGGCATCGCAGAGGTCATGGGTTTGAATCACGTTCAGGACTGAGTTTTTTTCAGACTTTAGTTTCACAGCTGCTTAAGTTGTGTACATAACTGTGATGATCAATTAATGTCATTACATATTATAAAATAACTCAGATACTATGTGCGCGCTGATTGGTTGAAAACCTATGGGTTATTGTGCCGGTAAACCCATAGAAAAAGGCATCCAGACCACGAGCCATAAACAAAACCCGCTATTGATCTGCAAACAACGATTTTAGAAAGGCTAAAAAACAGAACAAGTTACTTACCCAGCCCTTCTTAATCTTAAAAGCGTCACAAGGGTCACAATTCGCGACTGCCATAGCTTTAGAAGCTATAAAGTACAAAGCTGGAAAGCAGTAAATACATTTCACGACGATGCCAAATCGCAGAGAAAGACAACAACTGTGTGAATTTCTGGTGTAGAAAGTCTCTAGGAAAACTTAACCAAGTGCCAACCAGCAACAAAACGGATAGTTTTAGCATTCTTGATATATTTTATGTCAAAATTAAATTCCTTAATGAAAGAAATTGTTCCAAAAAGAGATCTCTGATCAAGATATGATTCAAAATCGGCCGCTGTAGGTTGTAAACAAGCTGCCAACGATGATGAAAGATGTCAGAGTTTCGGGCTGGTTTTTTCCAACATTTGCACAAATTATTCCGTGATATTGATGCCATAACCTACCTCAAACCACCTGACTTCACAAATCGACAAATATTAACGCCAATATGTGGCTACGGCAAAGAAACCTTTCTTCGGCATATTTCCATCGGTCGCTGTACAAGCATGTAAAGTTACATGCGACAACTTCGCAAATGCAGCCACGTCGTTACCGCAGCATTTCTTGATCACAATAAAGTCCAGAAAACAGATCTTAAACCACTGCGGCTTGTTAAAAGTGAATGAAGTCCTCCATTACAATAGCTGCCAGTTCCGTCTGTAAGCACGAAATTCTTACGGATCGACTCAACAAAATACAGCTGCGAGGTACAATTAATTTCTACTTCTGTAGTAAACAAACCACGAACGTATTCTTTCATTGTACGTTCGCATGAATATGTGTTGACTTTTCCTGTAAAACAGCTTTCATAAGTTATCATGAAATGAGTGCAAAAACTCGTGTTTTGAAGTGCTGCTGTTTGTTGTTTGACTGAACTGAGTTTTGAGAAAGTCCAGCGCTATTAAATTGTGAGTCATGATTGGCTTATGATGACTTTAGAGAGAAGACATGACTTGATCACGGTACTAAAAGCATACTTTTTACCTCAAAGACTCCATTCTACTAAAAGTTATTTTATAAAAGCAATAGATCACACTTTCTATGGGTTTACCGGCGTGATAACCCACTTGGGATGTTGGGAGAACACTCGAAAAGCTTGTAAATCACTCGCCTTCGGCTCGTGATTTACAAGCTCTTCTCGTGTTCTCCCAACATCCCGCGTGGGTTATCACGCCGGTAAACCCATAGAAAGTGTGATCTATTGCTTAATTACTCTGCAGTTCAAATATATGGTCTTTCATATATTCATTTGCATCATTCTTCTCCATCTAGCTCAGTTGGTAGAGCCCTAGTGCTCTGGTATCGCAGAGGACAAGGGTTCGAATCCCGTTCAGCCCTGAGATTTTTTTTAGGGTTTAATTTCACAGCTGCTTAAGTTGTGTACATAACTACGATGATCAATTAATGTCATTACATATTACTCCGCAGTTCAAATATATGGTCTTTCGTATATTCATTTGCATATAGTTCAAATATATGGTCTTTCATATATTCATTTGCAGCACAACAATATTTTAAAATGATCAACTCATTGATCAATGGGTCTGTTATCGTTTCTATCAAAATCCTTGTAATCGATACAAGACTTCCTTAAGTGGACAATTCAAATCAAAATATTAAGTTCTCACCTTAAGCAGTTGTCAAGCTGCTCATTGCAGCGAGTGGCACAACGAAATCTTTCCCAAGCCATCCACCCCACTATAAATATCACACAAACAAGGTTTAAATAATGACTAGAAACAATAATAAAATAAACAATCATTGTTATTTAACTTCATGCATGTAAATACATTTACTTTGTCTGCACACGTAGAATGGAAAACAAAACTTAGGCAGAAACGGGAGCTTGAAAACGTTAACTGTTGATCAAAATTAAATTATCAATAACCCCATACATGCATGTGCTTCGTTAGACATGGAGTGCCTGTACTGATCGATCGATTCCTTCTTCGAAAACAAGAAATGTTTGCACGTACACTACCCAAACAATTCAATCATAACATTTATAATGAGATATGGAATATTGATACGAAAATCTAGCTATAGAATCTTCTTCCTCACTGAATAAGCAATGGATGGCTTGTTTTCATTCGAAAGCAAAATCTATACTGTTCGTCCTTGTTTGTGTCGACGATTCAAACACTGTGATCATGAATCGAAATTCTGGCAGCTTATTTTCTCTGCATCTTTGGATGGATCTGACGATGACATCTCGTTGAAATAAAACCCTTCTTCAACTCTTCTTGGCAATCGCCAAAAAAGAAATTCAATCTGCTACTCAATTTTAACAAAACAATGAAACTCAAGGCCTTACCAAACCAAATTACGAAAAAGTTAACCCGGGTTACAAAAAGAACCCAGTTGAGTTGACATTAATCACTCAAGCACGTATATTTCTGCGACAGAATAATATTTCTGCGACAGAATAGTACTGCGACTTAATTCGCAATAGCAAACTTACTTGGTGGCGTCCTAGCCAGGCCATTGTCAAGCGCACTGGAAGGCAAAATCAAGGCTAAAAAAATAGGTAAACACGCAAAACGTTTTCGCAAAATAACCTTCGTGGCAACCATGTTTTCGGATCTGTCGCACTCGCTCCACAAAATTGGTTGTCGTTTGGTCACGGGATTAGCACCGGGTCCAGCCTCAGCGGAAGTAAAAGGAGTCTTTCTGCCAGCCTCGTCCCCAGTGAATACTCGGCAATGCAGTGGGTTCTGACAAGAGAGAATGAGGTAACCTCATTCTCTCTTGGTTCTGAGTTGTATTTGGCGGAGAGACTCAGACATTTTGAGTTTTGAGAGATATTTATTGATTTCCTGGTTCACGTAAGGAGCACATCATCATTACTTTGATGGCCATTTACTCATCAGCAAAGAAAGCACTATCGTTTTCTTAGGTCTTCATGAACTCAGACGCTTTGCTATCGAATCCGGTAATTACATTTTATCAACTAGAAATTTCACTGCGAAAGTGAGTGCTGGCGAGGGGAAGTGGTTTGTGTAAAGAATGTTATATTGGGTTTAGGTCGCTTTAAGGCTCACCAGACTCGAAATTCACGTCAAACTCAACTTTAATCACCGAAAAGAAAAACACGTCTACAAAAACCCGACAAGAAGCCAGAGCACGAGGTCTTTTCTTCCCATGATACCTCGCGCGTCACACAGGTCACTAAGCAAGTACGTCACAAGCGTGTAACGCATTACAATATTTCTAACATCCTCCCCCCTGTTGACCAGTCAAGGGTACAACTCAAATTGGAACTGCTCAACACTAAAACCCCCAATGAATCTGACTAGAACAAACGACTTTGAAATTGTTCACTGTTCACGAAATTAAACAAGTTCTTCAATCCAAGCTCTTCTCCTTTCCTCCGACGCAGCTGCTGCTGCACTTCTTGGATTTCTCCTTGGTTGAATTTGCTCTTCAGAATTGGCTCGTTCCACTATCACCATGCCTGTCCGCGTCAACAGGCTCATCTTCACTGCTTATCTTACTGAGATGTCTCATTCTCCTATTTAGGTCTGTTGATGTCAGTTCAATGTCGGGATCTGATACGTCTCCAGTATTGGCATCAGGTAAGCTTAACAACCTTCGGCCATGAAGTAAGTGAGATGGTGTGAGAGGCTCTTCTGCATCATCAAAGGTTACATACGACAGAGGTCTAGAGTTGAGAATCATCTCCACTTCAACAGTGACAGTCAACAATTCCTCGTACTTGAGCTTGGCGCCTCCCAAAGTTTTCTTCAAGCAACGCTTCAGTGATCTCACTATCCTCTTAAACAGGCCTCCCCACCATGGGGCTCTTTCCAAGTTGAAGATCCACTGGACACGTTTCTCTGCGAGAGAGTGTTTTACTCTTGGATGGTTCATCACCTGTTTGGATCCTGATTTGAAGTTTGTTCCATTATCAGACACGATCTTGGCAGGCAAGCCTCTTCTCGCAGTAAATCTACGAAAACTCCTGAGAAATGCTTCTGGGGTCAGGTCTGGTACTAGGTCGAGATGAACTGCTCTCGTCACGAAGCACGTATACAGACAAATCCAGACCTTCTTGTCAGTTTTCCTTTGGACTCCTTTGACGTACAGCGAGCCATCGTAGTCCAGTCCAGTAAAAGTGAAAGCAGGTGCAATTTTCACTCTGAAATCAGGTAGGGGCGGTGATCGCGGCACCTGGTACGGCATTCCCTCATGCCAACGACAGGTCACACAGTTATGCACATACGTCTTTACAATTTGTCTCCCCTTTACTAACCAGAACTTGGACCGCAGCTCTGTTGACGTTTCCTTGACTCCATTGTGCATTACTTTCTCGTGAGAATCTCTGATGACCAGGTTAGCAAATCCATGACCAGCATCAAGTAGGGTGGGATGCTAAGCTGTGTATGGGAGTTCTGCATGAGCCATTCTGCCATCAAATTTCAGAATGTCATCACAATCAGTGAAGAGATCAAACTCCCTCTTCCAGCTTTCAAACTTCTTATTGAGTCGCAAGGAAGTCTGCATATCCAGGATCCAACACCTTTCGGCTTCTTTTATGTCTCTTGCATTGATGTCGGAACTGAGTGCTTCAGTATTTCCATTCCGTCTCGCCTTCAGATTCTTAACAAATTTTAACACATAGCCTGTGACCTCCAGTAGGCGTTGAAGATTGCTGAAGCGACTGATGTCAATGAGATTGCTAACGGTGGTGTGTTCTGCACTGACAATGAGGGAAGATGTTTTGAGTAATTCTTGATTCTTCAGTGTCATTTCCATCAAACACTGTTCAGGGAAGTGCTGGATGTCACCGACTTTATCCGAGTCTTCACTGTAATAGAGTAGCCACTCAGGCCCACTACGCCAAAGTACACTTGCAGCAAGTTGAGCTGCACTCTTACCTCTGGAGGGAATGTCAGCAGGGTTGCTGTGAGTGTCGCAGGGTTTCCAACAGCTCACTGGGAGGAGGTTTCTTATTTCATTGACTCTGTTTTGTACAAACTGTTTCCATACCTTGTCCACGTCCTTGATCCAGCTAAGTGCTACATCAGAGTCACTCCAACAAATGGTCTTCTTAATGGTGACTTCACACTCCAGGGCTGCTCTGATGGCTAAGATGAGTCTTGCGAGTATGAGTGTTGCCAGAAGTTCCAGTCTAGGAATTGTTTGATTACTCAGTGGGGCCACTCTTGTCTTTGATGATATACTTGATATAAGCGTGAGAGGTTGTTTGAACCTTCAGGTAAACAACTGCGGCATATGCTTTCGAGGAAGCATCACAGAACCCATAAAGACTACAGTGGACAACCTCATCCCGGGGCCTTTCAAAGTAACATCTTTCTAGCAGAAACGGCTAAGCTTCCTGAAGGCTTGAGACCAGCTTATCCCACTTCTTCTTCAAATGCCCTTTCAATATGTCATCCCAGCTGGCCTTGTTTTCACGAATCTCTTGAAAAAGAAGCTTGAACTGTATGATAACTGGGGACAGAAAACCAATTGGGTCATAGAATTATGCAGCAATGGCAGCTATGTTCCTCTTAGTGGGAGTGTTCTCTGAAGCTAGTTTAGCTATCGTACTTAAGTCAAACACAAGTTTGTCTTCAACAAAGTTCCATTGGACTCCTAGTATCTTCTGCACAGGCCCTCCACTGTCTTGTGTATCACCAAGGGACGTTTTAGCATGGGATTGGTCTTCATGAACCACTGGTTTACTAGTAACACCTTGTTTATCAACTGGGCCTGCTCGAAGGTCTCCATCGTCACACACACCCTTTCCATTGACCACTTGAGCATCGCAAGCATTGTGCAATCTGGCTTCATTCTGCTCTATTCGATTCATCAAGTCAGGAGAGTTTGTGATGAACTTCCTCAAGTTGAACGCACATTCGATATGATGTTCCAAGTTTGCATTGAGCAGGAATGGGCTTGACGACACACCAAACACAACTCTTGTGAATCGCAGTACGATTACTTTGGGTTCTTCCTTCTTCACATTGTCAATCCAAAGAAACCTTAGAGCATCCCTGTCTTCTGTCACTACTGCTATGTTAAGGAAAGCCTTCTCAATGTCTCCGGCTAATGCAATCCTGTGTGTTCTGAATCTGAGGGTGATGTCCATAATCTTCTGAGAAAGCGCTGGGCCAGTATACAGACAGCTATTTAAGGAGACTCCAGTTGTCTTACAGGAAGCGTTGTAAACGATTCTGAGTTTCGTCGTCTCTTTGTCCCTCCTAATGACAGCATGGTGTGGGAGGTAATGGACTCTTCCAAATTCTCTAGTTTCTGGTTCATGGACTTTCTCCACAATTCCCTTCACTATCTGGTCTCTGATGACAGCATCATATTCGAGTAATAGTTGTGGTTCTTCTCTAAGGCGATTCAACAAACTCATAGTTATCTGGCAGGACTGGGTGAGCTTTCTTTCATGGCAAGTGCACTTGATACCTCCCCTGGCGAAAGGAGATGGTGTCAGTAAACTGGTCATAAACCGATTTCTCTAATCTTGATATCCCTAACGACTCGAGGTCCCAGAACCGTTTGAGTTCGCTGACAAGGTCGTCATTCTGAGGTTGTGATGTAGCACACTTCAAGACATGCGTGCTGGACACAAGGTCCACGGATGGGTCATTGTCAGTGGTTAAACCATCCACTGGTCCAGATAGCACCCACCCAAGTCTTGTATGTACAGCAATTGGGCCACTGTCTCCTTTTCTCACTTCTCTTGACAGAATGTGCCAGTACTGGTCTCATCCAATCAGCAAGTCCACTTCAGCTGGTTCCGCTCCTGTCGAATAGTCAGCTAGGTGTATCCCACTAAGATGCTTGTATACATCCTTTGCCAAGACTACATTTTGGCTGGTGAGTGGTTCACAGATTAGAGGTACCGAGTAGGCTGACAACTCCATGTCCTCTCAATCGTTAAGTTTAATTCCGAAGTAAACAGCATCACATGTCTGTAACCTCTCCTCCTTTGAGCCAAAGGTCTTGATCCACATGGCTTCTTGTGACTGGTAAGCTAAGAGCCTCCTTCAGACGGTTGGTAACATATGACCTTTGACTTCCACTGTCGAATATGACTCTGATCTTCATGCCTTGCTCTGGTGATTCCTTCTTGTAGATTACAGCTTGAGCTGTCTGGAGGAGTATAGGTGTTTTAGAGGTGACGAAAAGGGCCATGGGAGAGTTTTCAGGCTGAGACTGATCTGCTGCAGATGTTCTCTCTGTCTGCTCGCGTTCATTGCTAGCATGGGACTTGCTTGTGCAAATGCTAACGTGATGACGGCCGTTACACTTGAAACACTTTACACACTGGATCGGCAGTCACGACTTAGGTGGGTCTTTCTCAAACAAAAATAGCATCTTCCACTCTTCCTTAGAATTTCTCTCCGTGCTTGCACATTTGAAACTGTCTTGCAGCTATTAGAAGCACGAGACTGTCTGCAGTAGGTACAAGTTGGGGTAGTGTCCAAACTTGAGACAAGTGCTGCAGCTGAGGGAAGACTCCTAAAGCGATGATTGTCCCTACGGGGTGATGAGCTAGGTATTGGACTGAAATTCTTCTGGGGTAATGAAGCTCTCTCACGTGCCTCTAACTCTTGCTTCATGACCTTTAACAGCACGTCCATGTCCCAGTCTCCCCCCTTGACCTCTCTACTAGCAATCAAACGTACTTCTTGGAGTCCCTTGTTCATCAAGACAGATGAAAGCAAACTACCATAAGACTCTGATGCCACGCCAAGGGCCTTCAGACCTCTCAAGTGGACCTCCACTGAGTCATAGAGCCTTCTCAAACCTCTGAAATCTTGGTTAGAAATAACAGGTGCCATGTTAAGCAGACTTTCCATATGCTTGTTTATTATCATCTGTTTGTTCCCAAATCTGCTCTTTAGAATGGAAATGGCCTCTTCATAGTTTGCATTAGTGACAGCTAAACCTGCAATCGCTTCAGCAGCGGTTTTCTGCAAAAGGGAGTTCAGGTAATTAAACTTGTCAATCATAGCTAGCCTTGAATTACCATGAATCGCTACCTCATATGTATCCCAGAACGAACACCACTTTGTAATATCTCCGTCAAATTTCTTTAACTCTAACTTTGGAAGCCTCACTTGAGGAGCAACGGCATGTCCTTGGCCTTGAGGCGAAATATCAGGCAAAACAATTTGAGAGGTTACCGTCTGTGGCGGTTCACTTGGAACAATAGGGACTTTAAGATTCGAGACGCGACGGCTGTAAGACGCGGCCGGAAGTTAATTTTTAAAAAGGTGACATATTGCGCATGCTCACGCCGTCTTCCTGATGGTATCACGTCGCGTCGAGAACGTGGGTTTGGCAATTTTGACGTTCTGTACAAAACGCGAGTACATTCCTTCCAGTGCTTAACTTAAATAATGATATATTCCTCTAAACATGAAAAATTAGCAATCTAGGATCATTGGACCTAATTTCTGGCGACATTTTAGATCGTAGCTATGGAAGGATTTTGGATTTTTTCCTCCACCTAGAAGGTTGTGTTTTCACGCCTGTCTGTTTGTCTGTCTGTTAATCGTTTTACGCAAAAACTAATCAACGGATTTGCACCAAATTTAGTGGAAAGGTCGCAAATATACCCAGGATCAATCGATTAAAAATTTTGGGATCTATCCGGATTAAACTCCGGATCTCAGATCCCGACTAAACGCTCTCGGGAGCGTTCACTCGGGCTACACTTGATATAATACGGCTTCGAACAAACGTGAATGTTAGTTTACGCCTAACTTTTGTATATATTGTATACTATATGGCTGGTTCCACGACCGCAAAAAAACCTACCAGACAGTATATCGCACCGCAATTCTTGTCGACGTTGTGTTTAAGCTGAGCGATTTTATCAGAAAGCTTTCTAAGGTTTTACAGAAATTTCAGTGATAACTGGGTTTGTTTACTAATCGAATTAATGTTGACCAATCAGCTTTCTTGGTTCCCACGGTAGAAAACAGTTGTGAAACTTGATGCCATTCATCTGATTCCAAGTTATCGAAGGCGAAGAAGCGATATGTGGGAAAAACAACAATATTACTCCTCAATCGGATATACTTTTCTTCAAATAGCTCTTATTTGTGGATCCAAACTCTTAAGACAACAATATGTGGCGGGGCGGAGGTATGCGCTCTACCGAGTACCCTTCTAGTTTTAATTTCTTTCAGGTGTACTAAGCTCATAAAATGGCAGTGTCTTCGAGCACGGCTTGTAAGTAAGTCACGAGCTACAACTTCAAAAAGTGACTGCAAGAGTCTTCTGCATACTTTCCTCGTCTCCGGTACCGTTGCATTTCTCGATTTATTGCGTTCATCTGCCGCTTATTTGTGTGTTTTTATGATCTCTTCTAATAGACACAAACAGAGCATTTCCATGGCTATTTCTGCGAAAGAATTGCTGAAGAATCACACTGATAAAGAGCGTTTCGCAGCCGCGTCGTCTTGCATCGCGACGGGGATCGTAACTTTACTTTTCCCGCGCAAACGGCGACGTTCTAGTTCCAGCCCTTTAACAGCCACCGCGTTCTAGAAGCCGTCGCGTCTCGGATCTTAAAGTCCCTAATGGCGTCCAAAGCCGCATCTAAACGGACAATGACCATTTCACTCGACTTCGGAATTCGTCACTTTCTTCGATTTCTTGAATGACGTCTGCCTCTTCGGCTAATTCAAGAATGTCATTATCGAGACCCTGTATAATCTCCAGTTTCTCCCTTAGCGTCGACTTGTGCAGGATAAGTGCCGCTCGATGATTAGGTGCACTCGAGGGGTCGTCACAACAAGAATTTAGGATTTCGTTCGCGGCTTCCATTTCTCGCCCCGTAGAACTTCTGTGGCCACTGCGGAGGGTTTTCTTTCTCGTAATTTCGGAAGAATTAGCTGAGCTTTCACTGCTTACAGACTCTGTCGTCGCTCCACTCGTCTTTGCCTTGTTTTTCCCCATAGTAAGAATAAGAATCTCTCTTTATCGATCGATGCTCTTGTTAAGGATCTTTCGTAGGATATTAGGCCTGAATCTTGACTTTCATCCGGCTCGAAGGACCATGTAAAGAATTTTAAATTGGGTTTAGGCTGGTTTAGGTCGCTTTAAGGCTCACCAGACTCGAAATTCACGTCAAACTCAACTTTAAGAAAACACGTCTACAAAAACCCGACAAGAAGCCAGAGCACGAGGTCTTTTCTTCCCATGATAACTCGCGCGTCACACAGGTCACTAAGCAAGTACGTCACAAGCGTGTAACGCATTACAATATTTCTAACAGTTTGGAATAGAGGAGGGGTAAGCAGAAAATTACTGAGGTTAGTTCAAGGTCCTCTGGATATTCCTGTAGTAAAAAGATGATGGTATTTGGAAGGAGATATGGTGGCAACTGTTTATTTATGCTCTAACGTTTTGGTATGTTTTCAAAGCGTGTTTTTGGAATATTTCTATAGTTTCGTGTTATTTTTAAAGGGAAGTTCTGAGTTCAAGACAAGTGTATGTAGTGTGAAGGGTGTGAAATACTGTTACACACCATTGAAACTGCAAGATCGGTATTAGAAACGAATGAACAATTTAATTAATACATTCATGATGACATTTAAGCGTCACTGTAACTGTAAGATCTTGGTATAAACAATTCTCAGCTATTTAAGGTAAAAGTGACTTCAATGATAATAACAGTAACAAAGAAGTCCAGTGCATTCTGGGAACAAAACAGTTGCATAATTGTTGTTGTAACTGAAACTTTAAGAAGCGAGCGACATGAAAGCGAAGGTTCTGAAATTCGATAACGTCCGCAACGGCCTTTCAAGCAGCTAAAACTGCCTAGCACGTCACGTTACAAGACGAATGCGATTTGCGTGACACTGTGGACTACCTCGAGATTCAGACAAGAAAAATCGCAAACTTCAGACGAATGATCGAAGAATGGATCTCGGACGCTGCTTCAGATTCCAATGACAAAGAAATACGACCAGAAGACTCTGTTAGTAGCGATGGATCGAAACTCGAAAGAATACCGCAAAGAGCACAGCAACTAACGCGCGGAGGGCTGGGGCCGAATCATCAGTTTTAAACGCTAGAGCGCGACCTGTTGCTACTAGGGCGCCGCTGTGGCTAGAAAGAAGAGCACAATTGGCAAGCTTGACCCTTGTCTTGAAGCAGGTATATTGTGTGTCGGCGGAAGACTCAAGAAAGCTCCTCGAACAAAGCACCCGATGATCCTTCCATAAAATCACCAAGTTGTCAGCCCCATCGCCCGTTACTTTCACGAAAGGTCTGGTCATTCAGGAGTTGAACACGCCTTGTCACTCGTAAGGGAACGGTTCTGGATAGCGGGTGGCCGGGCTTCACTAAAGCGGACACTCAAGAACTGCTACAATTGAAAGGGAAGACGGGCGCCTGTTGGAGAACAAAAGATGCCCTATTTCCCTGAAGAAAGGGTGACCCCAGACAAGCCACCATTGACGTTCACTGGAGTGGACTGCTTTGACCCCTTAACCGTGAAGCGAGGAAAGAGTAGTGTAAAGAGATATGGTGTCCTCTTTACGTGTATGACAGTGCGCGCTATCCACATAGAAGTCGCGCACAACCTAGCTACCGTTGCCTTCACAAATGCCCTACGTCGTTTCATGGCCAGACAAGGCTCCCCTAAGCTACTCAGGTCGGATAACGGCGGGAACGTACTTGGTGGAGAAAATTAAAGGAGCTACGCAAATCAATTGATGAGTGGAATCAAGAGAGAATCCATCAGTTCCTCCTACAACAGAATGTGAAGTGGCTGTTCAACCCACCTGCAGGCTCGCACTATGGAGGAGTCTGGGAGCGATGTATTAGGACCGTGCCATCTTTAAAGAGCAGTTGCTAGATGATGAAGGCCTCTCTACTGTTATGTGTTAGGTGGAATCAGTCGTAAACAGCAGGCCATTGACGAAGGTTTCCGACGACTCTCAAGATGTTGAAGCCTTGACCCCTAACCATCTTTTGTTACTCCGGTCAGCAGCATCAATGCCTCCTGGCATTTTTAAGAGAGAAGATCTCTACTCTAGACGAAGATTGCGGATGTGGTTTGGCGCAGATGGGCCCGAGATATATCTCCCAAGCCGGCAAGAAAGGCAGAAGTGGCTGACGACTCAGAGAAACTTCGTCCTGGGAGACGTCGTCCTTTTAGTGGATGAGAATCATCCGCGAAACTCGTGAAGTGAAATCAAACAGCAAGGACTCCTGCGTCAGACTGGTGATGCTGAAGACTAAGATGTCTGTCTTAGAACGGCCGGTAGACAAGCTATTAAAATTGTGCTTCTGGAGTTAGCAGATCCTAATGCCCAAGACTGATTACGTAGCCTTTCACTTACTCTGTTGAGCACTATGCAAGGCTCTAAAGGAACCTCATTTATAGGTTGTAAACAGGACAGTATCGAGCGTTTTCCATGTTGATCTAGACGAATAAACGATGGACTTTACGGCTCTTACAATCGTGTATCTTCAGAGTTTAGCTCTTACCAGGTTATCTTTTAATAGGATTTTCCTTTGCGATACGATAATAGGGGAGGTTCCTCAAATACGTCTCTAAGAATTGGTTGGTTTTGAATTAAATGCCATTTCCCCATAAGTCAGGAGCTGAGTAGTAATTGGCTCCTGCCGTAAGTACATTTTTCAAATTTGGAAGTGCAGGGTGATACAGTGTGACAAGAGGCAGAATTGTCCTACGTGTTTCTTTGTTTTTGTTTTTAATGGCCTTTCTCGCTTGGTGAATTTCACGTCAGAGGTGTCTTTCCACCATGTTCTCTGGATATCCTGTGTTCTTAAGGCGTAGTTTGAGGTTTTTCATGCTTTCATCAAACGTGATGTGAGAGGAATTCGTTCGTAGAACTCGTAGGCTTAGTTTGGTAACGACTGGTGGGTGACACGAACAGAAACTCGTGTATTGAAAAGTGTCTGTCTTTTTGTAGTGTGTTTACACGTCAAGGATAGACGCCTCGTGGAATGTGTCACGTTTGTATACTTTTGTGTCCAAGAATGCAATTTCTGTTTCTGATATTTCACGCCGTAAATTTCCTCGTGCTGTGAAAGTCCTTTATTGTGTCTCTCGTTGTATTCCACGAAGAGAATATATCATATTTTGCTTTCTCATTACTCATCGTACTTATGTTTCATTCATCCACCTATATTCATAGTTCCGTCTTTTAGGAATTGGGGTGATTTTCCGCGGTTCCGTCTTTTAGGATTTCAGGTAATTTTCCGTGGATCCGGTATTCCGCGATTCCGCAGTTCCTGTTTTTAGGGTGGCCCGGTCTTCGGTCTTCGTTTTTGGGTCTTCGTTCTAGACACATCCTAAACGAGCAGAGCTGGTGTTCTATGGTTATGAACGATCGTTTTACCATTTGATCGCGCTACGCCGGCATTTTAGAAGCGCAGCAATGCAAGGAGAATTGGTACAAGTAGTAAAGGAGGGGAAAGGGGTTGATGTTAATCCTGTCCAATCTTCGGTATCAGTGTCAGTCTGTGGACAGGAGAATAATACTGTATCACTCCGCTAAGAACCGAGGCGTGGGTAGCCTGCAGAGCAGGTGATTTAGATTTCGGTGGGCAAGGAACCGCTTTGTCAGGTAACAAAAACACGTGGCGACGGAGTATGGCAACATTACTTGGGTCTCAGACAGTTTGACACATGACGCGGTGCTGTGAATATATAACTATGAATATAGGTAGATAAATGAAATATAAGTACAATGGGTAATGAGATAGTAAAATATGATGTATTCTCCTCGTGGAATTCAACCAGAGACACAATAGAAGACTTGCACAGCACGAGGAAATTTACGGCGTGAAATATCAGAAACAGAAATTACATTCTTAGACACAAAAGTGTACAAACGCGACAGATTCCACAAGGAGTCTATCCCAGAGCTTCAAGAATCTTTGTCTCATTTGTTGTGTTACTAATATAACACACTAACGGGTTCCTGTTTTCCGTCGCAAAAGAGACCGATTCACCGTCAGAAGTCACCAAGCCTTAGTAATGCAAGTTCCAATGGCCAAAGATTTGAACCTGTTAGTATCTCAAACCTTGTCTTCTCTATCTCCCTCCTTCGACCCTAGTTAAAGACTCTTGCCCGTAACCAAAACATTAACTGACAGGTAATTTCTTCAAGCGTTATGCAGTCCTGCAATCGTTAGCTCTCCCAACCACTCTCCGTTGTCGCTAATTTCACCTATATTTATAAACATAAAGGTAGCCTCATGAACGTTTTCACTTTTCTTTAATGAGCTCACAAACACACTATAAAAATCCCATCACCTATCACCATGTTACAGAAACATTAAGTGTAACTATCTACATGGTAAATCTACTATAATCATCCCCAAAAAATAATAGCTAAAAGCAACATGAAAAAATAGTCTCGTCCGGTTTACTGTTTTTTGGGGTACGCTTTCTCGTCATTTGCCATGAAAAGAGAGACCAATTAGGTCTACTTGTTGGACATGATAGGATTTCCATTCACATCGTGACTGAAGGGACACAGTAGGGGATCAAATGTGGATGCTCGTCCCAACTTCTCTTCTTCCTTCTTAGTTTCAGTGTGGATCAGCTCTACAAACTCTTTCATCGCGGCTTTACCCTCGGCGCTCTTGCAGTCATCTCTTTTCTGGGTTAGCAGCTCTACAAACTCTCCCACGGTCTTGCAGCTCTTGAAAGGACATCCAGCTTTAAAGGCGGGACACTTAGATGCAGCTCCTTTTTTCTCTTCTGCCAAGCCTGCATAGGGACACCGACCCTTGCCAAATACTGGACAAGATAGCATGATGTCGTCCAAAGTGACACTCCACGGTACCTGAAATATCATAAACCCAAAATAAATAAGGAAATAGTTCTTTGAAGTAGCACATCCACGATGTGGCTATTCGTCCGCTGTTTCCTGATCTAATAAAAATTTAGAAGTGCTGTTTTTTTATGGAGGGACGAAAGCATGGAGAGAACCAACACCAAATTCAACCCACGTGAATCCGGGTCACAGAGATAGAAAGCAAGAGCTCTTCCCATTCGATCTTTCAATGTGTGGATACACAGAATACTAGAAAATGATGTGGTTTTAACAATATTTTAAAGTTTAATACGCGTTTACTCAGGACAGTTACAGACACTCATCCAAGAGAAGTGGCACCAGAACTTTATCAACAAAACCCAGCAATCCCACGGTCACGAGTCAGTAAAGATAAGATTACATACACAACTATTCAAACAAGGATATTACAGGTATCGACTCATGCATGTTGAGTAGTAAAGTGGCCTACCACGCTTTTCTCTGAAGCAATAATGGATTTTTCGTTGTTACCTCGGGCAAAATGGCAGCCACTCATGGTTTTAAACAGTGGACATTTGGCACTCAAGTATATATTAAGTAGAAAAGTGACATACCACGCTTTTCTCTGAGGCAAGGATGGGTTTTCCGTTGTTATCTCGGGCAAAAGGGCAGCCACTCATGGTTTTAAACAGGGGACATTTGGCACCAATCTCCAACTCTTTCTCAATGGCAGTCTTGTGTACCGCTCTCAGGAATAACACATACGACGCTGCCCCTTTGGGACTGTCACGCATCTCTCCCAGTTTCGATTGAATGGCTTCAATGGTGGTACACTCTTTGAATGGACAGCCTTTCTCGAAGTCCTTGCACTTATCGGCGATTCCCTTTTTCTCTTCCGCCAGCTTTGCAAAGGGGCATCTTTGCTTCCCAAACACCATGCAACGTTTTGCCACATCATCGATGGTGAGTGAGGCAGGATACTGCAGATAAATCAGCCCAACAACTGTTATTTTAAATGACCTCCTTTTTATTTATTTATTTATTTATTTATTTATAACAACTTTATTTGCTAAAATAAACATGAAAAACTGCAAAAAGGGTGCTGCCAGGGAAGAACTAAATCCTCATAAGCGGCAGCCCCCAATAACAATTAAAAAATATAAGTAATAAAATATCTAAGAAAATATAAATACAATCATAAAAAGTAAAATAAATATATATGATATAACTATGATTAAAATGATTATGATTTCTTAAACAGGTGTTCAGCAAGACCTTTCTTAAACTTATTTAACGATGTACAATGGACTAAGTGTTCTGGTAGATCATTCCATGAGTTAATATATCTAATCCAAAATGAAAATTTAAATATATTAGTCCGTGCATAAGGTGTCCATATTTTAAAATCATGATTAGCCCTAGTACGTCCTTTTGAAAACGATACATAATTATCTAGAGAGACTTTAGAGAGTCCGTTTATAAACTTAAATAACTGAACTAAACTGAGAAAGTCACGACGAGTATGAAGACTCGGCCACCCAAGGTATCTTAAACGATCATCGTACTCAACAGAACTACCTAAGATCCATCTTGAGGCATTCCTTTGGATTCTTTCAAGTTTATCGGATAGGTATTGTTGATGAGGATTCCAAACTGGACATGCGTATTCAATAATTGGGCGTACCATAGTTTTGTAACCGGTAATTATGGCTTCTGAACATTTTCCAAAAGTACGCTTTAATAAGCCCAGGATTTTATTAGCTTTAGCAGCAACTGTAAGTACATGTGGTCTCCAAGACAGGTCTGAAGATAGGGTGACGCCAAGATGTTTATGTGTATTTACATGTTCTAATGGAGACGCGTTGATATTATAAGTGCATGGTGTTGAAGTTTTAGATCTAGTGATTCTCATACTTTTACATTTAGTAGCATTCACTTTCAAGAGCCATCTGTTGCACCAATTTGAGATTTGTGATACACCCTCTTGAAGTGGACGAGAGACATCAGAAGGTTTACCAGAGTTGAACAATAGTGTGTCATCTGCGAACATTTCGCTGGCACAAGACAAATTCTCAGGAATGTCGTTAACATACAACAGAAACAACATTGGTCCAACAATACTTCCCTGAGGTACTCCTGATGACACCTTTGTCCAATTCGAACTTTCACCCTCCAAAACAACACGTTGGTAACGCTCTTGTAAGAAATCATTCAGCCACCCAAGTATTTGACCATGAATTCCATATTGCCTTAACTTTGTGATAAGATGACGATGAGGAACCGAATCGATCCTCGACCTCGCCCTTCCTCCCACCATAGAAAAAATCTTTAGAGATACTATTACCTCGTCCCTAAGGCAATCTAAGCAGTGTCTTTTTTAGGTACCATGAGGGGGAGAAGGGCTATTTCTATTAGGTAGATTATAGAATATGCTGATTGATAGTGATATGATGTGATAATGATAATGATATGATAAGATAATGATCATAGAAAAAAAAGAAAGAAATATTGTTTGGAACATTGGCGGCCTGATTTCGACAGGGGCGAGTTTTTCGTCATCCCTATTAAAGACACCATCGTTCTTGCTTCCGATCGTTGAAAGTACCGCAATTTGTTTATGCGCCTTGTCAACACTCAGGCTTCGACAGCTATCACCAGACGCATATAATTCATGGTAGGCCGCCATATAGTCACCAAGTATAGTGTTTACAGGGGTATAAAAGGGTTTACAAAGGTATATCCTTTTAAACCCTTGTATACTCCTGTAAACTGACTATATGGCGGCCTACCATGAATTATATGTCTCGCCAGACCTAAAAAAGTGCAAGCGACCTAGACCTTCGCAAAGCCAGGTACAGAAGGGACAAAAGCAGCTGACCAGTTTTTTTTTCAGCTCACAAAACAGAGTAAACCAAAAAAGGACAAAAAAGAAGAATAGAAATAACAATTTGAACCAAGAAAGTGTAGTTCCATGCAATTTTAATCTGGTAATCAAGTGAACACTTCACAATTTTTTTACATTTGCAATTTGATTCGTGCTCAAACGTTGTGAAGTTTCAGGCGTGAAAAAGTTGTCTGGACGTTCGGAATCACTTAAAAGAACTTAGCATAACTAAACTAAGCCGACGAGAAACCAAAGTAAACCTGATCGGCTTTTTCTGGTATATTCAATTTTGACCAGCGCAGCAAAACACGCCGTCACTTCTGCAATATAATTTAATCAATCAGCGTTTTACCGATTTGGCCTTGTCAGTTTAGTTTAATCATTCCTTGCTTTTTCCTTTTCATCACGATATAATCGAAAAATGGAAAATAATCTGAAGTATTGTTGTATGGACTAATCGTAGGTTATAAACGATGCATTACTTTTCACCCTCGCCATTGGAGCAGGGTTGGCGCAGTGGTGAGAGCGCTCGCCTTCCACCAATGTGTCTCGGGTTCGATTCCCGGCCCCGGCGTCATATGTGGGCTGAGTTTGTTGGTTCTCTGTTCTGCTCCTAGAGGTTTTTCTCCGGGTACTCCGGTTTTCCCCTCTCCACAAAAACCAACATTTGATTTGATTTGATTTGATTTGTGCTTTACAGTGTCCCCAATTAGTACGTCAGTGCTAGATACAGTTGACACTCAAATAAAGTTCATTATTATTATTATTATTATTATTATTATTATTATTATTATTTTTATTATTATTATTATTATTATTATTATTATTACCCTATGGTACAGGAAGCTCTCTACAATTTCTAGTTTGAAATTAATTTTGTTCCCTTATAATAATTTTAGAGATGGTTTTATGGTGAAGTTACGAAGATTTCATTATCAAGTTACGCGGGAAGAGGAAAGGGTTATGTTTTGGTTCTACTCAATGTAAGCAGTAGCCATGTGGTGTCACAAACTGCCTATTTTTAACATTTTCTTAGCTGTGAACCCCCCGTTGGTATTGGCTTGCTCGACCATTTCTATGGTCAGAAACTGGCGAGAATATTTTAACTTGATAAACAAGAAAACTACCAGAAATTTGAACGACACGTCCAATGGCACCATCCTCGCGAATTTGTCTTTGCACACGTTTGGCACGCTTTCATAACGCGGCAAGTAAGGCCCCACCACCTCTAAAAGCTCTTCCAGCGTGGCCCAACGGTCGCTTTGCTTCCAAAGCGTCGATTTCTCGTTCACTTGTCCACTGCAAGTACAATAACTTATAGACCGTTTTGTGCACCTTTTTCAAGGCCTTTTCTGCCGTGGACAGCCCTCTCCACACCGATTCCGAGGACTCATTGGCTTGTTTGAAATCTCTTAATTGCGTGATCGCGTCTATGTATAGTCTATGCGTCCCGCGTGGCCGAGTTTCCACTCGTTCTACATTTCGCCGACAAATATAATAGATAGATTCGGCAAACACTAACTAAACTCGACGAAATCCAACGCGTCAAAACTTCGGACACTTACTGACTATTTGTTGGGCTTGTCGATCGTTTTTGCAATCTCCGCCGCTACCAGTAAGCCACGACAAAAATCCTTAGCGATGCTGCTTGACGACTCAAAAGAGGCAACTGTTCTGGGTTTTTGCTGACATTACTAATCACGGGCTTCGCTCTCGCCATCTTTATCGCTCAAAAGCACGAGTCGAGTGCTGCTCGACTCTGCGTCAAACAAAAGTACCACGGAGGTTTGTTTTAAATCTGCTTTCTGCTGCCCCTTTTTTCACGTTGTAAATCCTTCCCTGATGATTGCAACTTTGCATCAAAAAGCTAACTTGCTTATGCTAATGTAGAAATGAACTTTTGTTCCTTTCGACACCAACAGCAGAAAGGAACGCTCGTTGCCGGCTAAATACGGAACGCTAGTTCCTATTTTCCAGGATAGGAACACTTAATAGGAAGGAAAGAGGACAGTAACTTGCAGGAAAGTGTCTAATTATGCAATTTTTCATTTGTTGGCACAAAAAAGGAACTTTTCTTCGTTGTTTCTTTTCGACGCTTAGAGTAGAAAATAGGTTGTCTAGGACCACATGTGGCTACTGCAATCTAGTAATTAATATGCTGTGCACCTTATTTGATAGTAAGATTTGCCAAGTCACAATGCACCACGTTTTGCAATTTCTCAAATTGACATGAATAGTCATTTTAGTTAAGATTGAAATTTGGTCTCTGAGGTAATTGGGCTTGGTGTGAGTGCATAATAAGGAAATGCACGAAGCTTGCACAAGATCCTTCTCCAAAACGCCGGAAACGCAGTGAACACGCGTTCATCGAGTGTCTATGGACAGACGTATGAAATCGATATCAAGCCGGTTTCCGCTCGCACACGTTCGGGGCTGTTAGCGGAAAGATAGAGCCATTACCTTTCGTCACATGTACCATGCCCTTTTTGCTTTTCATTTCACGTGTAGGTCTTTCGTAATCATCACATAATCACGTGCAATTGGTTACAGTAGCTATCACACGGACTTACAACATGATGACAACGCCGCCTCTGCCTTATGGAAAGTAGCCACAAAAACAAACTTTTCGTTCCCATGTGCTTACAATTGGAACCCTGGGTTGTGTAAAAGCTAGATAAAGGAACAAAATGCGTTCCTTTTGGGAACGGAAAGGAACCAATTGAACCGTTTGGGAACACCTTGTTTCTAACGGTTCATCATGCAAGGCAAAATCAGAACAATTGTTCCATCATTATAAAAGACAGGAGGAAAGTGTTCGTCTTTGTGCAAACGGTGTGCTCCAATTAGGAAAGGGAACGGACTGACAAAAACGGAACTAAAGTAAAGAGGAACTTTTTTTCCTAAAAGGACAATGTTCTTCCGTTTTTCTCTTTCCACGGAAGAACTCGTGTTTCCATTGGACGTAAAGGGGTCCATGTAACTCAATGGCGGAACGTTCCATTTCTGACAAAACCGTCCTACCTTTTCTTACATTGCTTTACATCTGTTTTCAAAGGTGTGGTTCTAATCTTTGGACGTTAGTCTACCGAGACTACCACAAAAATGTTAAATTAATTGGAGGGTCCCGTTTAAAGCACAGTTTTTCACGGCAATTGGTTTTGGGGAAGGTATATGATAATGATAATGATAATGAACTTTATATTCATCAGGAACACCTTATGTAGAGAAACCGAGTTTCTTTGTCAGTCAGCGAATGACACCCTTACAATGAACAAATAAGTAAATTAAACAGACAGTTAGACCGTAAGTATAGTCAAAAAACAGAAGCCGTGTGGAGGAAACTCTCCAATCAGCGCAGATTCACAGGTGCAAGGGATTAAATCTGGATTGAGAACAAAAATAAGACAATCCATGCGTTAAAAAACATTCCACAGTGGATCAAACCAGTCAGTGTTTCCAATTAAAAGGCTACTGAACATGGCTGTACCATAGCATTGTTTACTCCACAATTTTCGTGTATGGATGAACCAATTACGTGTGGCCATTCTTTAGAAAGCGACTAAATCGCACTGTCCGCTGTCTGCTTTTAAGGTAAACCAGGTTGGTTGTAGCATCTTAATAATCAACCGCTATGTATGAACAAAGTTCGGAAAGCTTATAAATATCACCCCGAGTTGTGACCACTTTGTTGTGGCTTTGTAGAGTAACCGAATATTTGCCTACCTAACCGCGCTTTACTTAATTCAGCCTTCAGTTTTTTTCTCTCTCTTTGAAAAACACTATTCATGTAACCGCGAAGTGCAACCGTCATTTGAAAACTTAGTCGAGAAGCCAAGAATTTGTATTAATGGTGCTTTCAGAAAACAAAACAATTAAACAAACGAGACGAATGGCCACGTCGACCTATAATCTCAAATTACAAAAGCTTCTTTTACTGTAGCTGGAATAAGATAGGACCAGAGAGCACTACGTTTATTTGATTTTACTTCAAAAACTTGGACATTTTACCAAAGGATACTCGTTGTTTGACATGATAACACACGCGAGACATTTCCCAAGCGGCCGGTTCTACGACGGGAAAGGCATAACCTGCTAAAACGAAAGCTACAGATCTTTATATCGGTGACTTCTCCGAGTCCTAAGTTATAGCTAAGCACTCAACTTTATACAATACCCGCTATGAAACCAAACCTAAGCTCACCAAAGGTGCCAAGCACTGTATGCACATGATTGAAAGTCTAGAAAGCAAGTCCATTAATGCCTAGAAAATACAAAGCAGGCCAGTGCTGAGAGAGTAAATTAGTTAAGGAAACTTAAACAAGAAAACACAGCAACCTTTATAATACTGAATTTAGCTGCATTAAAATGCGTGTTAGCATGTATTCAGCTGGCAAATCTCAGAAACGGTCGGCTTAACTGAAATACATCAGTTCTCAACATAAGTGAAACGATCACCTTGGTAAGGTGAATTAAATTAAAGCTGTACAACAATTTTATTGCAAAATACTAGTTCTAACATGAAATCAAATCTTTAAATAAAGCAAAAAAAAAAACATCTTCGTAAGAAAAAACGTAAACACTTCACTGAAGCAACCAAGAGGCGTTAATCGAATCAGTTTTCGATTCTCGGTCAACATCATCATTAATGACCGTCTCAGACAAACAGATTGACTTCTTTAACATTAAAACACGCCGCATTATGTATCATAGTTAAACCATAGAAGTTGATGCAAGGAAATATTGCAAGTTAAAATACTTCGCCAGTTTATTAGGAGTATTTCCTTCAAATTCAAGTTAACCTTCCAAAACTCATCAATATCTCAATAAAAACCAAAAATTAATGCAGATTAAGTTTGTGAATGTGGCCATCCTTTGCTTGATATTTCTGTGCACTCGCTCAGTCTTAACAAGCCGAATGTAAAGCCTCGACGAAACAATCTACTTATTCCTATCTCGTTGTTAACTTTTTTTGCACAGAGAAATAATTGGAGATGCTGGTATCATTGTTTACCTGAAGTGTCCACTATCGTCAAAACATAGGACCGTTTCGCATGGCGAACCAAGCAATAGTAATTGTTAGCAATCGGGTAAGCCGTCAGAAATATTATCATAGAGTTGCATAATCAATCTCCTGATCGGCCTTGATATAAACACAAACAGGAATCAAAGAGAGCTTTTTATGTGTAAATATTTGAAAACACAAATTACATTCTTTCAAGGAGAAATGTTGTTTTATCTCTGTAATAATTTTACCTAGAACTGATAGAACCTAGGTCCTGAAGCGAACTAACAGAGATGACCAGCTTTATAGGTGGCAAAATATTAACAATCTTCGCGTGACAACAAATCTGAAAAAATGACTCTAGTTGTCTGAAGTACATTTTTAGCACAGAATGATACTGTCAATTTATCAAGCGTTCATTTGGTCAAGCCTTATGTAAGCCTGTAACGGCTGCATGATTAATGTTAACTTACTTTTCAGTTCAACTAGCAATGGTACAAATTTGCTTAAATGGCTGTCCGAAGGTCTAAAATAAACCATACATTTAAAAACCAGTATAAACCTGTGGTTTTAATCAGGGTTTACATGCCTTTCTTGTATGGCACGCAAAAGTCGAATATAAATTACAGATTTATTTCAGGACTCTCAGTGTAACTTAACGGACTTACGGTTTTCTTTCATTTTTGGATTATAAACGATATCATTGCAAGTGATTTTCATCAAACTCTTATTTAAAGCTAATGCAAACGCAGCGTTCTACTGATTGGTCAACAGAACGCTGCGTGTTCAACGGAGACCGATTTTATGAAGCCATAGAGCCAATTTAACCTCTCAATTCTTTTGTACACGGCGAGACCGCTCGCAATCTAGCTAGGTAGTGTGATTCTGCCTGTCTCGTCTCGTCTGTGAATCAATCCATACAATGTTGTCATTGTTTGAAAAAGCCTCTAAAAGGCTCTGTGTTGTGTCGCTGTTCGTTCAGATAGATACTCTGGTTCTAGTTCTTCCCTCATGGAATCAGTGTGACCAGTGTGACCATTCGTATTGAAAAGTAACTGAACAATACTGTACTGTGGTAATTTCGGTTTTACTAAGCCGTTTGGTGGATTATGCAATGCGAACATTCCTTAGAAAGATCTAAAACAGTAACGTACTTTGGTACTCTTTGAATTTAAAATTTTTAAGTCACTCCACTTTCATGTACGCATAAATCGATTCTGTCTGACCACAGTTTTTGGAGCCGTGCACTGGAGTTTGATATTTTCTGTGTGGTCTTAAGCGTTCATTTGTGGAAAGACCAGTTTGTTCCGGATCCACAATAATTGAAAATATACTTAAACATTACGATGCGTTTTAGTGCTATCGCCTTATGCTTACTCTTAGACCAATTGTCATATGTAGCTGGGTTACGTAAAGTGCAGCGACCTCCAAGGTTTAAGTGGTTTTATCGACAGTGACTTTAACATGTGAAATATACACGTAAATTAGACATATATGAGAAGGAATACAAGAAACTCAACTCTCCTGTACGTTGAACAAGAGGAAAAGAAGGGAGCGTCTAAAGGTCTCTATACGCGGTGTCTGTCTGGAACTTTGTAAATTTCAAGTAATTTGTAAGTGATAAAATTGAGAACATAACAGTTGCATGGTAGGAGCATCTGAATTGGGTGCAACTCTAAAAAAACCTGATTGCTCCACAGTTACTGTCCAAAACTTTTATCCTTTTTCCAAGTTACACAATACTTGTTTAAAGCAACTTGTTGAATATCCACCGCTAAATAGAACAACATTTGAAGGCGTACTGATTGTAAAGACTGGCCCTCACCTTTGAAAAACTCATAGTGGAAACAGCTAGTCAGCTCACACTGTCGCTGGACCCGATTAGCTTGAACTGAAAATAGAACTCTTGAAAATTCGACTTTAACCTGACAGTCATGAGAAGTTAGAGCCTTTGTTTTATTGCGAAATCCGCCGGTGTGGAACACAGCATTCATGAAGTATTTTTGGGAGATTATAATTAAGTTATCTATTAACCCTATTGTTTTGATATTGGAGGATATTTACTGAAAGAGATCCAATTGCTTTTGAAACCTGTAATCACTTGTCAATTTGACGAGTTTTTAATTGGTTCTTAACATTGTGATACTTGCAACTCAAGTGAAATACGTGCATTATAAGTGTCAAGATTGTGATTTTTAATTACTGTCTTCATTGACAATACCCGATCCACGTCAAACTAAGAATGAATCAAGTTTATCACTTCGTCAGTTTGAGCATGTCGCCTGAAAACTATAGAGGGAGAGGAAACCCTTATCATTTATCATAAACTATTGTACTTAACAGTACAAGTATCTCATAGAAAGTTTTGGAAGAAAATCCGTTCAACTAAAACTGGATTTCATCACCTTATCAGTTTGGGCGTGCCATTTGAAGATTTTAGAGGGAGACGAAACCCCTATCATTATCAAATACGTTTCTATTTAACAGAGCGGTTTTCTCATAGTACGTTTTAGCAAAAAAAATCCATTTAACTTAAAGTGGATTTCATTACCTACGTTTTCGCCTTGCCGACTGAAAACTTTAAGAAAGACGAAAACCTCAACAAGTTCTAAAATATCATGAATTCTTATATAACTGAATTTCAAATTCAAACTGCTAACTCTCGTTACCAGAAATATGGTTTTAGCACAGAATGATACTGTCAATTCATCAAGCTTTCCGTTGGTCAAGCGGTATGTAAGCCTTTCAACGACTGCATGATTATTGTTAACTTACTTTTCAATTCAACTAGTAAAGGAGAAAAATTGTTTAAGTGGCCCTCCGAAGGTCTCCGATAAACCATACACCTGAAAACCAGTATAAGCCTGTGATTTCAATCAGGATATAACTGCCTTTGTTGTGTAGTACGCAAAAGTCAAATATAGAGATTTATTTCAGGACACTCGGTGTAACTCAGCGGAGTTGCGGTTTTCTTTTTACTGTATTTCAAACCACAACCTGAGTTTTTGGATTATTAGCGATATCATTTCAAGTGATTTTAAGCAAACTCTTATTTACAGCTAACGTAACTGCAGCGTTTTATTGTATGCAGAACACTGCGTTTTCAACTGAGGCCGATTTGATGAAGCCATAGAGCCATTTAACCTCTCCAATCTTTTGTGCACTGCGAGATCGCTCACAGTCTAGGTGTGGCTCTACCTGTCTCGTTTCGTCTGTGAATCAATCCATATATTGTGGTGATTGTTTGAAAAATCTTCTTAGAGTATCTGCGTTGTGTTGAAGTTCGTTAAGATAGATACGCTGGTTCTAGTTTTTCCATTATGGAATCAGTGTGACCATTCGTTCTGAAAAGTAACTGAACAGCACTGTACTGTGGTACTCTCTGATTTACTAAGCCGTTTGGTGGAATATGCGATGCGAGCATTCCTTAGAAAGATCTAAAACAGTAGCGTACTGTGATACATTCTGCTTTTAAACTTTTTAGCAGCTTTAAGTAAGGTCACACTTTTATCTACGCTAATAATATACATGAAAAAATTACTCGATTCTGATTGGCTGAGAGCAGTGCAGTTCAAGTGTAACACCAGTGCAAAAAGTGTAATACCAGTGCAAAAAGTGTAACACCAGTGCAAATTACACATCGATTTTCTGGATTATGATATTCTTTATTTTTAAACGAATCGCTTTGAGTTCGTAGCGTTATCAGTTGATCTTCATCAGCCAATCAGTGAATAAAGTGTCAAATCCGCGTCAAATGCTTACTTCCTGTCCGCAATGAGATCTTCCGGTACTTCTTCCAAGCGAATTTTTTCATGTTTATATTATTAATAAGTAATCATACGGCTTTTCTCGTTCAATTTGGAATTAATTTGTACTTGTGAGTTTTTCAAAAAGCTGAAATTGCACTCGCCGAAGCGGCTCATGCAATTTCAGCTTTTTGAAAAACTCACTCGTGCAAATTAATTCCAAATTGAACTTGAAACCGTATGATTACCTTTACATAAATCGATTCTGTCTGACCATAGTTACTGGAGTTCACTGGACTTTGATATTTTCTGTGTGGACAAAAGTGTTCATTCGTGGAAAGGCCAGTTTGTACCGGATCCACAATAATTGAAAATATACTTAAACATTACTATGCGTTGTAGTACTATCGCCTTATGCTTTCTCCCAATCTTACTCTTAGACCAATTGTTATATGTAGCGACCTCCAAGGTTTAAGTGGTTTTATGGACAGTGATTTCAACATGTGGAATACAAACGTAAATTAGACATATATGAGAAGGAATACAAGAAGCTCTACTCTCCTGTGCGTTGAACAACAAGAAATGAAGGGAGCATCTAAAGGTCTCTATAGTAATTTGTAAGTCATAAAATTGGGAACATAAAGAACTGGGGGTTATGAAGTAATTTTCCTGATAGCAAATGGTTACTCAGACCAGTGCTGTGCAGTTGCATGGTAGGAGCATCTGAATTGCGTGCAACTACTAAAAATCCTGATTGCTCCACAGTTGCTGTCCAAAACCTTTATCCTCTTACCCAGTTCATATTTCTTTACAGCAACGTATTGGATATCTACTGCTAAATAGAACAGCAATTGAAGGCGCACTGATTGTAAAGACATACCCTCACCTTTGAATAACTCATAGTAGAAACAGCTAGTCAGCTCACACTGTCGCTGGACCCGATTAGCTCAAACTGAAAATAGAACTCTTGAAAATTCGACTTTAGCCTGACAGTCTTAGTGTGAGACGCATGCTCAAAATCATGAGTAGTTAGAGTCTGTTCTATTGCGAAATCCGTGTGGAACACCGCATTCATGAAATATTTTCGGGAGATTATAATTAAGTTATCTATTAACCATATTGGTTTGATATTTGAGGATATTTATGGAAAGAGCTCCGACTGCTTTTGAAACCTGTCAACACTTGTCAATTTGACGAGTTTTTAATTGGTGTTTAGACAGGCCCTCACCTTTGAAAAACTCATAGTAGAAATAGCTAGTCAGCTCACACTGTCGCTGGACCCGATTAGCTCAAACTGAAAATAGGACTCTTGAAAATTCGACTTAATTTAACCTGATAGTCTTAGTATAAGACGCATGCTCACAATGATAAGGAGGACCATGAATCATGAATGGTGCTACATTTACGCAAATCAATGAACCATTGCAAGTTGAAGCTGAAATAAACAAGGTTAAGTTGTAGACATTTGACTTTGAAAATCAGCCCTCATCTGAGTTAGAGATCGATTGTTTGACAAACTAGGGACAAATCTACAGATGATAGGACGGATTCAGATTAAGGCACATGTTGTCGGGGCCGGAAGGCATAACTGCTCCAACGCGTTTGATTGTTGTTTTCTTTTCAAGGGAATGAAAATCTGTTCATCTGATGTGGGCAATTAAGGCTTTTCCCTTTGCCGTTCGACACCGCGTCCTCGGTTGACCGAGCGTAGTATTGTTCTCAGAAATGACAAATCAGAAATTACAAATGACCTACCACTGGATATTATCAACGCTGTAGTTACCATTCCATCAGGTTTACCACTTTCCGATCCTGAAAAGTCCGTTCTTACTTAGTAAAGGTTTAAATTTTGTTTCTGGAACTAAACGAAACGATGAATTCGCAGTGAAGCAAGACGTCGAAACTTTCTTTCGCCGCGTTCAAATGAAAGCCTTTTTCCACAACAAAGAAGGCAATGCTCGCCCCTTAGAAAAAGATATTTTTTAAACAATTTACATTCGAAAATCTAAATGGACTCCCGCAGAGTGCCAATTTACTTCTGCAGATTTCTTCGTCCAAAAATGCCGTTATGATGTTCAAAAACTCAAATTCAATTGTCATACTAAAAACTTGCCGACAAAGGCTGCGCGGTAGTCGTTTGGCGGTTCGACCTTTACCGACACTAGAAGCTTTTCGGCAACTTTCCAACAAATCTTTTTAAGCCAAAATGGCCAAAGACCTCACCCTAACTTACCAAAAACTCGTCAAGAAAACTATTCAAGATCTCATTTCAAAACTAGAATTACCCATCACGGCTCAGAATCAGATTGTCACAACTATTTACACCACCGGTGCAACTTCCCAAACTACGCCGCAGCGACCCCTACACAGTATTTATCAAGCCCAAAGTGATCGTAAATCAGCGAGTTCACCCGAGTCATCACTCGTATACAAGGGACTTGCGTCCTAGTAGGATTAGTGACTTTGGTAGGTGGTTGACGCAGTATGGATGGACTGATGTCTTGAATTGTAGCGACGTCCAAGAAAAATTCGATCTGTTTTCCTCTATAATTACAGATGCATGCAACCGCTTTTTGCCCCTAAATAGAGACAAATCCTGCGCTAATGACAAAGCCTGGTCAATACATAAATTGAAAGGGCTAATCAGCCAGCGTCAGAAGACACTGGCTGTGCACGGAAAGCATTCGCGGTTTACAAACACTGGCGCGCTTCCCGTTAGTGCAGGTACCTGTCGTAAATATAACTTGCGCACTCTCAGGAACCACGTAGTAAATACAAACATGCTTCTCCGCACAAACAAATTCGTCACACTTAAATCAGTACGCGTAACACTTGTTTCAGCTTTTCTTGTTTTGTAGTGTCGCTTAATCTGACCTCTTGTGTAATTTAGCTTCTGCTACAAAATTAGAGAATAAACTTATTATTATTAAACTTATTATTATAACTATTAGAACTTCACTAATCTATTTCAAGCCGAAAGTCCACAAACCGAACAATCCCGGCCGACCAATTGTCTCTGCATGCAGTTGCCACTGAACTTATTTCCAGCTGTTAAGACAAATTCATATGGTGCACCATGGTCACATCTTTGTCATCCCACACTAAAAATCTTCCACGACTTCAACTTCTCCGGCGAAAGCAAATTTATTTTCACTATGGATATCACTTTATTATGCACTGCCATACCGAAAAACAAAGGACTTCAAGCACTCAAACTTTACTTCGACTAGCGTTCTACAATATTTTCACGCCAATTAATTTAGCTTTATCCACATATTCTAACTCCTGACCATTTATAATTATAGTGGCAAGGTTTGTTTGTTTGTTTTTTGCAAAAGATATTCTAAGTTCCTTGCATTCTTGGCAATCAAGTTTGACTCTGTTTGCTTGAGACCACTGTTCTACGCTATTAGCAACATGCTGGGCGTTACTCAGATGCTGTCGTGTCATCAACACACTTCCATAACTTCACCTTGTCGATCTTTAGGTCATTTATAAGAATCAGGAATATCCACGGGCCCAATTTCGTTCCTTGAGGGACCCCATAGGAGACTGAGCTCCATTCTGAGTAACAACCCTCAACAAGCGTCATTCTCTGAAAACGGTTTGATACAAAATCTATGATCCAATTTATTATTTTTTTTAGGTAAGTCTAACTTTTGAAGTTTTTCCACTAGGATCTTATGGTCTATAAGATCAAAAGCCTTCTTATAATCGAAGAGTATACTTCTAACAGTTGCACCATTACTGTAAGTCAGTTGCTTTAGTCCAGTGGTGGACCATGTCGATGGGAGCCTGGGTTGTCGAGGAAGTCTGGGACTTCACCCTATTGCTTTGGATCGATTATCTTGTAGCCTGTGCCAGGCTTTCGGATCGTGGGCACGATCGAAAAGCGGGAGAGCGAGAGAACAAATCGGTGGGAGTCTGGGAAGGAGTCTCTTTCCCAGACTCCCACCGATTTGTTCTCTCGCTCTCCCCCTTTTCGATCGTGCCCACGATCCGAGAGCCTGGCACAGGCTAATTATCTTGAGAACAGCTGGTTTGACCGGCAAAGTCGGCTACAACGCACTCTTCTCCAAATTTCGATAGGCATGGAGTAAGCGAGAAGGTCGAAGTTGAGTCTTGAGGTCCTCCACGGGCTACGTCTTGGGTGACGGAAAGACATCCGCAAATTTCCAGATATCTGGTAGACACTGTTCCTTTAAGGAAAAGTTTATGATCTTTGTAACTGGAAAAGCCAAAATATCGGCAAATTCCATTGGCAGCCAATTCAGAATATTGTCTGGACCGCATACCTTTGAGGATTTCAAAGTAGGCACTGTTTTTCGATGCTCTGCTCGGATACCTCTTGTAGCTCGAATGAGTATTCGTCGATAGGAAGGTTTGAAAGAGGCTGAGAGAGACGATACTCTTCAAGAGGTTCGAGAAAAGCCTCGTTTATGGTGTTTGCTAAGTCGTGATTGCTGAGGATCTCATTTCCTTCAATGTAGACATGACTAGTAACGTTTTCAGATCTCGAGCTGGCTCCGTGTAGACGCCTTATCTCTTTCCACCACATTTTCGGATTTTCATCCTTCAAAGCTCAAATTTGACATTGTAGAAGGACGCTTTGGTTGATTTTCTCTCACGATTTACAACATTTCTGTAAAACTTGAAATGAGGGGAATTCCCACCGTGTTCGTGAAAAGCTTTCTGTCGCTTTAGAATGAGAGATTTCAAATGTTTAGTAATCCATGGAGCATCCGACGAGTTGACACGTATTTTCTTGACGGACATCAGGAGATCGAGTCCAGTATGTTTAAAGTTGTTATTTATTTATAACAACTTTATTTGCTAAAAGTAAACATGAAGAAAAAGAAAAGCAGCAAAAAGGGTGCTGCCAGGGAAGAACTAAATCCTCATAAACGGCAGCCCCCAATAACTAAAAAAAAAAAAAACAATCAAAATATAATATGAGTAATAAAATATCAAGAAAATAAAAATGCAATCATAAAAAGGTAAAATATAAATATATATAATATAACTATAATTAAAATGATTATGATTTCTTAAACAGGTGTTCAGCAAGACCTTTCTTAAACTTATTTAACGATGTACAATGGAGTAAGTGATCTGGTAAATCGTTCCATGAGTTAATGTATCTAATCCAAAATGAAAATTTAAATATATTAGTCCGTGCATAAGGTGTCCATATTTTAAAATCATGATTAGCCCTAGTACGTCCTTTTGAAAACGATAGATAATTAAATAAGTCTAGCATATCCTGGGAGCAATTTGTAGTAGAGAACAGCACTGACTTGTCCATAGCACACAGGTATCGTCCAAGTTCAGCTCTGCGACGTTCTCTCTTATCTCCTTTGAAGACAAATCTAAACGTTTGACCACGATTTTCTCTCTCTTTTGCTTCGACAGTAACAGTCTCATGGTCAGATAAACCAAGGGGCGGGAATTGCTGTGGGTAGTTGTAATAGCCATGCAAATTGGTCAGAACAAGGTCTAAAATGGCGTTTTTCCTGGTTGGCTTTTTCACGATCTGTTTTAGACGAAAGTGCCTCCAAATTTATTTTACATCAAGACGGTTGAAGTCTCATGCTACAATCAGAGCAGTTTGGAAAGCGCGATTCTGCGAGAAACAGAGATTGAAACAGGTGTTCTCGCATAAGGTCGTTTTCGGCAACAGTCCAATGGAGTTGTAGATGACACCTGCGACGAGTGAAGAAAAACCTCTCGGTAGGCGCCTAGGACGTAGTTGGGCCCATAAAATTTCATGGTTGGTACAACAAGACAGTTCGTCCAGACGTTTATAATTGTTTCTATATAGAGACACACCCCGCCATGATGATTGGATCTACGGTCTTTCCGGAGAACAGGAAAGCCTGGGATTTCGATAATTTACAGTCAACAATGGAAGACTTCAGCCATGTTTCGGTAATAAAGCCGAGATCGATGTTGTTACGCACGATAAATTCAGAGACAAGACGTTAGAGACCATTATTTTAGGTGTATAGTCATTTTTCTTTTCGGTCGAAAGAGCTGTATTCCGTGCGTTGTCCCGATGGAAGTCGTCCCGCGAGTTGTCCTGCGGAGTCAATGAACCATTACCATTGTTATTCGTCGATCGTTGAATATTAAATGAGCTTGGTAATATTGAGTTCGTTTGTGAAGGAGAAGAGTCTTTAGAATCAAAAATATGTTGCAAATGTTTTCTCCTTTTGCCTCCTCGACATCCACGAGGTCGTATTAGTAGTCCGGAAAAGCAAGTAGCCTGATTACAAACTGTGCAGTTATGTACAACACTGAACCCAAATGGCAAATTCTGTTGTGGCTTGGTCTAGTTGCATATGGGGTAGGTGCACAGTTGCCCAGATACTTCCAGGTGATCTGGTGACGTAGTGAAAAGGGCTCGGGCCAAAAATTTTAATGCCGCATCCCACAACTGCGCGAGGCCTGAGATGTTATTTTCGAATTTCCATTGCCAAAACGTGACAGATCATTACCCATGTCTCCCTCATTTCCTGTTACTGAATGCAGAGAGCAAAAGTTCAAGTAGAACCGACGAGATCTGCCACTGCGACTTTCATCGAATTTCGAAGACGACACCTCAGGTCGCGCGCGGTTGTGGGATACGGCATTAAAATTTTTGTGCCCAGGCCTCTTCATTACGTCACCGGATCACCTGGTTACATTGACCTGTATTTATTTTTAGGGGAGCCACGTACTACAAAACGTACGATCGGTCAAACGCTTAAAGCAAGGGCACCCAACTACTATTTTCGGTAAAAATCCGTTCGGAATTAAAGGTGAGCTAGAATTTTCGAATATCGAACACACAGGCCCTCGGATTTTCGAACCGTGTACCTGAAAAGGTTTTCAGTCACTAAAACATCGCCTAAAATATTCGCAACAAGGGAAAAGTAGTCCTTTACGTTTTCGGAAAGGATAGTTTTGCAATTTTTGGCACTTAAAAAGGTCACCTAGTAATTTGGGATGAGCAAATGGTTCGTTGGGACGTTTTTAGCAGGTAACGTCCAGCTAGCAATTTCTGAAATGAAGATCTCATTCCCTAAAATTTTGGCTCATGGCTCGTGTACGACGACCTGACTGACCTCATTACATCGTAAAATAGTAGAACAGTATGCACAGAGGAACAGAGGAACACAAGGCACAAAGGATTAGAGGAACAGTAGACACAGAGGAACAGCAGTTACAGAGGAACAGTAGACACAGGGGAACAGTAGACACAGAGGAACAGAGGAACAGTAAACACACAGGAACAGAGGAACAGAGGAACAGTAGACACAGAGGAACAGTTGACACAGAGGAACAGAGGAACAGTAGACACAGAGGAACAGGAGCACATTAGACACAGAGGAACAGAGGAACAGTAGACACAGAGAAACAGTAGACACAGAGGAACAGAGGAACAGTAGACACAAAGGAACAGAAGAACAGTAGACACAGAGGAACAGAGGAACAGTAGACACAGAGGAACAGTTGACACAGGAACAGAGGAACAGCAGAGGAACATGGGAACAGTAGACACAGAGGAACAGGGGAACAGTAGACACAAAGGAACAGAGGAACAGTAGACACAGAGGAACAGAGGAACAGTAGACACAGAGGAACAGTTGACACAGGAACAGAGGAACAGCAGAGGAACATGGGAACAGTAGACACAGAGGAACAGGGGAACAGTAGACACAAAGGAACAGAGGAACAGTAGACACAGAGGAACAGAGGAACAGTAGACACAGAGAAACAGCAGACACAGAGGAACAGTAGACACAGAGGAACAGAGGAACAGTAGACACAGAGAAACAGAGGAGAACATGAGACGATTAGCGACAAATAATTTTGTAACAAATATCGACCTTTCAAAAAGCGGTTCATGTACGTTCTGCAGAAAAGAAAAAGATCCTGGACTCACCTATTCTGGCACTGTCTTCTGACTGGAATTTATTTAGGAACTGCGGGCCAAATAAAACACGACTTAACTCTTATAGGCAACAGTTTATCAATGACTATAGCTCTAGGTTTACAAAAAGACGCCGTTTTCAGCACTTAATATTTCTACTTTTTGGTCGCTAGATGCTTGATTTGGACTTTCAAGTTGCAGGAATGTCTTCCAAAAATAGACAAGTTTAGTTTTGTTGTTGCCTCCTTTCAGTGACCTCTCCAAAGAGCAAATATTTTATTGGTAGTTTTGGGGGAAAACCTCGTGTGGGAAACAAAGAAATGGAGCTGACAGAGTCTTCGTCCGTAACTACTCATTAGGTGCAATTGAGATGTAACTAACACGTAGGTCGATTTACTTTGTAATTTATTTGTATTTTTTTAACGGCTAAGTTCGTTGTGATTTTGCTGTAAAAATGGTTGTGTTTATTAAGTGTTTGTGATGATGTCAATAAAGTGCTTAACAAAAAAGATTGTTCAAGGTATTCGCTGTCCTGTTTTCGGAATAAGCATAATGGCGAGTTTGTCAATCCAATTTTGTTAAGAAATGAATTCGTAGCTAAGTATTTGTTTAACATTGTAAACTAAAAATCTCGAAATTCTGTATCGACAAGAGCCTTTAATGGCAATTAATAGATCTCATTCCATGCTAGTTAAGCACCTACTCGAATATTGTTGCATAACTAGTTTTGCTTCTGCAGTTGGAATGCATGTGGTCTCATACCTGGATCGTATATCCTTGTGAACTTTTTTTAGAGACAGCTTTATCGATGCGCACATGCTCTTTCTTTAAACTTAGGTTAATATGATCCGTATTTTTTTTTTTTATCAGTTTCCCCTTGAGGTTACATTGTTCCCTGTTCCTCTGTGTTTACTGTTCCTCTGTGTTTACTGTTCCTCTGTGTCTACTGTTCCTCTGTTCCTCTGTGTCTACTGTTCCTCTAATTCTTTGTGCCTGGTGTTTTTCTGTTCCTCTGTGCATAATGTTCCTCTGTTCCCCCCGTTGTTACGATGTAATGACGTCAGTCAGGTCGTCGTACACGAGCCATGAGCCAAAATTTTCGAACACTTCAATTTTCAGCTGAGATCAGCTGAGATATCCGAACAGATCAAATTCTTCTAGGTGATGAAAACATCTCTTCAGACAGCCTTTAAACATTACAAGGAGCCTAGAAATGTCACAGGGGGTTTTGTCTCGATCTGCTCGTTGGGTGCCCCTGTTAAAGGTCGAGTTCTGCCCTAGCCTCTCGTATCTTTCATCGAGTCAGAATGACCAATCATCGTGATAAATCTTTGTGAAATCTTCAGGGTTGCCTGAAAGGGCCAACGATACCGGAGGCATTTTGTCGGGTATGCCGCTTTTCCCACCAAAAAAGGCAAAAAATAGATACGAAATAACGATTTGAACTGAGAAAGTGTAGGGAAGTCTGGTAAAGGATTGAGCAATTCACTCCACAGTTTGATTACATTTGCAATTTGATTCGAGCGCAAACGTTGAGGAGTTTCAGGCGTGAAAAAGTTGTCCGGACGTTCGGAATTAATTGATTGAAAGAACATATTGCTTAACTAAGCCAAGAAGAAACCAAAATAAACCTGATCGGCTTTTACTGGTATATATAATTTTGAACAGCGTAACAAACCACGCCGTCACGTCTGCAATACAAATGTTGCGATTTGCGATTTGCGATTTGCGATTTGGCCATGTTTAGTTTTGTCATTCGATGCTTTTTTGTAGCTTGAAAAAATTGGTCTACTTTGGGTCCTTAAGTCGTCGTAACTGAAGGCAACTTAAGTGCGATTTTAACGCGACTTAAGAAAAGTTTGCCCAAAAAATCAGGCGACTTGAGGCGACTTCAGGACCAAGAGTAGGCCTTGATAACTTGGGTTTTCGTCACGATATTCGTCGAAAAATGGAAAATAATCTGAAGTATGTTTGTGTGGTCTAAGCGTAGATTATTAACCTAGCATTATTTGATGTTGCTGTTATTATAGTCATTAGCATCCTCTTTTGGTGTTTCAACGAAAATCGAGTCTGAATATTTCCGAGTTCACAAAATAGTTAGAGGAAAGGGTTGTATTTTAGTTCCACTCAATGTAAGCAGTAGCCACGTATCTTCACAGACAATCTACTTTTTTTGTCAGCCTGAATATAACGTTAACCTTAAAGGAACGTTCTTACGATATTGCCAATATTGCATGTTAGTATAAATACTCAGGTGATTATACAAAATCGCGCGCTCTAATTGGTTCGCTATGTCGGATTATCAGCCGATAATCACCCCGACGATCAAAATGGCTGCCAGTCGTTCGCGCGCTTTTGATGAAATAAAATTTTTCGTGTTGCACAATGCTTTTTCTTTTCTTTTTTTGAAATAATCACCTGTGTATTTATACTAAAACAGTTATTCGCCCCAGGCTCAGTGATTATCGGTGAATATTCACTGATAATCACTTTGCCTTCGGCGAATAATTGTTAATTATTATTCACGGTACTAAGAACATGATGAGTGTGCGGTAGTGACATATATTCAAGAAAATAGCAATCTCAAACTGGTTGAACCAGTACCTATTGTTGTGAAAGCGATTGGTGCGATGGAAGCGATTGATGCGGGTATATTTGAAAAATCAACAGGGCATTCATTCCCTAATCTTTCTGTTGATCCCGTTACATGTGCAATATTGATAGTCGATTCTTCGTCCTCCTCCTGCTCAACGTCGCTGTAACTTTTCCGTAAGTGGATCAAACCATGTGCTTCAGGGGGGGAGGGGAGGTGCTGAGCGCAAGAGACTACTTACAGTCTACTAAACAGTACTGTGCGATTCTAAAATTGTTGATCGACCGATAAAACGTTGTTACGTGACAAGCCACGTGAATTCTTCACCTTGGTCTTGACGTCAAACATTTGGTAGTCTATTCTTAAGACAAAATTATTTGAAAAGAGGTAGACATCACAGCAACGTCACCTTCACTGTAAGTTGGATTTTTATTTTTAGTAGTTTTGCAATTTAGTGATGACTTGTATAAGTAGGCTGTAGAAATACTTCATCATATTCCTACATTTAAATACATCAACTATTAGGTAACATGCAAATCGTGTTCCACTTCCCTAGTTTAAGCACTTTATATGACGCACCAGGCAAGTCCACTCCGTACACTTTCGCAACTGCCACACCCATTCCCTCATCCCAAAATACAAGTTTATGCCGGGTGATGTTCACGCAATTCCCACACAAGGTTTGCCTTCATTTGACAGAAGTGGATGACTAAACCACCTAGGATTTAGTGAACTTCAGGTAATCCTTAACATCTTCAGAAGAGCCTATAAAGATGGGACATCGTTCATGGATTTTCTGTGGTTGTATGTCCAGAACGGGCTGAATACCGTCGCTTGCCATGCCACCGGCTTGTTCGATAATATAAGCCATCGGGGCACACTCGTACAGAAGTCGGAGCTGTTCAAAAGAAAGGGAAAACAGTGGTCTTCAAAATCATAGGGTAAACATTAATCTCAAGAGAGGTATTAAGGCAAGTAATAATGAACAGTTAAACAACTACTGCATCTCCGGTATCATTCCTGTAACTTGTGAGAGTAGGTAGACAATATGTCCACAGAGCAACCAGGTGGACGATCGGACACTGTTTGATGCTACGCTGGTTATGGACATGAATGTAACTTAAAAAGTTACGATTCAACGCCCCGACGTTTTGGTACTCTTGTCTAGTGTCTTCCTCAGGGATGGGGTGGTTTTGCGGACCCTGTATTGTGGGCTCGAAACGTCGGCGGTAGGGAAGGGGGGGGGAGGGTGGGGGAAGACGACAGCGGTATTTATGTGAGATAAAGTATTCTTTGCAAATCGTTCAATTTCAGTTACGATGTGTAATTCCATGGGTTTCCATGGGTTCTTCTCTTCGCAAATTCACACACACTTTATTTTTAGTTCAAATGTTCCTAAAATATGGCGTCGCGATTACCATATAAGGGACTACGTCTTAAAACCAACGGTTAGTAAATATTCTTGCATTTTCCACAGGAGCGTTGACCATTGTCAGGACAAGGGTCATGATTGATTGACCATTGTCAGGGCCATTTTCAGGAACGATTGATCATTGTCAGGAGTGATTGACCATTGTCAGGACCATTTTCAGGAACGATTGATCATTGTCAGGAGTGATTGACCATTGTCGGGGCCATTTTCACGAACGATTGATCATTGTCAGGAGTGATTGACCATTGGCAGGGCCATTTTCAGGAACGATTGATCATTGTCAGGAGTGATTGACCATTGTCAGGACCATTGTCAAGGCCATTTTCAGGAACGATTGATCATTGTCAGGAGTGATTGACCATTGTCAGGACCATTGTCGGGGCCATTTTCACGAACGATTGATCATTGTCAGGAGTGATTGACCATTGTCAGGGCCATTTTCAGGAACGATTGATTATTGTCAGGAGTGATTGACCATTGTCAGGGCCATTTTCAGGAACGATTGATCATTGTCAGGAGCGATTGGCCATTGTCAGGAGTGATTGACCATCGTCATGACCATTGTTAGGGACATTTTCAGGAACGATTGATCATTGTCAGGAGTTGTGGGGATAGTTTCTAAAGAAACTGGTGCTGCGTCGGTGGGAAATTGAAACACAATTCGACGAAAGGCTAACGCTCGAAACGTCAGCACCTCCCTTTTACCTTACGGTGGTATAACTTACTTAATCAACTCGTTTGATTTATCCAGTTTTTCATTGTCATGAGTGATTGACCATTGTCAGGACCATTTTTAGGAGTGATTGACCCTTATCAGGAGTGATTGACCATTGTCATGACCATTGTCAGGAGTGATTGACCATTGTCACAACCATTATCAGGAGTGATTGACCATTGTCACAACCATTATCAGGAGTGATTGACCATTGTCAGGAGTGATTGACCATTGTCAGGAGTGATTGACCATTGTCAGGAGTGGTTGACCATTATCAGGAGTGATTGACCATTGTCAAAGATGATCAGAAAACCATTATATCGCCGATATTCTCTATTTACGACATTTACCACTGAATGGACAGCAAAATAGTATGATTTTAGTTTATTTAGACTTTATTTACCAACCTTTTTCCCAGTATACGTACGTATACTTTCCGGGATACTTTGTCCTCCATCCCCAAGCAAATACTTTAAAATTACAGGAAACCCACAGATTGTCTGGTCCCTAAGTATTGTGGGGATAGTTTCTAAAGATTCTGGTGCTGCGTCGGTGGGGAATTGAAGCATAAGAAATTGAGATTATTAAATAGATTTAGGCAAGCCTAAAAGCGGAGCTCCTCACACAGACCCTCACACATTGAAAATGTTGTCACTAAAGTTATTAAATACGCCTGGTGTACGCAACTACTTAAAGCAGATTCGATAGCTCAAATAAATCGTCAAAAAAAAAACATCTAGCTCGCGACTCAACGGAAGAACCATTACCTGGTCAGCAAAATTATAATAGTTTTAAAGCAACACCAAAAGCAGCTAGGCAGCTCTTTAACAAAGGAAAAATAGACACTCAGCTTTATGCTTATGTCCCTCCAAAAACGCTTGAAAACTTGTAGGAGGAAAATTTTTCCTCCAAAACCGCTATGAATATAGAGATTACTTCATGGTTAGTGAGGGCGGATGATTTTTCTTCACGAGTTGTGAAGAATAGAAAACGAACGAGTGAGCGCAGCGAACGAGTGAGTTTACTTTTCTTCACAACGAGAGAAGAAAAATGGTACGGGCGAACTAACCATGAAGTAATTTGTTTCTTTTTTAGGTACTGAGATTTACTCCTTACAAAATACTACTAACTGATCATGAATCACGCTGGGCTAGAAAAATCAAGATACCACAACAAGGTGCAAAACGCACTTAGCAGGCTTTATTTTGGAGCATACCGAATAAACATGACAGTCAAGTTAAAAATGCGTTCAAAATTTACTTCTCTAAAATGATACAAACATTGCACGAACTGGAAAATTCTACTTTAAACACTGTTGGAAATGTCGCTAGAAGTATAAGAACCAAAGACAGTTAAAAACGTTTTAAAACGACTCGTGAATGACTCAGGAATGTCTTGTGTACGGGAAATACAATGTAAAATTACCTTTTTGTTTTGATCAGTTTAATGCGGCTCTTGCTTTTTCAAACACCACTTCTTTTGGGATGCTGAATCCGTAGCTTTTTTATTCAAATAACCGCTGCGAAAGAGAGAACGGAGCGAACTTGGCTCATAATCTTTGTTTTCCTTCTTTCCCACTGCTACCGGACAAATTCACTCGTGAACTGAATTGAGCTCGTTTGAAGGAATTTCTTCTACGGACCTTGATTCGCCTTTCAACGTCAAGAATTCTTTCAGTGAAGCGACGGGCTGTTCGGATTTGTTATTCGTATTTTTATTTTCTTGATCTTGTATGAAGTCCTCGACTGAAGCTGTATCTGCAAACCTAGAATTTCTCAAAGAAGAAGCTGAGGAAGAAGCCGTTATTGCTCACTTTTTGCCGAGTTGATGGCGCCAAAACTGATCCCACCTCTATGAACAGTGAATTGGTCGGACCACTTTTTTTCACTAGTGAAGAAAATGGTCCAACCAATCAAATTGCTTCTAGTTTTTTACAGACTATTTTTCTCACACAGATTTATAAGGAGTAAATCTCAGTACCTATGGAATAAAATCCGTTTCTTCAGCAAAACATTGTAGACTGCTGTAGACGAGCTGTAGACTGCTGTAGACTGCTGGCTGTAGGTTGTGTAGCCGCGGCAAGCCGCGAAAAGCGCGCGAAAAACAAAGCCTCCTTTCGGTTTAAGACCTTCTAAATATCCCAGATGACTATGGCCGCCATGTTGGGGCAACATCGTCGTCGTCGTCGTCGTCGTCGTCGTCACTAGGCGCACGCGCCCGCGAGCCATGCCGCTAGTCACGTTGACCATGAAAACTCAAACGCACGGTTTTCTCAATTTCTATCCTCGCACGGTAGTTGTGGAGCTCTGCTATCAAACTAATTGATAAAGTAAGTTAGCCAACGTAAGGTAAAAGGGAGGTGTTGACGTATCGAGCGTTAGCCCTTCGTCATTCGCTTCGACGAAGGGCTAACGCTCGAAACGTCAGCACCTCCCTTTTACCTCCCTTTTGCCACCCTTTTACCTTAGGGTGGTATAACTTACTTTGACAATTCGTTTGATTATCCCAATTTCTTGTCAATTCGCCTTTTGGCTCCCGCTGATACAGGATACAGCGGAATCGTTCTCCTCATGTAAAAACGCACAAGAGAACTAACCTTTCCTCTCGGGCTCTTTTTATTTCCAGGGTACATAAAGATACCACCGTACACCAGAGTTCTATGCATATCTGATACCATAGAGCCAACATAACGAGCGGCATAAGGTGATTTACCATCCTGGAGTGTAAACACAGGTAGAACAATAATGAGGAGAAAGAAGTTGAAAACGACCGAGGGCGGTATGATCGAGGTTCTGTTTTTCCTCACCCATAGCTTCGTTTTTTGTTTTCCCGATTTTTAAGTTGCCGGTTACAGGTTATCATTGATACAAAATTTTAATTTCTGGCCATTTTTCGTTCGACTTGTCGAACACCTCGCATTTCAGTAAAGAAAGCAAGGGTAGATTGATCTGACGAGCGTTTTTCGAAAGACCTGAACCTTTAAAAACTATTTCGGGCGCCGTAACTCGCACTTTAAGTCGCTAGCAAAGACAATTATGCCCATGAAACTCAGCCAGAAGGCGAGAAATTCTTCTCTTAAAGACAAAAAAACAACTTTCTACAACGAGTAATTCGCATTTCTGCAATTTCCTTTTCATATCCGAAACGTTTTCGGGCCTGTTCCGGACGTGGGTTCGACTCCGACCGAGGTTAAAGAAAGTTTCCTTTAACTCATGTGGTCCTTCTTTATCGTATTCCCAAAACTAGTTCTTATGCTCAGTGTGATTTTAAGGAGTGGGCTATACCACGAAGTTTAATTACACCCAGACGAGTGAGGGAGACAAGGTGATCTGACATCTGCAGAAAAAGTACTTTTTGTAAAGTAAAGTTTGAAACGTATTTCCCTGTTGTATCATTTCCTTAATTAACAGAATTTCTAAAAAACAAATTAATTACCCTGCTTTGGATGAACTAATCAGATTTGTCTTTCGTGCAAATCCATGCAACTCACCTTAGGAAATTTGATAGATTCAAGGTACTTGGTTACTGAGTCATCAAACAAGGAGGCATTGCCCTCATTTATGCTATAAATGGCTTTACCACGTGGCTTCATCCTAATGTCAGGATTGGTTAGAACAAACTCTCCTATGGACTACAAAAATAATGGTACAAATACGACAATGTGGAAATTTTTCCATTCCAATCAAATTTTAGGGAAAATTTATGGTCTGCTTACTGGATCAAGAGTGAATCCATTGACACCATTTCCAGTTGAAAGTACCACCATTGTTGCACTACCAAACAGTGCGTAACCTGCCGCTACAAAGTTCCTTCCTGGCTGGAGAGCATCCTGCAGTGATGGTGGCCCATTTGAGGTCTAAACAACACAACATACCACAATATCAAGAAACGTTGTTATTCCGAAGAATACCACAGAACTTGCCAACGATTTCTGAACTCTCACTTGACTAGCCCTGGCCATTTTGGGCTTCTTTCCCTGTTACCTGATCAATGTTTACAAACTGAATTTTCAATGGCCACTGCCCAACTTTCAAAAAATTCAATAAACAAAATCATTGTTGAGGATTGCTACCCTGAGAATGACATGAAGGGCTAACTCAAAGACTAGAGGCAAGAGATTCAACCTAGAGGCTCCAATTAATTAAAACTATCAGGTCAGGTATTTCCTTGTCATCTTCTTTGTTGAATTCTTAATGAACATACATACAATATTTCCTCTTGTAGAAGTTTGAAGTGAACATGTGAGTAAATAAAAAGATTGATTGAACTTTTACTAGTAAAGTGACATGCAGTACTACACAATGTTGTCTCAATCAAAATTGACCTTTTAAATTGACACTCTCAAAATTGTTTCATTGCCCAGGGAGGGATTTATTAACTGCAATGATTGTCATTTTTTTCCTATTGGTTTCCAAAGTTGAGTTACAAAGCAAGTATTCAACTTTTGCCACCCTTGAATTCATGATCCTCTCATTCCAACGGTGTAACAGTGTTTATTACTGCAGTGAAACAAGATATTGAAGCAGCTATATCACATGAATACTTAAGGGGTTGCCAAAAATAGCTGACTGCTGGCAACAAATTGCTGCCTACTTCATCACATCAGCTGGTTACTCTGCTTTTCATGCCCCCAGACCCCCCTTTGGCACTTGACTGTCTACAAAGTTACTCTTCAAATTTAGTCACCTACTATAAAACCTTTTCACAACCCCAATACTGTTACAAAACTGTGTCTAAACAACTCTTTATTTATAAAACTGATCTGCAACAACCAAAGATATATGTCTTTTTTTGTGATTTTCAAACGAATTGCACCCATAATACTTATTAAAGATGATTTTCACAAGACATGATATCAAAACTTAAGAAAAAATTAGTCCAAAATTTCAAAGTTGCAACTCATTTACATTGTACATCCTTTCTAGTATCAAAAGCTGAAACCAACAGCAAATAGTTTGAGTACAGCTGGTCCTCTAATATTTCCAAAGAATCCTAGATCATTGTTTCTTTGTTAATTTCTCTGATGCAAGTATATATTTAGGTTTTTTGATAATAACCGGTAAGGCACTTTTTGGCACAGCTCCTTTCCAAAGCTATCTTTGCTGACCAACAGACTACTGGCAAGCAGATGATTATGCCACCCTTTGTTCAAGACTTAAGATGTAGAATGCAAATTAAAGTTGTTCTTTTTTTTACCTTTCACTCTAAGCTGAGAAGACCAAATGAGACACAAACTTGTGGTTCAAATTATTCTTAGTTGTAGAACAATATACTTACTACTCACCTTCCTAGCAATTCCAAAAATAGAACCAATAGAAGCTAAACAATCAATGTTTGATGAGCCATCCAAAGGGTCAAAGAACACCATGTATTTCCCCTGCTTGTCAGTTTCAACTGCTATAAATTGTTCATCTTCCTCCGACACCAGTAGACACGTTGTGTAGGATGATTTCAGCATGTTGACAAACAGTTCATTTGCCATAACATCTAACTTCTGCTGTTGATCTCCAGACACATTTGCGCTGCCTGCAATTCCATACCTTACACAACACATCAAAACATATTATGTTAGGCTCCATAATAATCATAAGAAACAAACCTACAATTGTGGACAACACGTTACGGGACAGTTAACTGGTTTTCCATCTCTTTCTGTGTAATTTCTGTCTGTTCTTTTATTTCCAATGCAAGCTAGGAAAAGAATGAGGCTGCTCCCAGTCTAAACACATGCCATCTTTGATACTTTGAAACTCAATCACATTGAATTCTATAAGTCAGTGTTGTCAAAAAGTTTTAAAGTAGGCAGCTAAATTTGAAAAGTTTTTTGTTTAGATAACTGAGTGCCAAAGGGGGGTCAGTGGGAACATGCCAAGCAGAGTAACTGACTGATAAATTATGGCAAAGTAGGCAGAAATTTTTGCCAGCAGCCAGCTACTTTTGACATCCCTGATCAGTTAAAATATATAATAGTATTAAAAAAAGCTTGGATCTGTCAGGTAAAAGGGTTGAGGGACTAAATTTGCAGCCATTTCCATCTTTAAAAGATGATCAGTTCCATAGGCTGAGTTCATATAATGACAAGCTATTTCAGGGGTAAAGACAACTCAGTGTTTTATCTTTTCTGCCTGTCTCCTTCTTTCAAGATTATTTAACAAAGTAAGCAAGACCATTCCACCCTGTTCTCATCATACTCTAGCAGCAATATGCTTAATTTAATACCAAAATTTCAAGGGGTTAACTGAAGTTCCCACAATATCCAGTTTCATCTTACATCTAACCCTTTAAGCTCTATACACAAACATGACTGGCTAACAGAGAATAAGAAAGAGAGGATGCCAGCTTGGGATTTCCACCCCACACCAGTAAGGAAAGTGTTTGTTTGCTAGTCAAGGTAGTTGGATATTGGCTTAATTTTATTGCATACTTAATATGGATACAACTGCATTTCATAAGGATAATTACATTTAAAAGCTTTGTTAACAAAAGTAAACGCAGTGTTACATCCAGGTTTTATTGGGTAGGGGTACTCTGGACCCCTTGGAAAAATATTTGGGGGTCCAGACCAGAATTTTGGGGGTCCTATCATAAATATTGATTTCAATCACCTCTTAATTTGATGATGAAGACGAGTGAAAAATCGCATTGTCAGTGTCCGCCATTTTGAAAACTGTGATTACTGGGCTGAGTAAATGTTTCTTTGTTCACCTCCGCGTGATGCTACGGCTCTCTCAAACTAAAAAGCTTTTGTTAAGAGAAGTCAGAACTCAAAAAAATGCGGAGCGAATGAACGCGAAAATCCGTCATTGCTAGCAAGTGTGCATCAGAAAGCACAATGCTCCACTGTTCATCTTCGGAAGTTCGTTGTTCCGCATGTGGCAAGCAGTTGTTTTTCTTCATGTCGATACAAGTGGAAGAAATGTGCATATATTTCAAGTATGATATTTGTGCGTCCACAGGGACCCCTTCTTAGTATTTTAGGGGGTCCAAAAGCAAAATATTGTGTCCCAGGACGCAGTGACGCACTCTGGATGCAACACTACAAAGTTTTTCTTGCAGAGACATGTAATTTATTTCAAGACCAACACCCTAAAAGATATTGTGAAATTCCTTGCATTGGACATTTTTTTTTCATTTTAACACCCTAAGAGGTAACACAATTTAGATAAAAATTAGTATTCTGTACTTCACAATAAGTCAGTTATGACGTCCCTTCAATTCTTTCTTTTTTTTTTTTTTCCACTTCAAGCCCTATACTGTAACATCATCAACACTTTATATAAAATTACTTCTTTTTGTACTCAGACTGTAAATTGATATGGTTAATTGTGTCAATAACAAAATGCTTGAATGTTATTGGTGGTTAACAGCCTATATTTATGGCTTAATTGGCTGTTTCAGGTCCTGACCTTGCACCTGTCCAATTACAAACATTTGTAATCGGACAGGTTAAATCAGACAGTTAAGTATCCAATAAAAATTAAACACTTTGTGCCATTTGCAAATAGACTTTAACTACCTAGCCAATCCTGGCCAATCAAAATCAAACAACCATTTCCCGTTTCAGATTCTTCCAGTTCGAATCGTTGGATGTTTAATACAACATTCTTTTCACTTATGAAAGTTGACTTTTAGCTGATTATGTATTGATAAGAAGTGTATGTGCCCTTATAATAACTTTTTAACCATTATTAATTCTTGAGTTTCTCAGATTTTGTTATTGACACAATTACCTGTAATTGGTAATCAAACCTCATGTTGTACCATTCAGGGATAATTGTACTCATAATTTCAAATGAGCCTCGTGTTGGGCACTCGGCTGATTTGAAATCCCTCTCCCGCTTACTCCCTGAATTGTACTCCACTCAGTCATATTACCAGCGGAAACACAGTAGCGTAGTGGTTAGCATGTCAGCCGACTTCTGAGCAAGAGGTCCGGAGTTCAAGCCCTGGTGATGGCACTGTGTTGTTTCCTTACACAAGAAACTTAACTCCACACTGTCTGTCAGGTGTATAAATGGGTACCAGCGATATAATGTTGGGGGGTAACCCTGTGTGGGACTGGCCTCCCATCCAGGGAAGAGTAGTTATACTCCCAAGTGCTTCATGGCTACTGAAACCGGGATAAGATAATTATCATTAGACTACTAACCAGTATGAACAGTGGGCTAGTACTGATTAAGAAACTGTCACGCATGGTTTCACAGTTTTAGCTTATATTGCCTCACTATCTTGTAAATGCCGAGTCATGAACTTACAACTGTGCGATGCCTGCCTTCCTTACAGCAGAAGAAACGGCCTTTATAGCACATAAAATGGCATTCAGAAGTTGCGTTAAATCCCCAGTTGCTCCTGGAACTTTGCGTTGTTCGTTAAGTACGAAGCGGGTCAAAGTCATGCAGTTTGTGTCGATAGATCCGCTCATGATGCGGGACGATCTATGAAAACATCAAAAGGTTTTAATTTATCAGTTAACTACAAGTAGGTCATTAACACTATAGGAATTTTACGAAAGCCGTCATGAAGGTTTTAAAAAAATGACGAGGAAGTATATATATGTATTCTACATTCATGGTTGCATGGCATCGATTTACACTAGAAACCTTTCTTTCTCTGTCACAAACAAACATCACATGTTAAGTTGAGTAAAAAAATAAAAGAAGACTTAATCATAACACCTGTTAGCAGCATAAATGAACAATACAAACACTGTTATTGCTTACCTCCGTGGTGTTCGATCGTAAATGCTGTCACACTCTCCTCATGTGCTGTGTCAAGGAAGATAACACGGGTACTTGATTCGCGTACGTGGCTTATCCCAAATAGAGGTCTGGGCAGGAGTTTCCATGACTCGCAGGTTGCGCGTGTCTTTCACGAGTTTTCAGCAGTTTACGCAGTCAGTTTGAGAATCATTGCGATAGAATTCAACGGTTGTTTTTTTTTAGGAAACCTAAAACGCCGAAAACTAAGGCCCATTTAGTTTTTTTTTTTTCACTTTTTTAGGGAGTTTTCCTAGTTTACCTTTGGTATTAAATAACGAAAACTAATTAATACCCACTAAAAACTGAAAAAAAAGAACTTCAAAACCGAACAAAAAGTTGGGACAGCAAGCAAGTTCTCCCCTCCCCCCACTAACAATGTTGATAATCGAATGATTTTTTTCCCCTTTTTGTTGGCAAAAACGCGATATTTTCCAACATTGATTTGGGGGGATGGGGGATACGTGATCTAGCTCAAGTGTCCCAACTACTTTTGGCCGGGATTGTAGATGCATGCAAACCTGAGTGCCATTTCCATTCCTTGTCAAAGTTCCCATTTGAGTCCTAGTTTTCTTAATTTACCTGTGGTAATTACAAAAACTAATTATAAGACCCCCATAAACGATTGAAAAAGTAAATAAAATAAAGATAAATCCTGAAGACACAAGATCATTTGCACTGAAGAGGAGAGTCGCGCAGGCCAGTCAACATTTTATTTACAGCTTGTCTTTTACTACGATTTTATGATGCAAAACGGCATATTGGTTGATATTGAGTTTCGTTCCTGGAAACGGGCACCCAAAATAGGCCCGAAAGGTTTCGGAGTTTCGAGAAACGCGTGCAATTCAGGACTTTCAATTGATGGGTTCAGGAATGTATTTCACGCCAGATGCTTGAGGTGATGTTAAGTCTTCCTGGGAACTCCCTCGTTAATTATGAAAGCTAAGAGTTAAAGTTAACAAAAAGTAGAGAAGAAGATCAACTCAGTGTAGTATATATACAGTCAAAAACCGAGACACAAAACAACAAAATAAGTAGACGAAATGAATTCTCAAGGATATGTTAGTATCCCGGAAAATCACTCACCTTCAGAGAAATCAAAGCGGAACCAGGCAGCGCATCGTATGTACAATGGAAGATAACATGGGGCGGAACGTTGACAAGAACTGAGTAAAAATCACATATTTGCATCTATTTCTTCTTCTTTTCAGTAAATTAGGAAAACTAAGACTCAAATGGCAACGTCGGACAAGAAAGTGGAAATGACATATATTTGCATCCAGTTCTTCCTTTTTTTTTCAATTCTTAGTGGGCGCCTTCAGAGTTTTCGTAGATTACCATAAGTAGAATAGGAAAACTAAGACCCCTGAAAAAGTGACAAATAAAGAAATATAAGTGGGTCTTTGGTTTATGGGTCTTCGTTTTCGGAGTCTTAAGTCTTTGATCTTAGATTTCGGGGTCTTAACAACCGAAATTCCATTGCCCCTAAGCAATGTTCTACTTCTTTCCTCTGCAATATTTTTGTACTGGAAAACTAAAAACTTTCAATGCACCATTCCTTCACCTTTGTGAACCGTTGGGGAGCGTCAAAAGCCTCGTCATCAGTTCACGTTTTGCTCAAAATATTCAGTTGTGATTTCACGCGAGCGTACGAGAAGTTCTTTCACCGGCGGCTCATAGTACCGACTTTTAGAATCTTGACGCCTCTGACAGATATTGTGGTGGACTGCTTGTCGATGTTTGCACTGAAAGATAGAATTGATTCCTTTGAAGGTCTTTTTTCAAATTCACCACAGTTTAATAAGTTTCACCGTTCAAGTTAGGCTAGGGTCAGGAATCCATTATTGTTCAAAGTCAACATGTCGGCCTAATTTAAACGAGCGTTTATACACCACTGAACGCCTAGTAGGCCAGATTTAGCTTATAGACAAATACACAAGTTATCAAATACATCGATGGATAAAGGTAAACATCGCAACAATGGCTATACGCGAGTTACACAAACGTACACTTCATACAAGTAGCCTTATTGTTTACGGGTTTCCCTTTCGGCACGCTCGCGTCTGACGCGCTTCGCGCTCGCATCCCCACTGGGATCCTAAGTTCACAACGATCCCGGGCGGGAGGGGTGGGGGGGGATACTCCCATATATGGGCTTTATAGGTACGTGCCGCGGAATAGGGTATGGTTTTTGAGGTTCTCGGTCCTTAAATAGGGTATCTTTTTTTACCCTTTTGTTTCTGTGTCCCTGGTGTGGTCCTTAGATAGGGTAGCTTAATTGTATTGTCTAATACTGGAGTGTAATATGTATATTATGCTTGATGTATACATCCAATGTTACAAAGAAGAAATAAAGTTTTCCTTTTCATGCTATTAATAATTTTGTTTTTCCTTGAATAGGGTGTCATTTTTCGGCTTTGGGCCTTAAAAAGGGATTCAGTTTTCTCTTTCTTAGTCCCTAAATAGGGTTAGGGTTCACGAACCTTCGCGGCACACCCCTATCCAAAATTCGCGGGAGTACCTCCCCGGACAACGATTTATAGGCTTTAGGGAAACCTAAACTTGTCCTACTCTTGGCTTATAGCCAAGGTGAAGTGAAAGGGAGTAAATGAACTTTATACTTCATCCGGAGAGTCTTTTGAGCAATCTTGGACTTTCATCTCAGTTTTTATATCGTGAATGTAGGACTAAAAAGGCAGTCGAGATTAACTCAAAACAACAACTTACGACCCAATTCCAGCAAAACTAAGTTTAGGCATTGATTTAAATTTGGCGATAATTCAAAATTGTTGCGTAAGCCATGTTTGTCCTTTATCATACGCGCGCGAGACTGAGGCTACGCTTCTCTGCCATATTGGACACACGACGAGGTCCACGTGGGAGCAAAAATTTACAGTGAAAATGGCGGTACGAGTACTTGGGATTTCTCGAAAAACCTTGCTTATTCGTTCCGTTTATGTTGGTTTGAATAAGGCTTCTTTCTGCTCATCACAGGAAGGAAAGCTTTTGATCGACGAAGAAAAATATGCGTGGCTTAAAGATCTGGGACTTAAAGCGGAAAATGACGGTGTTTTCAATGGAACTTGGGGAAGCAAAGGACAGGTTTGCCTAAATCTGTTCATTTATTTCGTAGTGTAATTGTTGACCAAATGGATCGTAATCATTGTTGAATCCATTTTTTCACAGATCGTGACTTCAATTTGTCCGTCGAATGGGCGGCCCATTGCCAGAGTGCGAGAAGTGAGTTTTTTTTTTCCTCGAAGCACATAAAATATTACTTACATGTTCAGAATCAGTAGGGATCATACTGAAAGGCGATGACCTTAGCTCCCTTAAATTTCAATGGAGTCTGTCGCTACATGTTTTGGGTCTTGCTGTGAATAACCGTCCGACGAACAAATACTTCTTTCGGGAGTGAAAATTATTTTCAAATGTGTAGGTTTTGCTTTGTAGTCATGGACTTATGCTATTAGTTGTGTGTACAATAACAGCATTTCCTAACCTAATATAGCTTGAATCTATCGAGAGACTGAAATTAGGGTAAAAATTCCACTGCCGATTTACAGTTTTTCGAAAATCACGTACAGTACAGTTTGCGGCCACATTTAATTTGATATGCATGAATCCAACATGGCGCGGTGGGCGGGGAAAGGGCATGGAAGGGGCGGGGATACTACAGGACAAATTGAACCTTGAGTCAATCCGTTTCCACACTAGCTTAAAAAATATTTTTCAACCTAGATCAATTTATTCCAACCGAAGTCAATTTAGAACATATTTACTAAAGTTGTACCAAATTAACCTTGGTTAAACCAAAATGACCTACAGCAACGAACGGATTATCTACAGAGACACCTAGATTTGTTAAAAGGAATTTCTGAGGATACATGTGTACTTCCCTCTGATTCTTTTCTCTTGTTGATTTCCTATCTTTTGTGCCCTTTATCAGAATGATTTCCGCACAGGTGCCTTAACTTCATTATGCATGCTGTAGCCATAGTGTTTCATTCTGCAATAACAAGAAATGTTTACATGTGCATTACCCTGAACAATTCATCTGCTGCATGCATAATGAAGTAGGGACCGGTGCGGAAATCTTGCCCCTTTATCTACCATTTACCTACCTCCAGTCACCCTCAGTGAAATCCATTTTGTGTTATTTCTTGGCTTGATTTTCCAGCCTTGAAATCACAACTTAAACATTAACCAGTTGCACAATAGTCCAGAACAAAGTCCAAATGTCAGTGCTAGTGTAATGTTACTGTTTAGAAGAGTGTTTGCATTTCAACTATTTCTGACAGTATGTTTGTAAATGTTTATGGTAAGCAAATGTGCCAGAATGTTTATAGTGTAGTTGTAAAGTAAAGTGTTCTTCATTCAGTTTATTTAATTTATCAATTCATTTTAGAAAGACTTAGTGAACAGGATTTATATGGTAGATGCAAAAGCAGAAAGTGACTAAGTTGGCGTGGTGAAAATTACATTTACCTAAAAGTGACTAAGATGGGGTCTATAATTGGCCAGAGAATGTCCTTATAGTTTTTTATATGGGGTAGGGGTTCTGAGAGGCCAGTGGCACGTACCCAACAAAGATTTATCCAAGTACCCCCCCCCCCCCAACCTCCTCCCCGGGATGTAGACCTGCAGTCAAGTTTTCTTCCATTTTTATTTTGGTAAGCATGTGTTATATGAATGAAACATTTAACCTGGTTTTATATCCAAGCGATTTCTTGTCAAATCATTTTTTCCTAGCAACCTTTGTGGCTTATCCAGCAACCAGCTTCACATTGTGAAGTACTATGCAGTATAATTAAACCTGGTTCATCAACTGTATGATTTCTATTATAGTGATTTTGCTTTGTCTTTCCTGTGTTGTAGGGCTCAATTGAAGATTATAATAAAACAGTCAAGTGTGCCAGGGATGCATGGAAGTCTTGGGCCATGGTAAAAATTCAAAGTGATGCAATTTTTTTTTTGATAATATATTTTATAATGCTTCAGACTTTCAAGTGAAGGGCATTGATATTGTCAATTTGTTCCCATTTATTTTCTTATTTTCTGGTATTAAGTGGGTTCAAATTGGCTTTACTTGAAAAAATATTTTGACCCAAATTCCTTTATACAATCCCCATTGCCCTAAACTGTGGGTCTTGCTGCTTCAGTTCTGGACTGTTGTGACTGGTAATTGTTTCCATTAAAGTTTAATGCATTAATTACAGTAATTCCAAGGAGTTGGAGGAAAGATGGGGAAGAGGATATTGGGAAATGTTTCTTGCCCAAACAGCTTTTATGTGATAGTGGAAATTAATATTTTCTGGGGGAAAAACCATAAGAGACAGAAAATCAACTAAGGGTAAAGATTATTATATTATTCATTTCACCAGACACCAGCCCCAAAAAGAGGAGAAATTGTCAGACAGATAGGCCAAGCATTGAGAGATAACTTGGAAAACCTTGGAAAGCTGGTGAGTTTGAAAGGCAGCTGAAGTATAACTGTCCTAATTGAAAGATAACTATTAGTGATGTTGCTTTTGAAACAGTTTTTGTAAATTTGAGATTTTTTTCAACTACTCTTTTACCTGTTTTGTTTTTTTTGTGGTTGTAGACTCCTGACCACTGCTTTTCTTTTTACTAGAATTCTTAACTCCAATTGGGTAATGTTTTCAACTCTCTGTGTTCTTTTAAATAAATGTAAGGTTCATTCATGGGCCCAGAATTTTCAGATGAATGTCAATATCTGGTCAACTGTGGACCTACCCCTCCCCTAACCCAACAAGTTATAATAAGTTAAAAAGTTAGCGTTAATGTTGGGTTAGGGGAGGGGTAGGTGCACAGTTGCCCAGATACTGACTTTGATCCAAATTTTCTTTGTTGACTTTGGTCTACAATTTTTTGTCTTTTGCACTTGCCCTGCTTGTTGAACGTGTAATTGACCTCTGCATTTGCAGTGTCCCTGGCAATCCCCCTGACAAGTTTAATTGCAGTATATTTAACAATTATTCTCAGAAATCAAGGTGAATAGTGGCAGAGTACTTGCCAATTAGGCTGCAAAGCAGCAAGGTAAATATTCCTGAAAAGAATACTTGTTTTGAAGTAACCTCAGTAGGGAGCTTAAACAAACATGACATTGACACCAAGGACAATACAACTGTGCTGCTGGTGATGGGCTTGTTCCATGATGATTTTGCTTCCTTTTCCCTTTCAAATGGAAAAATATTTCAATTGTTACTGCATGTTCAAATTTCATTCAGAATTTTTCAAGGACATTTTGCCATTCAACACTGCACAAAGCATCCTCGAGAAATACATGATTTCCTACGTCATGTTGATGTTTTGAAGAGTACTTCATATCTCAAAGGACCTTTAATACCAGACGGTATTTTGCACATGTAGTTTCCTTGTGTCCTTCATTTGGGCTACGTGTGCATCAGATCAGTTCACAATTTTTAAACCATGCACATGGACCAAGAAATTTACGTGATTTATGAAATCAGTTTCAACATTGTTTGGTACCATCCCAGTCAATGTTTTCGTCGCGGCTGTCTTTTGGAAACAGCTGTAAAGCAAGAATCAGTGGCAGCCAGTTTTTGTTTACATTGGATGCTATTTTATTCTTTTTTTATCACTGCTACCGTACTATCACGATCTGATTACCTACTTATACTGATTGTCAATTTTGTACATTGTGTTGTAAAAATCCTCTTTTTTCCATACAACGTTTAATACTTTCATAAATTTATTGAAGGTGGCTCTAGAGGTTGGCAAAATCCAGCCAGAAGGTGTTGGTGAGGTCCAGGAATTCATTGACATATGTGACTATGCTGTTGGCCTTTCACGCATGTTTGAAGGAAAAGTGTTGCCGTCAGAACGTAAGGCACAAAAGCTGTTTTTTGATTTCAAATTTTTTTTGAAAAAGAAATAATTTTAAAAACTTACATTGACTAATAAATTAGTGTAATTTCAGAGGTGATTCAATGAAAAAGAATTCAATGGCTCTAATTGGTTAAAAAATTTGACACACTCGGGGTGGATAATAGAACAAAAGGCACAACTGCAAAGGCTAAGCCAACGTGGAGTTGAAAACTGGTAGCTCTTTCAAGAATCCAATCCATCTGAGCAAGCTCCTTTACTTCAAGACTTTATAAAAAATTTTATAAGAAAATCAATATATAAAACAGAGACAATTTTATTTGCTCTAGTGTGCAAGGGAATATTACTTACAGGGAGCTGGCAAATTTGCCTGTTGGAAAAACTAGTGTGTTTATTAATATGTACCTTTTCCAGCTACTGTAGTATTAAAAAACACTTTTGGTCAATTTTAGGATGTTAATACCTTGTACCCCAAAATGCGGGAAACACATCTCTGAAACTGTACAATTTTAAAATGTTTCAGACTCCCCTTTCCCTCAGAGGGAAGATCCTTCTGGCTAAGCTGGAGCTTTCCCTGAGTGTAAAACCCTCATATCCTCCTTTTCAATCCACAATGAAACCCTTGGAATGTGTAAAGTACTTTGAATGCATAAAGATAACAATTTAAATGTACGGTTTGCCAGATTGGTACCAATTTCATCTTTTCAGTTGAAGTGGCTGAAAATAGCCTTTATTTATTGTAATTGCCACCTCCCTTGTCAGATGACACCAAGTGTTGGTCACAAAGTCACAACTGGTATAGCTATGGTGTAGTAACCACTCGAGATGGTTTTACATTAGATTTTTTTTTAGCTATTTTATTTTCAAGCCCTTGTTGTACTGACCCGTTTGATTGATTAATAACTATGCCTACAACCATGCTGTGTTTCAACAATGTAAATTCCATTAATTGTAACCTCCAGTTACTCAGTACTGGATGTATAGTTAATTGACATGTACAGTGTGTCATCTACTATTTTCATTTTTCAGGTCCTGGTCACACGTTGCTGGAACAGTGGAATCCAGTAGGACTTGTGGGAATCATAACTGCATTTAACTTTCCCGTGGCTGTATTTGGTTGGAACAGCAGTTTAAGTTTGGTGTGTGGCAATGTTAATCTATGGTAAGTCTCTTAGAGTGTTCATTAGTTTATCTTTCCACTGCAATTTTTTTATTTGCCCCGGCCAGTGGTTGACCATGATACCATGGTTTTTCATTGTCAACCATGGTTAACCATAGTTGACCATGATACCATGGTTTTTCATTGTCAACCATGGTTAACCATGGTTGACAATGATGATGACCATGGTGTCTGACCATGGTCATATTTAGCCACTGACCATGGTTCACAGTCAACCATGGTCAGACCAAAAAATATTCAATATCTAAAGAATCTGATTCTATTTTAACAGGTCTGACATGTTTGAGATAAAATAAAAGTTAAATTTTAGTAATTAATGATAAGTTTCACCAAACTAAATAATGACTGCTCACCATGGAATACCATGGAAAACCATGTCCAATCTACTTGGCACTCATTGCAGACACTGAGTCAGAAATTTAGAGCAAACAGGAATTTTTAAAACATTCACATAACTTTAGTTGGTTTGATATTGCATTTGAAACATTAAAATTGTCAAAAAGAATATATTAAGAATCACTCTTTTGCCAACCATGGAATACCATGTCAGACCATGTAACTGTCACACTTAAAAAAATTTATCACAGGTTACCAAGGGTTTTAAATATTAGATAATCCCAGATGAAGTATTCTGCTCTTAGCTTTCTTAAGTTATAAAGGGCAACAACAGCAAAAACAGACACATAATAAAAATCTTCCTTTTCAATTTTAATAAATTTAATACAACTGTGAAGGAAGACAATTTGCAATCACAATTTACTGCAAATTATGAATATTTACCTAAAGTGACTTCTGGCTTAAAATAAAATACCTACGTGAAATTATCTCTCCCTTCTTTGTAAGAGCAACACAGCAAATTCTCTTTTTCATGCGTCTGTATTCTTTTGCATAGAGTTTCTCTTGCCCCTTTATTTAGTGCTTTACAAAGTTGAGACATATCTTCCTCCCCTGTTTGTTGTTTGATTAGCTCTAATTCATCCCTGAGTAAATCAAGCAAATTTACAACTTCCCAAAAAATAATTAAATATTCTTAGGGAAGAAACGTTTGCCTGCTGACTCTTGATGTGAAATTTTGTAAAAGGATAAACGGAAATGGACCCAATGTACAATAATACATGTTCATCAGGATCAAATATTGTTGAATCTGCAGTGTTTTCATAATGCAACAGACCTGTTTGGTTTATTGAAGAATTTGAATGTCTAAGCGTCTTTTTCCCATACGGTACAGGCTTTTTCATGTGTATTGCTGTAGTCTGCGTCAGCTGAGGCTGGAGTTTGTAATCTATTTCTCCACCACGTCGATCGCTAAAGAAAATTACAGGCACCGCTCGAGTCGAAGCTGATATTCTAAACAGGTCTTTTGTACTCACTTCATAAACTTGGGAGACCAACAGAGCACTTAAAGAACCCCGTCTCTTCGTAATTCCCATGAATTGAAGAATTATTTTGACTAGGATGGTCCCTTCTGAATCAAGAGCTAATAACCCACTCGCGGCCATTTGTTCGCCATATTGAGACAAGACTGCCGTCAAGGCCCTGGGACGAGATGCATGCCCGCTGAACCAATCAGAACTTGCAAATTCTCATGTGACTTCCGGTTCTGCGGCAAGCCCAAGCGGTTGAATTTGAAAATTGCGATCGGTTATTGACCATGCAGTCCGCGCGCTCTTGAACAATGGACGACATAGACTTGCACGTATGATACGTGGATTAAATCAAACGTTTTCAATGGCTAGGTGAGAAGTAAAGCCGTATAAATTTACAAGTATTTTGGAAAAACACGAGAATCATTCAAAGGCGCGCAATTCGTGGTGAGTACAACAATGCCTTCCTTTACTCACACATACTATACACTGTCGGTTTCATTTAACTTTAAAGACACTTGGAAGGGGCTTTATGCTGATTCCAATGAACACAATGGACTCTTTTGTTTTTGTAATTTATCAGTATGTAAATATTGTGAAATGTAGCTGAGCTTAAGAATTATGCCTTTGAAATTAGCTCCTTATAAATTAATTATAGTAATAATATAACGACTTTAGTGAAAGTAACATGAACTCGGGCGCTGCTTCATACCTCCTTAAATTACGAACTGCATGTTTGTGTGTTAAGAATATTTCGAAACGCTGGCTTACTTTGACTTGCAAGTTAAGCACCCTATGAGATTTTCCTTTAGTTTTTTAAATGGATTCTGCTTTATAAATAGGAGAAACTGGAGCAAAAGATATCACACACAAGGAAAAGTATAAATTTTCCATTTTTGTATAGCACAGGACATGATTAAAATCCAGTGCTAGGAAATGTGCAATGCTTTTGGGGCTCACTCTTTTAACATTAAAACCGTGAGCCCCAAAAGCATAGCACATTTTCTAGCACAGGATCATGTCCTTTTTGCTTATTCCTGTGGGTGTTTTGTTGCCCACACCCTACTAGGAATGTGACTTGTACTGTCCAGGTGTAGTGTAAAATAAGTTCCTATATAATGTATATTGAAGTTTTATCCTGATGAAGTCTCACTAGCAGATGAGACTGGTCGATTAACTACAAGACAAGTTGCTGTGTGCTGCCCACTAGTTCTCTTATAAAAAAAATAATATTGGCCACTCAGTTTGTAAAACAGGAAACCATTTCAAAACAAAAATCAGTAAGATCTGATTGGCTTACATGACAAAAGATACATGCAACATTGTGTAAGCAAACAAGGGGCGGCAGATGGCTCATGCAGTAATTGTATTAGCTATCCTTTTTTCATTCATTTTCCCACTGTCAAAAAATCAGAAATTCACTATTTTTGATACCACATATATTTCCAGATTTCTTAATACTTGTAAAATAAAACCATTTTGCAGTTTTGTTTTCTGTCATATTTTTATAAGGCAAGTTTCAGTCATCATTAGTTAAATTACAAAATACTGACAGTATAATCACAGACATTATACATAACATTATTTACCCTCACAGGTATACAAGAATGATCTTTTGAAGCCTCTTAAGCAATGAGATATGGTAGCCAAAATCAAATTATAATAAAAGTGAAGAAGGAACAATACCTTGTCTATGGTTTGTGTGTTTTTAAACCAAAACTATTGAGTTTGAATTTATCTATAATACTATTTAGTATATTTCAATGTCACACTGCTTTTAATCCATTTGTTACAGGTTTGTTTAAGTCTATTGTCATCTAGAAAAAAACATGGTTGACCATGTTAAACCATGATCAGTGTTTTGTTAAAGTCATGGTTGACCATGTTAAACCATGGTCATTGTTTTGGTAAAATCAAGGTTGACCATGAAATACCATGGTTTGCTGTACAATCAGACTGTGGCTGACCATGGTCTACCCTGGTCTACCATGGTTTGGTAGGTTTCACTGCCATGGTTAACCATGGTCAAACATGTTTTCCAGTCATGGTCATCCATGGTAAAACATGGTCAGTAAGCCATATTGACAACCAATGTTGACCATGGTTGACCATGGTCAACTTTGTGCCATTTAACGTTCATGGTTGACCATGGTCAAACCATGGTTTAACCATTGCCAGAACATGGTTGACCATGGTTGCAAACCATGGACTACCATGGTAGAACCATGAATGACCATGGTCTATCGATGGTCCTGACGCCGGGGTGTAATCAGAGGCAGGTTCAATAATTACAGTATATAGTATAATATGAAAACTACTCAAATGTGGTCCAGGTGATTTTTCATGCAAAAACGTGATATTCACTCTGAATTAAAAGTTCAGGTACATGTCCATTGTAGAAACGTAATGATGAACATATTTTTAGTACTGTAAGCATGATGATCGATGTTAATGTCTGAAACCCCTAAAAAATGAATTCCTCTTTCTCAGGAAAGGTGCTCCAACAACACCCCTTACCAGTGTGGCAGTAACAAAGTATGTATATTAGTTTTCCACTCTTGCACTACATTTGATTTTTGGAAGGCAGTCAAATTCATTTTTGCTTTCAAAGTTGTTGTCCATTGTATTTTTTCACTGCCAAATTCAACTAAATTGCAGCCAATCTGGCAAATAACTATGTCGGGGTTCGACTTTTTCCTTGGCTTAAATTTTATTTTCCTGTGGCTTTTAATTGGTAGGGTAGTGCATGATAATGAGTTTAAAACAAAGGAAAATAAAATTCAAACCAACTGAAGGATAAAATTGAACCGCAACAACTATCTCTAAAAATAACCAGCTATACAGATATTGTGGGTATTTGTATATTTCAAGATTTGTATGGTAGTTACATTGTAATGCAATTGGATAATAAAGTTGTTAATGGTCAGCAGAATGTAATTTTTTTTTTATATTGTAGGATTGTTAGTGATGTTTTGAAGCAAAATGCAGTCCCAGGAGCAGTAGCTTCACTGGTTTGTGGTGGAGCAGAAATTGGGTATGAAATGCAAATAATATGCTGAGCTGGTTTCTGTATGCTTATATTCACTATACTGTACATGTAATATATTGCAACAATTGAATATTTTTTTATAGGCAAATCTGATGTTTTTTGAAGTGATTTGAATAATATGTCTTTAAAAAGAATTGCTTGAGCTTTTACAAACAGTGTTGAATGAAAATAAAATTGATCTTGTTTATATAAGATTTTTTTGTGGAATTATTTGCTGTTTCCCAAGGAAGTGAAAAACTCCAGCCTTGGTGCCATGTTAAATTAAATTACCCCCTTGAACGTCCTAAAATTAACAGAAAATAAAATCGAGTTCTGAAAACAATGGTTTTATGCCAGAACATTCCATTGTACATGTTCAGCTGGTTTCAGCTCTGTGGGCCTCCTGTGGCACCTTTGCAAGCCTTATCTGTTTTGTTTTTTGCTCTTGTAGACAAGCAATGGCTGAAGATGAGAGAGTTGATTTAGTTTCCTTCACTGGCAGTACACCAGTAAGGTTTCTGCTTGTAATGACTTACAATAAGTTATTTAATAAACAGCTACTGTACATGTACACCAGTACACTGTGATTAAATTTTCAGAAATTTGATTGTTAGCATCATGTTATATAACTTTGTTAGTCTAAGACCATAAACATTATTTATTAAAGGTTATCCTTAGCTAGTAAACATCACCTAAGTTTGGGCAAACATTTTGTCCATTCATCATTTCCAAGTTTTTTTGTACACTTTAAATTTCAAGATTTAACTGGTTTGGATATTTGAGTATTATTAAATTTTGTGCTTTGCTGTGGAACCTAGATTTAACAAATTTGAGGGGAAACAAGCAAAATGTTTGTATAGTTAATGATTGATATGTAAAGGCCCACTCACTCAGGCGAACTTTGTCACGCAATTCAACATTTATTTTCGTTGCCCAGAAATAAGATTTTATCTAGATTTTTGTGCAGTTTATTGCAGCGTTCTGAGATGCAATTCATGAAGCACGGTGACTTTATTATGTATCAACTTCACTTTCAAGCACACGCATACCTTCTGTTTAGGCATACAGCAACTTTTCATATTGACAAACGGCACTTAACCCTTTAATCCCCAATATCAAAATGCATTTTCTCCCAACTGTCCTCATATATTTGTTATGGTACCAGTGAGGAGAATTTGTTTGAATATCAATACAACTCTTTGGTGATCATTTTCGTTATTCTCATAACCTGAATGGTTGAAGAACGGTCAATATTGTAATGAGAAATTGGATGCTGGTTCCATACATTTTACTGTAACTAATTTGGTTGGGCTAACGAACATCATCCGTTATATCAAGGACTTTGTTAAATAGAGGTTTGTTTACTCGAGGTTCCACTGTACTAGCAAATTGTACATGTACACTGTAATTTGAATCTCTAAAACAAAAACATTGTTTTACTAGTGTAATGTAAAAACAACAAAAACATTGTTTTACTAGTGTAATGTAAAAACAACAAAAACATTGTTTTACTAGTGTACTGCAAACACTTTTGGGGGATCTATAGATAATTTATAAGGCCTAAAAGTATTTTTAATCATTCCATGCTTTGATTACGTTTTTTTTCCTCTTGCTCAGTGATCTTTTTATAGTAATTTATCGTGAAATATTGTTTACAGGGAGAGTGATAAGTTTTAACAACATGGAATTAATTAAGGTTCATTTCTTCCTTTTAGGTTGGTCAGAAGGTTGGCACAACTGTACAGAACAGATTTGGTAAGCTAGAAAAAAGTTTGTAAATTCATAGAATGTACACACAGTAACTATTAGTTGTAATAACTGCCTGTTTCACCCCTTGTGAAAGATTAGTGTGTATTTATAATTTAAGTCCTCACAAATGAAACAGATCTAGACATCAGAACAAACTCCATTTTCAAGTTGTACTAGCCAATATAGAGTTAGAAAACTTAGATTTAAGATGTTAAATACAGTCATGCTCAACATTGTGAAAGTGTGATCTGTGAATGTAGCAACCATGGAAGAAAGGATACAGAAATTGTTGGGAATTTTTCTAGGTTGGATTGGAATACTACATACCTGAATTACTAAGCAATGCAAAGTTCTTTCATTCAGAAGAGGAGTTGTCATGTGCACTTATTCTAATGTGCTTTTCTCTGCAGGTCGCAAACTCCTAGAGCTTGGTGGCAACAATGCTATAATCGGTGAGACTGGAAACATAGCAATAAAATGATAATATTGATAATTATTATAGTTAAAAAATAAATTAAAAACTTGTATAATATATTGATAATTATTAATTATTATTATCATTATTATTCTTATTATTACTATTATTATTGCCACCATTATTATTATTGCTTGTGTTTGCAGGTATGTTTATAAGTTGTGGAAACCATGAAGAAAATAATGATAATGAAGTACATGTAGTAATAATTATATCGTAATAAAGCTAAACATCAGGTGAAAGATATGTCAGTTATGTACACTCTGACTTAAGCAGCTAAGAAGATAAGGCCTGAAAAAATTCAGGCTTATACAGGATTCAAACCCATGACCCTGCCATACCACTAGTGCAATATTGATCTAGCTGGAGTTTTAGTTTTCAATATTGAAGATATGGTTTGTAGTTATTATAGAGATAAAAAACGCGCCCGAGTGCATTGTTGAGTTATATAAGCACGCGGGAATTTTTAAGAACACCAGAGAAGTGCATAGAGAAGCACGAGGCGCAGCCGAGTGCTTCTCGCACTTCTCGAGTGTTCTTAAAAATTCCCAAGTGCTTATATAACTCAACAATGCACGAAGGGCGCGTTTTTTTATTTCTTTTATAAAATGTAAACCACCACATTAACATAAAGACATATTAAACAAGAAAAGGATTGCGAATTTTAATTAATCACAATAAGTATTCTCCTTACATGTACATGCTTTCTTTTTATTGGCTTAAATGCTGAATGAAAAGTAAAACCGTTCCCTTTGTGGCAAGAAACAAACGTTTTCTTATTTCGTGACGTAGCTTGCGTGCATATGTTGAGTTATAATGCACGCGCGTGACGTAAGCAGAGTGCTTTATGGAGTTATAATGAACTCTAACTGACCAATCACAGCGCGCGCAATTACTCGAACATTTTATAAAAAGTAATATGATTGTTTCCAGCAAAAACAATGCCATTTCCAAGCAAGCCAGGGAAAACTCTACACACCCTACCACACCTACCCTAGCAAATCGAAAACATTTTCACTGCTGTTCACTGGCATTCACATAATGTGAATGTTTTAAAATTGTATTGCCAGTATTCCTTCTGCTTCATGTGCCAGCACTCACATTCACATTGAAACTCCTAATTATATTTTTCTTTAAGAAACCATTACACTAGAAATGGTCTGCTTGTCATATCTTTTCTTCTGCTCATAATTATTATAGTGTTGGGAAATTCTTGTGCGTGTAAGTTTTGGACAAATGAAAAGAAAGGTTGGCATCAATTCTTGCTAATTGCAGCTGTTTTCATAGAGATGTCGCTGAGGTTGCTGCATTGGTAGTAACATGTTATTCTCTTCAATCTGGGTAAATAGTGGCTTTAGAAATATATTTACATCGCTGCATGTTTTGCAGCTTGATTGTGGTAGATACAGCCTTCCACTATTGACCTCAATTTTGGAGAATAATAAATTATTGTTGATTATTTGATTTAACTTTTTGCATAGTCAGTATAATTAAGTTATTAATTCTATGTATATTTGATAATTGTAGACTTCAATTTTCACAGCTACCACTTTTGCTGGTGTGCGTTAATTTTGTTCTCCAATTTTGTGTTCTAGTCATGAATGATGCAGATTTGAACCTTGCTATTCCATCGGTAATGTTTGCTTCAGTTGGCACAGCTGGACAGAGGTGTACGTCAACAAGGAGACTGGTAAAGTACATGTACTAATCTTGTCAGTGTCTCAGTTGAAACCAGAAGTGCAAAGTGTTACAGTCTCTTGAACATCAAACCAGCAGGTTCACAAGCAGACATTCCTAGTCAAATGCAATCTGCAATTTAATAGAAGAAATTTGGTGCCTCGATGGCTTGACTTATTTATTACTATTATTTTTTTTTTTTTCACTTCCAATGAATAAGGCATGCAACAAGTAAGATATGCCCTGCATGGCCTGACAGGCTCATCTACTTAACAAACAGTCAACCAGCACCATGAAAATCAGGTTGTTGTTTTTTTTTTGCATACATTTTTCTTATTTTTAAATACACTAGACACAACTTTCTTTTCAGATGGCACAGCATGTGCAAAATTTCATTCATTGATAAAGGATTAATTTCTTGATATGGTATAAAAAAGTAGAAATGGTACATTTTCCACTGGTGCTCTTAGATCACATAACAGTTTTTTATATAACAAGGTAATCTGCAGTTCTTTAAAGTATTTATTTGCAGGACTCTTTTTATTTGTTAGAAGGAAAAGCTTTTTATGTAATCAAGTTATTCTGTTTCCTGTTAGCTATACGTAACTGGTAAAAATGTTTATTACAATTTGTTGTGGCAGACTTTACATGAAGATATCCATGATGAAGTAGTTGAACAACTGAAGAAGGCTTACAGTCAAGTTAGGATAGGAGACCCGTTGGACTGTGAGTATTCAACTACACTATACTAACATGACTGTACAAATGTGGAGGCTTCAGTTGTTGAATAATAATGTTTAGCTGTTATCCTTTCACTGAAAATTATAAGACCAATAATAAAAAGCTTTTCATAACTTATTTTCTATTTCTAGCTGACACCCTTTATGGGCCTGTTCATTCTGAGATGGCCATTGACATTTACAAAAAGGTGGTAGATGATGCTGTTAAGCAGGTAAAAACTGTTCACAAAAAGCCTTCACAGTTTGGCAGAATTTAAAAGCCAATACTGATATTTCAGGGCTTTATGTGCTTTGGAAAGTTACAGGGAAGTGTTTGGACAACGTGAACACCATCAACTGAAGGTTAATTTTCCCATAAACTTTCAACAGTTTGGTCAGAAAATGTCCAGTGTCTCAAGGCTTTCCTTTTGAAACAGTTTTTATTTTTATTATTATTATCATTAGATCATAATCCCTAAGCTGCTGTGTTGGTGTTAGCAATGCATTAGTATAATGCCAGAGCAATGATAACATTTATTTTACTATAATTATAATATTATTATTGTTAATTGTCTCTATACTATGCAAACATGAAGATTGTTTTGTGCTTGATTTAGATTGCAAGAGGTTGGGTTAATTTAGAATCAATGTCTGTATAGTACAGTGGTCATTTGACAAATAATTACTATTCCAACCAATTTTTGCAGTGGTAATTAATCTTATGCCTTGCTTTTCATAGGGAGGGAAGATCGAGTGTGGTGGAAAGGTGAGGCATGACCAAGTGTCAATAACATTGACTTGATACTGTAGTTGTTTTGTTAATGGAACTATTAAAAGTAACCTTGAGGTGTAAGCTATAGAGCTAATTAATTTGTTTAAACCGTTTTGCCATAAACACAAATTTGACTTTGAGATACACCGACCTAAACCTTTTTCTAGAAGTTCATTATATAAAACCTTTGCAGCCAGGCTAGCTGAATTACGGTATATTTACAATAAAATGTATAAAGAACAACTTGCCCCCTTTATATTAATTGCACTGGTGCAGCTGACTTTAATTGTTAAATAAAGTCAGTTTTGCATTCTACCTTGGGTCATTGACTCTCCTGTTTTACTTGTGTGTGTTATTGCTGGCTAACAGATTGGTAGTGACTGGCCTTAACTTATCTCTGTAGGTTCTTGATAGACCTGGCTTCTATGTTGAGCCCACAATTGTTACTGGACTTGCCCATGATGCTGAGATAGTGCAACGCGAATCTTTTGTGCCTGTCTTGTATGTTCTCAAGTGCAAGGTATTGTAAAATACCAAAAAAATGTACATTAATACCGTTAACCTCTTGATAAAAGGAAGAATATAAATCCATTCCTTACTAAAATTGTGTGCTCAAACTAGGATGAAATTGTTTTTGAAAGGTAGGTTGTATTTATACAATTTTGAGCAAAATAACTTGGGATTTGGCCTTAAAAACAGGTGTAATTTAGCCATTTGTTTTTGCAAGCTGAATCCATTTCCTTAGGAACCAGTCATCATTTATGTAGAGGGGGTGGGGTGGGGTGAAATATGTTGGAAAGATCAAAATTTCTATAAGCCCCCCTCCCTTCCAGGGCATGTAAATAGCAAGTTTATTCAATCTGTGTATGATGACCCCCTGTCAACTCATATATCCTCTTATATGCCTAGTAATTATTAGAATTCATGTCACATACAACCATAAGATGATTACTTTGCATAACAAAGGCACTAACCTACTAAATCACAATATCAGCATATTGTGTAGATCAGTGACCACTTTTTCGTCCACTTCTCGCTGTTTCTTCAACAGGCGGCACTGCTCCATCCAGTTCACCATCATAACTACTGCTGTCATCACTAGTACCGCTTTCTTAGTAAATCACGTTGTCATCACCGTCACTTTTGCTTTCACCATGTTTCACATATATTATTTGCACTCTGTTATACTCACCTTGGGCAATGGACCACTCTTAAAATGTACCTGGCCAATGGCCAATCTGAAATAGCCTTGACCCCCCTTCTTTTTTTTCCCTCCCCCCTCTACATAAATAATGACTGATCCCTTAAGATTGCATAAATTTTGCAAAGGTCAAATCTTTAACTAGATAAACTTTTGGACACAAAAGTAACACTGGTAATGATATCAAAAAATCATATATTTGCGCTACAGTGTAGATTTGACCTTCACAACTTATTAACACAAATTACTGTATTATTCTAAGCAATTGCAAACTACTCTGAAAACAGTACATTGGTACCCAAAAGATTTTAATCCTGTCCCATTCTCTTCATTAGTCCAGCCAAACTGGGATTGCTAGAAATTGCATTTAATACTGGGGGTTGCGAGGTGAGATCTTCAAGTATGTTGGTGATAATGTTGCTGTTTTTGTTTCAGAGCTTTGAAGAGGCTGTTTCTTGGAACAACGAAGTTAAGCAAGGATTGTCCAGCAGTATTTTTACAAACGATATAGAAAAAGTCTTCAACTGGATGGGGTAAAATTCATTAATTTTAGCTTGGTAATTATAGCTTCAAGCTAAACCAAACAGTCATGAAAGGTTATTCTGTATCTCTGCGTGTTAGCATCCAGTTGCAAGCATTTAAACACTGACTGTTTAGTTCAGTTGGTAGAGCATGGGGATGTCATGCAGGAGGTCGTGGGTTCGAATCTTGGCCCAATCATCACTTGGGGTCTTTAAATGAGTGAGGAGAAAGCGCTGCCTTTGCAATGACATAAAATGGTTAGAATTTCTGGTCTTCCAATCTCACGACCCTTGTCCATAATAACTTAGTAGGACATTAAGGAACCCACACACAATAGGGGACGTATATCCCAGTGTTGTACGTGGTTTGGCACTTGTGAATGTAATTTCATCTGTCTTTCTTTCACATTCATTTGTGGGTTGGTTGAGATCAAGTGTAGGCTGATTGCGGTTGCCAGAGGTGCCTTTACAAGCTGATGTCTGACCTCACTCCAGAGAAAGAATTGTAAAATATTTCACTGAAAAGCGGCAACAGGGACGTGAAATATATGTTTACATTACATATTGTGTGAAATGTATTTTGCACTTAGAGACGTTCTCTTCATACCAGTCTGTTACGTTTCTTATTTGGATTTGATACTCTTTAGCATGTGTTACCAAATGTTTTTTTTTTAATATAAACAAAAGTTGTCACATTTTCAAAGAAACGGTTTCTACTGTCACTTCAGGTTTCAATCTCATGGTCAGGTGTGTTTTGTCTCAGTGGACATGACCTTGAATAACCTCTTGCATGCGCAAACAGATATTGAAAACCCCTCTGGTTTTTTTTATTTTTCAGTGCTAAAAAGGCCATAATTATAATAAATAACTTATTAACCTCATCCATTTGGTCATTACAAGAAAATCTTGGATCTCGGCCTTGATGTATTGACCTCGCTATTGCTCGGTCAGAGATTTCCCTGTAATGACCTCACTCTTGGTTAATAAGTATTATGTTTCTGCTTAGAATCTTGGTTGGTAAGGTCTCATCAAATCAGGTTCCCAAGTTTGTTGATTAAGAAGCCTGCTGTAGCATTTAGATTTTTAGGCAGGACTCCCCTTTTTTACCATGCACCTACCCTCATGCAACCGCAAATTTCAATTAAGGAAGTGGTGTCAAATTACACATATACATGAATTTCTTTGGAACCCTGTAATAACTTCCTAGTAGAGTACCAAGTGTTGAAACCTGGAATATTGAGATAATCAAGTTATTTTGATATTCTTTGTTGTGATATTAGTCCTCTAGGATCTGACTGTGGAATTGTCAATGTGAACATACCAACAAGTGGAGCAGAGATCGGTGGTGCATTTGGTATGTAATTTTCTGTTTACACACTGTTCTTCTTGAACTTTCTTCTCTTTTCCTGCAGTCTTCTATTGTCTCACGAAAGATTATTTCTATTGTAAGTTCTAATTTAGTTTCTTAAGTTATTGTTTCAGTGTATTTCTCATCATTTTAAAACAGGATCCCTCTGTTCACTTGATAATTGTATAGTTGATGCTGGCTAATGCTCTTTTAAAATGAATTGTGGTTATCATTATCATCATCATCATCATTGTTGGTCTCCTCATCTCATCATCTGCATTAAGGTTTTTTGTTTGAAAGAGTTAAAATACTATTACTGTTATGTATGAAATAATAGTTTTGTCATATGTGGTACAAGATTTACATGAACCGTGAAGAAAGGTGTAAAACAAAAAGGGCCAACAATATCTGTGAAATGAATGCGAACTATTACTGCATTCTTGAGAGGTTGGCCAACACATGTGGTGTTGTGACTGTAGGTGGTGAGAAACATACTGGAGGAGGGAGAGAATCAGGAAGTGATGCATGGAAAGCATACATGAGAAGATCCACATGGTGAGTTGAACAATAGTCATGTATTAACCAAAACTGGGATTTACTACAAAATATGTTGAACACTGATTCAAGCTTTCAAATATTTATAGAATTTGGCACTGTTGTGGTTTATCAAGTAATGAAGGGAAATTGTCAGAGAAACAAGTGATTGTTCCAGAAATGAAGTTTTAAGATCATTTAGTGTACAATATTTCACCAGTTGTCTTCACTCTACCATACTATGTTTGAATTTTCTCAATCTGCCATTCTTGCACAAGCTGACACGTTTGGGACCTTATTGATGTTTTTTCTCATCTGTATTGAGTAATGTTGAAGAGTCTTTACCTCTTTTTGTTTCACAGCACAATCAACTTCAGCAAAGACCTTCCTCTTGCACAAGGGATCAAGTTTGGTTAAGTAAATACAGTAGAAACAGAAACATCCAGTACAAAGGAGTTGCTTTTTATTCTAAGACCAGGATACAGCTGACACTTGAAATTGACAACCTGGGTCCATTACCCTATATAAAAATAGGCAAGCATTGCATGCATGTGGCTACTGCATTTATTAAGTTTATTCGGACCTTTTGCCATACCTATCGCCTTTCCTTGATTTCATTACTTTCACATATTCTCTTCCAAGTTGACGGAAAAAATCAATATAAAAGCAAATTGTATTGTGTATTGTGACTGGCTAAATATGAGGCACGCGCTGATTGGCTCCGTCACTCACTCAATCACTTGTGTTTCCTTTGACATAATGGCTTCTGCATTATTTCATATGCAGCAGCCAGAAAAACTATGTCAATTGCATTTATGACTAAGAAAGGAACAGTTCTCCTAAATTTACTTATTTTGTGTATGCATGTACATGTATACAATACAGTAGATGTTATGATTCTGCTTGTTTGATAATCATTTTTTGTTTTTCAATTTCCAACCAATGCAGCATCAGTATCTTTAGAAACTAACTCTGCTATTTCAGTAACTTATTGTAGGTTAATTTAGATGAACTAGGCTTGAGAGATATCGGTTTAACTCCCTTTCTTAAGAATTGAGCTGAGAAGTTGGAGAGCAAAATTCAATACAACCAAACACTGGGTACATTTCAGAGATGACAGTAATTATCTGGAGAATGAGTTCATTTAAAGGAACTGATTTATGTACTCAATAAATGCTGATGTGGGCTTTTTCTTGACTTACATTTAACTCCTAAAGAACCAACTTTTCAGTGTATATGTTTTGGTTCAAATTAATCCTTAAAATTGGTTTAAATTCTATTTTCCTTTGTTTTTAACTCATTATCGTACATTCCTATACCAAAAAACAAAATTTAAACCACAATATATACAGTAAACTCTCTCATAACCACAACCAACCACCTGACTTCTCAGTCAAACACTAGCGGTTTCAAAAACTGTCTCTTAGCAACCACTTCTCAAATCCTTTTGTTTTTTTGTCTTCTGTAAGTGACCACCCAAAATTCTTGCATCCCTCAGATGCCACAAAGTTCAGTTTTTATGATGGCGCTGACAGATATTTTACTCAACTGAAAGAATACAGCTAGATCACGGTCACATGGCATTAAAATGTTGATTCCACATGAAATACACTAGTGCTTCCAATCTTTTCCCAAAGGCAAGAAATAAGAATAAGTATTATTCGTTTTCCTAGACGCAGTTTGTATTATTTGCTTCATTTTATTTGATAAGGTAATGGATTGCAATTGCCAGTATATCAATGCAAATTTTGGCTTATGTACTTGACATTTCTCAACCTCTTTTTCTTGAGCAACTGAGGTTTCGTTGCTTAAGAGAGCCGACTGTAATGTGAAAAATGTGGTAGCTGCTAGCTCTTTTGCCATTTGGTCAATTGGACCTCAATGTTTAGTAGCTCCATTGTTAATCTAAAAAAGAGGGTATAAAAAGCTGAGGCGTTTACTTGGAAAGTGGGCCCAAGGCTATATAATGACAGCAGTAAATTTCAACTGTACTGATGTACAATGTACAGTTTTCCCAATTGGTTGGTGTGACTTGGTTTTCCACCGAAATTGTTGTTTGTCATACAGTATGTCCTGTAATGACTGAATGGTCTGAAATAAATAATACAGTTATTTTGTGGTAGAAGTGTTGCTTCCTGTGCACAATGCAAATAAATAAAATGTTTGAAGTAATCTTGTTATCAGTGGTCTCTGTATTTAAAATGGCAAGGTTGGGATTGATGGTTACCTTAGTTAGTAAAGTTCCACCTTCAAGTAGCCTTGACAAGGTTCAGACAGAGCCTTCCAATTAACAGTTTACCACAGAAAAGATTGCCTGATACCAGTTTGGTAACTACTGCATATCAGTTTTTTTCTAGCAATATACTTTTCAGTCTGACACAACCACGTACATGTATGCTCATCGATCACCGCAGTTATGTACACAACTTAAGTACTGTAGCTGTGAAATTAAAGCCTGAATATATGAAAGACCATATATTTTTTTTTTCAGGCTTTAATTTCACAGCTACAATGATCAATTACTCCGCAGTTCAAATATATGGTCTTTCATATATTCATTTGGATCATTCTTCTCCATCTACGGGTATATTACGAACTCACAACATGACCAGCTCCCAGTTGGCTTGATAGCTCTGGTGTCGCAGAGGTCATGTGTTTGAATCCCGTTCAGGCCTCAGTCAAGATGCATGCCACGGTTATTCGGGTATAAAGCCCAGCATTTTTTTCAGAAATGGGTGCCATGTTTGCTCTAAACTTGTTGGAAACTCAGGGTGCGTCTTCCAGTTGAATGCTTTCAAGCATCAAAAAATAATGTGCAATATATTTGTGAACCTTATGATCCCCCCAAACACCCTAAGAGGTCCAAATAAATGTAAGACAAATCATTGGCCTTGGACTTAATTCCATTCGGCAGTTCTTAAAAGAAACATTTTTATCAAGGGCCAGTTTGGAGGGAAAAAGATGAAGGGCCAAGATTAGAACTGGTAATTATGAAACCATGATTAGAATGCCATGTTGGGCACTACTGGTATGAGGTGCAAAGACAGGGCTCGACTTTCAGAAAAAAAATCTTGGGGTCACCTGGCCTCCAAGTTTTCATTTTTGGTCGCCACGACAAGTATTCTAGTTGCCAAAATTATCTTCAAGAAAAAAAAGAATATAATACACTAAAGGTCTTTTAATAAACCTCACCAAACGATTTCATCGGCTTCATACGTGAACACGAAAGTATCAGAGTATTGAACCAGGTATGAAAACTTAGTCGCCAGTGAATAAAATCTAGTCGCATTGGCGACCCCACAGGTCGCAACGTCGAGCCCTGAAAGAGTCATGTACAGTTACTGCACAGGCATTGATAACGATAAAATAATCTCCATTGCTAGACCTAAGTTCCCTTACTGTATGTGTGTTAAAACTTGTTTGGTTTCCACTTCATGAACTTGTTATTACTGCATTAATGGATGGTACAATGTAAACAGTAGGCACATGTATCATGCCTAATGACAGTATGGATACATGAGGGTTTCAGTAAGATTTAAAGAGAGTATTGTCATAAGGTGTACTGTGAGTGGCTGTTGAATGCAGTCATTTGGGCTTTTTAAGCTTATGTTCAGAAACGTGCCCCGACCAAAGTGAGGGGTAAGGTGGACAAGGGTATACTAATAGGAAAAGGGTTCTGTTGAAACCCCTGGGCAAGGTAAGAATGGGCAAGGTACGAATGACCAGGTTCCATGGGAGATCTGCATCCAACAGTGACACTAAAATTCTATAGTACAGAGGGTGATGTATGTCCTACATAAAACTCTCATCACTTAACTTTGAGATGGAGTAATAACCCTGTTTAGTTCAAAATTAGGGGCAGCTCGGAGACTGTCCGCAGCATGTTGTAGCTGTCTAGCCACCTCGGCTGTTGCTTTGTTGCTTTCTTTTTCTAACATGGTGGCCAGAACATCCAAGAGGCCTAAGTAACTATAACATAGAGCAGCACGACGCAGCCTGTTTAGTTCCTGCAACAAGAAAAGAACATACTTCTTTGACAAATGAGTAAACAGGCAAAACAAGGCTAGTTTGTCAGTTATTTCTCAGAACCAAATTTGACCATACACAGGGTTTGCCAGAAGCTCTGGTGACCACTGAAAACCACTGGCAAAAGTCATCATGAATGCACTGGCTACTCAAAGAAATCAGTTCCTATTAAAGAGGGATAATAAAAATAAATCTGCCGTAGTTTGTTCGATAAAAACAAATCCTTGACAGTGGCAAGATAAAAAACTCCAATAAAATAACAACATGCTAATATCTTAGGGCCATGACATTCACTTTAATTATTTCCGCTCTTAATTGGTGGTATGTTTATTTAGTGCACCTCTCCCAAACCTGCACCGAGTGAAAGGCGCTCCTCACAATTAAACCCACTGCCGTCTAGTTTCATTTCCTCTCCTTCTTCTTAAACTTTTCTGGAGAACCCTGCCCTTAGAAAATACAGTTTACTCCAAACACTTTACAAATCTAAAATGAATGATTTTCCTGTCAAAACTGAAGTAAATTATCACAGAGATCAAGCTTGCTTGATAAAGCTCAAGTTTGATCTTGTTAATCGGCTATTTTTTGAAATGTTAAACCATTCTATTCAAACATTCTTTTCTGCTGTCACTGCGATAATTAACATAAAGGGAAAAATGACTTGGGCCTTTATTTCATCTTGGGATTCAATGTTTGGCATTTTGTAACCAAACACACAATTTTATGCAAGTCTCTCTTACACCTGCTTTCAATAGTGTTTCTCAATCATCAAAACAGAATGTAATTCCTCTTTGTTTTCAAGGGTTTTATAGACAGTTTAAACCTAAGATTTTCCAAAATTGGACTTTCAACCACAATGTTATAATAAATTGTGGCTTTTACAGTGTTAAGGAATCTATTACCCATGACAACTCATTTGGTAGGGAGTATTCATGGAAAAAAAAAAAATTCAGTTATCCGTGATGAAAGTTGTGACATCTAGGCTGGGTTGTTCGAAAAAATATTTAAGTTAGTACCAACCTAGGGCTAAGCCTTAAGATCTAGGATCTATAAACTTAATGTGGCTTGGCACAAATCCACGGTTAACTATTATTAAAACGTTTGCCACTATTCAAACCTAGATCAGTCATAATCTAGGGCAAAACTTCAAGAGTTAGCTACAACCTGACGTTGGATTAACATAACGGTAAATCCAGGGTCAAGCTCCACGAGTAGGTTATTATTGAACCCTAGATCAGTGCCAATGTCGAGGTTTAACACAAGAGTTACGTCACCATATTTATCCATGGGTTAGGGTTAATTCAGGGTTACACAATGAGACTAATATTCACAAACCTTGTAAAACTGGGTTTGTTTGTCAGGTAATCTTTTTGCATACCGCAGTAACTTCTGAACATCGGACTAAAGCAAACAGGCAAGGAAAACTAGTACCTTTACATCAATGCAAAATTAATATTAAAGTTACAAAAACAATTTCAGGCAAGACGATGCCCAAAAATGAACAAATTCATGGCCACAGTCAAGGACAGTCCTAATTCATACTCATATCTTCTATGTTCAGTCACAAAGCGCAAGCACATGTGTGAAATCTAACAGCCTGCATTACCCTTGTTTCATTGTATTCTTTCCTGACAATTAATTTAGACTACTTACACTTAAACAATGAAAGAACTATTAAACAATTAGATTATGAGCTTGAGATTTCTATCGCGTGATAGTTGACGAGGGCGCAGCCTGAGTCAACTATCACGCATAGAAATTGAGAGCAAATAATCTAATTGTTTTAGTATAAATCTACTAGTTGTTCAAAACTTTGTCTTTTCTGGAACAGCCTCAACTAGTAAACTGTCTAAATCTTCTTCACAGATACTTCAAAAACGTGAAGAAGCGGCCGCCATTATGCTACTCACTATCCATCACAGAATAGATAGTGGGTAGCGTAGCCAATCAGAGCGCAGCATTTGTGATAGAATGCTAGTAGATTTATACTAAATATAAATACGTATTAAGCAAAACAAACAGTAGAAAAACATCAGATTTCAGAATTCATGATTTTGCTGAACCAATGGGAGAATATTTCAGATCATGAAGAACTTCACAACACCATCTGATTCTCAATTTACAAGTTACTTCGCCATTGAAAGGTTGATTAGATTTATACAACTTTGAATGCAAACAATAATATAAACAGCACTTAATTCTAAATATGACTAGTGCATGGGTGAGTGCCGATATGCGTCTAGTTTGATTAAGGTTTAGAACCAGTAGTATTTTTGTTCTTTTTTTTTTTGCAGGGGGGAGGGGGGTGTCAGATCAACTTAGGAAAATACATTTACATTCAAGGGAGGTTAGACTTATCACCCCATAAAAAACTTCTGGAGAGACCCCAGTTAGGTAACTACTTAATGCAAGTTTAACTGTTTTACAGAATCGTTTATTACCTGTAAGCCACTGGGTTTAATCCACACAACATTTGCTTGTGAATTATAGCTTCTCCTTTGGCTTGGCAAAACAGGGAATGGTGTTGTCTCCTCATCACCTGCACCTTCTGCTTCATACGGACTGTGACCAAGCTCTGCCCCTGGCCCCAGTTTCTGCATATTCCCTAACCATGATGGATATTCACCTGGTGTGAATGTAGCCAGCACTAGGTTGGATTTCTTTTTGCTATCCGCCCAAGAGTGAAGCATTCCAAACCAGTCAGAGCTAAAAAACAACAACAGCAATATACTAAAAATGTCTTTAAAAAAGTAATGATAAGGATAATTTATCACTTCTAGAGCACTGTTTACATTTAGCAAGACAGATCAATAGTGTTATGCAATCAATATCTCTAGAATCTAAAAATATTAGAATAATTATTAACAGTAATACTAACCATAAGAATGAAACTCTTAATTAACAGATTCAACAATCCGCAAAAGCAGAAGAAGCTTGATCCACATGTACAAGCGTCTTACACCTGGCTAGCTCTAGTAAAATAAACTTCTTGAGTTGGATCTGAGATTGCATGAGGACTTGTATTTCATATAAGCAGGGGTGCATGTCCCTATTAAAATCATAAAAGCAGGTCTGTCCCTTTAATTCCCAGACATGATCAATTGGTACATGTGAGCTCTACTTACAGGATCAATACAATTTACTATTTTTAATAACTGAACGATTGTCACAGTTATTTGAGCAACTTAAGCAGTTGCAAGGATAAGACCTGACAAAAAGTCAGGCTTGAATGGGATTCAAACACCTGACCTTGCAGTTACTGCTGCAACACTCTAACCAACTGAGCGGGAAGTGAATCATGTATTAAGAATTTTTAGAAAACAGTCCTAAGAAAATACGCGCGCTGATTGGTTAGAATTCATGTTTCTATAACTCGATAGAAACAGAACTAGCACAAGCTGTTGACATAATGATGACGTGGCAAAGAGAATTTACATTTTGGTCATCAAAGTTAACAAGTTGTTTTCCTTTTTTTTGTCGCGGTGTTTTCTAAAAGAAATAGAAAACATGTTCTTCGTGTTTCTATCGGGTTATAGAAACACTCGTGAAAGTTTGGGAGAACTCGAAAAAGTTCTCCCAAACTTCCACTCGTGCTTCTATAACTCGATAGAAACACGAAGAACATGTTTTCTATTTCTTTTAGAAAACACCGCGACAAAAAAAGGAAAACAACTTGTTAACTTTGATGACCAAAATGTAAATTCTCTTTGCCGCGTCATCATTATGTCAACAGCTTGTGCTAGTTCTGTTTCTATCGAGTTTTAGTATAAATCTACTAGCATTCTATCACAAATGCCGCGCTCTGATTGGCTACACTACCCACTATCTATTCTGTGATAGATAGTGAGTAGCGTAATGGCGGCCGCTTCTTCGCGTTTTCGAAGGGTCCGTGAAGAAGATTTAGACAGTTTACTGGTCGAGGCTGTTCCAGAAAAGACAAAATTTTGAAGGATTGGTAGATTTATACTAAAACAATTAGATTATTCGCTCTCGATTTCTATGCGTGATAGTTGACTCGGGCTGCGCCCTCGTCAACTATCACGCGATAGAAATCTCGAGCTCATAATCTAATTGTTTAATAGAAACATGAATTCTAACCAATCAGCGCGCGTATTTTCTTAGGACTGTTTTCTAAAAATTCTTAATACATGATTCACTTCCCGCTCAGTTGGTTAGAGTGCTGCAGCAGTAACAATGTTTTGCTGAAGAAACGGATTATTCATAGCGGTTTTGGAGGAAAAATTTTCCTCCTACAAGTTTTCAAGGGTTTTTGGAGGGACATAAGCATAAAGCTGAGTTCTTTCTACAAGTTTTCAAGCATTTTTGGAGGGACTGTGTGAGGAGCTCCGCTTTTAGGTTTGCCTAAATCTATTTAATATGAAAATTTATTTGGGTGGCTTTGATTTGATTAGTGACACTGTACATAACTTATACAAGTACAGTGTTTCACAATCATCTTTCTTGGCTTGTAAACACTGCAAAATGGATCCAAACGAAGAACAAATAAAGATACAGTAAATCACCAATGAAGCATTATTATTTTTTTACAAACCAAATTTATAATGTATCTACATGTACTTACTCCAATGCAACAATAGCAACCATCTTTTCTACCTTGAGGCTTCCATGTAACAGCACACAGAAAGATGGCGTTTTGCCATCTTCTTCACCCTCTTTCACACCATCTCTAGTTCCCTCTTCTTTGCCTTTGACATCATCTGTTGCCGTGGCAACTGGTATCACCAGGTGCCGTGAAAAGAATGGAGGACTTCCAACATCTGCAACATCCAGAAATCCACAAATAGAAAGTTCACTTGGAAGTTTTCTTGTCTTGTCTTGATTGTTAAGTTTCTTGCATGACCTAGTAATGGTTGTGAAATCTGGAGGTGGTGACAGGGTCACCCTAGATTGAAGGTGTCCACATGAAAGAACGCCCTCGTAGCCAATGTAGTGAGTTTGTGCCAAACGTGTAAAGACATTCTGAACAGACTGGACACTTAGCGGCATATCCGGCAAATACACACTACCTCCTGACCCAGTCAAGTCGCACAGTTTTTGAAACAACATCAAGTCTCCTGCAAGTTCATTTGGAGTTGCAATACATACCACGTGTATTTTACAAGGGAAAGGAAGAGGAAATGGGAACGGCTGGTCAGAACTGCTTGATCTTTTTCCTTCAATAAGCTCCTTGAGAGATCCAGGTCCGAAACCTGTACGACCGTCAGTGACCAAAACAATCTGGCACGGAACAGAAGTACCCCATTCTTCGATCACATGACCGACTACACCGCTAAACGCGTTATCAAAACAAGTCTTGTCGTATACGTCCACGGATATGCAACCTTGTTTTAGAGATTCATAATCCCGGGTAAATGGCACAACAATCTCCCAAAGGGAGGAAAATGCTATCAAAGCGGTAAACTCTAACTTGAACTTGGTCGAAAGGTAGTCGAAAAATGTGTGAATTCCACGAATTGCGAGATGGCGTCGTTCACATAGCTCCTCGTCTGCGACCTGAATACGTCTAAGCATGGAAAGGGAAACGTCGAGCAGAACAACGGTCGGCATCTTAAAAAGGCCACAATGAAGTCCTACAAGAGGTATATATAAAACTTCGCCGCCATATTGATTTTCAAACAAAATAATCATCCGTTAAAAGAATCATATACGGCACACTGAAATGTATTCCACTTTTTAAATACTGTACAAGAGCAACAAGAGGCCTGGGGGCGTTTATGCGGGATGGGTCATGTGTAGAAAACTGTACAAAATGATTCTTCCCAAAGGAATTTTCTTACATGAAATAAATTGAAGAACTGACCTGGCCACCAAAGGGAGACGGAATGATTTCCGCACATGCAGGTCCCTACTTCATTATGCATGCTGTAGCCATACTGTTTCGTTCTCAGAAATGTTTGCACGCGCACTTCCGAAGACAATTCAACAACAGCATGCATAATGAGTAGGGACCTGTGAGGAAATCTTACCAGGGAAACCTGTCAGGATATTTAAGTTGGATATGTAAGTTGAATACACCTGGGATAAGAAATCACCCAAGAATTCCAGCAATCTTCGATCACTATTTGAGAAGAGTAGTTGAAAAGTGGGGGTTCTGGCTCAAAGGGTGTGGTCATTATTTTTTTGGCTCAAAATGGTTTTATGCAAATTAGGGTGTGGTCAAATTTGTATCTTTTGTGGGGGCGTGGTATTAAAATTGAAACTTTGGGTTGGGCGTGGTAGGGGTTGGTATATATTTGCGAGAAGTGGTTGATAACATGTATTCAGAGATTATTAAGTTTGAGATTTTTAATAAAAAGGATTTGAATAATCGTAAATTTATTAATAAAATTAAAAAAGAATTAATTAGATATGTTAGATGTTATGAAGTGTTTGTTGAGGATGTTCAATTGAGTTTTTTATTTAAGGTTACTGTAGACCTTCAGGGGTGTCTTCCGAAGAATCATTCGTATACGCGCCGCTTATACTCTAACCACAGAAAAGTATATATCATCGTAAAGCTAATAAAATGTAGAATCAGAAGAAATAATTTTTTTAAAGATTTGATTTAATGGTAAGCGCGCGCTAGCCTTCAAACGCAAAACTGACACTATTTGTTAAACTGAATTACCTGCCTTCCTGCTCGCAAGTGCGACCAAACAAACTGCACAATGTCAATCAGTAGGTGATAGACTACAAAAGAGTGTGAGGCTTTTTCGATATTCCGACTGGTTGCCGAGAAAATCTATTTTGAAGTTGGCGAATTGAATATTTGCCGATCTTCGTCACACGAGAGCGCGTAAAAGGAGAAGTATTTGGAATATCAAAAAAGCCTCACACCCTTTTTCGCATTGATAACCAAGGAACATTTTGGCCAAATTTCATAAGAATCCGTCAAATCTATATACCCTATTAATTCGCTTGAAGCAAGGAAATCCACGCAAAAATAAAGCCGAGTTTTAGACTCCTAAAGTTTTAAAGGCTTATCACACTTCATCAAAGCAGCTGTCAACTGGGTCATGCCGCCGACCAATGAAACACGAGCTTCGGATCCCCCAAGCGCCCGCAACAAAAATAGCTCATTAAATTTGCGGGAAGTTTAACAGTCGCAGTCGAACACCGTCGAGTGATTGCGGCGAAAACATGGGTAAATTTAAATCAACGAGGAAAGCCTCTGGAAAAACAGTAAAGAGAAAAGGCACTAATCAGCGAAAGGGAAGAAAAGTTGTGGCGACCTCCAAAGTACCAAACATCCAGTCAACCGAGCGCGATCCAAAACAAAACCTGGTCACACTCCAATTCCTCCGATTCTGTGGTTGCGTTCGATTCCTCGCCACTGGTCGAGTCAGATTCTGCGAAACCAGGGGTAGCAGCTATCGGAGCCATCAGCTTTAAACTACTGGCACCAACCTCTCTGGATGTTGAAGGATGTTAGACTCCTGAAACATCGCTTGAAGGCTGGTCAAACCAGGAACCTTCACTACGGCGAGATCCTTCCTCCTGCTTTCATCAACCAAATCGCCTTTCTCCTTTTTCTCCAGGTTTCTTACGAGATTTTGTCCAAGGCGTCTTTTCTCTTTTCGATGAATTCATAATGTAAGTTTTCACGTATTCTACATTAAAATATTCACTGATACCAACGGCCAGAACGACGCGACAAAGCACAACTTTCAATGTAAACAAAATATTCAAATGTTTGTAATTTTAGTCCCGGATAAGATTTGCCGCGAAACATCAGTAGGCGTTAGATGTGTTTAATGGGATTAGAACACCTTTAGTTATTTATTAACTTTTCTCTAAAATAGTTTTTCCCCGAAATCTCGCGATCATTGAATGATTTCAAACAACTTTTTTCACCAAACTTTAAATCGATGTTTTAGCTATGTCAGGACCACAGAAAAAAAAATTCGCAAAATTCAGCCTTTGAAGGTCTACAGTAACCTTAAGATTGATAATGAATTTCATTTGCCTATTTCTAATTTGAACACTTCAGATATTTTTGGTAATAAATTCACTAAAAAAGTTATAAGGGATCTTTATGGGTATTGTGAACTTAATCATGAAATTGTGATGGATTATTATTATGATATTGGTCAAAGTGTTGGGGAATATTTTGTTTATAGTCAATATAAAATTAAAGGTGTTACAATATATTTAAGTGTTCCTGAAATAATTCAAAAAATAAAATTTCAACAATGTTTTGATGACTTAATCCAAGAGGCTAATAGACGAATACATAAGCGGAATTTTTTAAGGGTGATACATTATGATGTGGAAAGAATTGCATATCAACCAGATAGACATATGGACTGGGCCTATAGTATAGATGAATTGAAGAGTAAGAAAAAGCGTTGGGAGTTGAATTAATAATCTTAGAATATACTTTTGTAACGCGACTCACGTTACAAATGTTAAAAATATAAAGTTGGGTTTGGGCGTGGTCATTAATTTTTCGGCTCAAAATGGTTTTATGTAAATTAGTTTATGGGTTTGGGCATGACGTCTTAAAAACATTAATATAAGAAAAATAATATGAATTGGGATTTAATCATTATATATATTTTAATTTTGATGTTTGTAATAGGATTAATTATTTACTTTGTATTTGTTTATAAAAGGAATGTTTACACATTTAATAACATGAGGTACTCAAGATTAAGATTCTATAATAATAGAAAAAGATTGGCTCCAAATTCAAAGAACAAGTATGAAGAGGAGTGTAGAAGAATATTACAAAACATATTCGGAGCCGAGTTTCCAACAATCCGACCAGATTGGTTGAAAAATCCTGGAACGGGTAGGAATCTTGAACTTGATGGATTCAATCCTGACATAAAAACATGTATGGGTACTGGATTGGCATTTGAATATGATGGGCTTCAGCATTATGAATACACATCTATGTTTCACAGAAATAAGAGTGATTTTCATTATCAGGTTTTCAAAGACTCACTAAAAAATAATGTGTGTCAATCAAAAGGTATTGTACTTATAAGAGTGCCACACTTTGTACCATTTAATGAACTAAATTCTTATATTAATTCAGAACTTGAGAGATGGTGCTTTAAAAATTAAATTTGATTTTTATTTATTTAGTGGTTGCTATTTTACTGAGCTTTATGGAAAGGTTACCAGTAAAGGAGCTAAAAGAAGTAGCTAGAAAAGCTGGAATACGTGGGTCTAGTAAACTAAAAAGAGTTGAATTAATAAAAGCTCTGAATGATATTCAGTATGGAATTTGTGAACATGGTGAAGATGAGTATTTATGTGAGAAGTGTTATGGTCCTAGGATTTGTGTTGATGATAATGGTAAAGATACTGTTTTTCCTAATAATAATAAAAAATTTTATAAAGGTGTGCTAGGAACACCAATATCTATGACAAGTTATCCACTAGACTGCAAGTAAGTCTCAGGGGCTCTTTGATCTGGAGATTTATTGGGTATAATTTGCCAGGTTTTATGACTTCAGGCAACCCCAGTCCAACTTGTAACCCTCTGGAAAGTATAACCTTATAGTTCTTATTTGAGTATAAATAATCAGCATTATCAGTCTCAATAATTGAGATCTTTGCATTCTCCGTATCATCTATAAATATTTCATGGATACTTCGCAATGAATATGTTCCTGGCCTGATTATTATGAAGGGCTGTTGTTGATTATCCTTAAGTATTTTCTCACGATCCTTGAAATTCACTAATCGTTTAGGTATCCTACAATCTAGGAGTTGTATTTCACGAACCTTTTCCAGAGGAGGATCCAAGTAGACCCTAGTTTCAGACTCATACATGGTAACGCTCAACATTTTGGATTATTCCTAGTTCTCCTTTAAATTTCTATATTTAGCCTCTGAGAGGAATTGAGTTTTAGTGATTCCACAGCTGGCACATTTGCACTTCATCATTGGCCTGCCCTTGGATGTTTTGGTGAAGGTTTCGCTTCCATGCACGCATTCAGTTTGTTTTCTCTCTTTGACACAATAGCTCTTCATTTAAATTCACTTACGCTTCTTCTTTAATTCCTCTATGAAGTAAAGTACAACTGCCACTATTAAAAGCCAAGCGTTCTTACCCAAGAATGAAATTACTTCACCTGCAGTCTTGAATAGGAAGCTTACAATAGCGCCCAACATACCAGGTAATAACTCGCCTAGTTTTTTACCAATTGTCTTTAGTCCATCACCAACACCTTTACCCAATTTCGAGAGCCCTTTGGAGAGGTTGGAGACTATAACACCAATTACCACTCCAACTGCACTCATAACGGCAAAGACTGTGAATCCATATTTCTTGAATATGGCCTTCACCCGGTCTCGCAATGACATTCGTTCTTGTATTTCTTCATTCTCACCCCCCAGGTTAGCTATCTCTTGTTCCTGCTCACCAATTTCTCTCTCTAGAGTCTCTATTTGGCTACTTTCCTCTGGAGTTTTTAGTGGCTTGTCTTTATGAAATCTTAGCTTCTCCTTCATTTTGGCGAGTAATCCCTTTTTCTTAGCTATTTCACCATCATTAGCTTCCACAGCTTCGATTGAGGTTGGCCCTAAACTGTCCCTTATAGTTTTGGGGAGATCATCATTAATTTCATCATCTTTAAGTAATAACGTATGAGGCTTGGAATTTTTTCTAAACAGTTTCACAATTACATGACCCGCTTCGTTAATACTAGCTCTGAACTTGGAAGTATCAACTTTGGGGAATTTTGATTTGATTCTAGCCCAAGCTTCATCTTGTTCGATTTCCATTTCCTCTATTAAGGGTCTGGTTTCATCACCATCACCACCAAATGAAGTTTCTTCAATATCAGGGTCAAAACGAGTGGTGGATGTATATGTGGTTAGTGGGGTGCCATAAGTTGTGGTATCACCATCACCAGGTTCATTTAGTGTAGTCGGGTCTAACTCAGGATCAGCAGTTGCCATATTTGATGCTAAATATGGGAACTTCTAAATTGATTTCACAACCACTTGCTCGTAATGTATCCCAAGGCTAACATCCCACCAGAAACATAAGCCATTTCTCCCATTTTTTGATCTGAATTAGGTCTATAATAGTCGGATAACTTGGGTGGATTACCCATTTCATTATACAATTTGAGTGCTTCATCTGTCTTTGATATATTCTCAGAGGCCTGGTTCTCATCACCCTTCCTCCTATTCATAAAGTCAATATATGACAAGCGCTTCTCTTGGTACGCAGCATAATCTTTCTGGTACTTCTCTATTGCTTTGTCATGCCTTTCTCTTTCGAGTTGGAGATCAGCTGAAGATGACCCACTAAGGACCTTTGCTATATAATTTCCACCAATGAAGGCTGTTGCATTGAGGACTGCTCCTCCAAGCATGATTGCTATACTCGCCATTAGTTACTGGGTAATATCTTCTGATCCTCTAAGTAAGTTTTTAGATACATGCTTGCACTCAACACAGCCACCCATTTACCATAATTCATTATACTTGATGATGGATCTCCAATAAATGATTCTCTCAGGGCCTTTTTACCCACATAACCCACAGCGGCAGCCAGACCAATGAGCACTGCAGAATCAGTAACTGTTTTTACGAGCTTATTGTCAGACATTTTAGATTACATCCACTTATCTTTTAAATTATTTTCTTCTTTGGGTGGCTGTTTTGCACTATTATCCATGATTTTGACTGGAGGGGGATTGAAATTCATAACTGGTACATGTAAGTCAGGTATTCTATTCCTATAATTTGTGAATAAGGCATAGGCAGCGAGTCCAATGGATCCAATTGTTAGCACATTTTGGAATGATAGACTGGGTAGCCATTCATTAAGACTACTTTCATCTTTTTTGTTTGATTTAGCCACCTCCTCTTTCTCTTGTGCTCGCTTATAAAAAGCCATAGCCTCATTTCTTTTGGCTTGTATCGCCTTACCAGCTTTTACTCTTTTGGGGTCTTTAACTTTTGTTTTAACTTCAGGCTCTTTAGTAATTTGCTCAACAGTGTTTTCTTCAGACATGATATGAGTTAATCTATTCTAACCTTTAAGTCTCCTAGTAAGAGTCATACTAGGAAACTAACAATTCTATATATATACTTAATTAAGCTTATTCATCCTCGTCATCTTCATATTCAGAATCACTAAATACTTCTTCTTCGTCTGATACTAGTTCAAATTCAAAGATGGGTTTACTTAGCTTTATTTGCTGAATCACTAATCTTGCTGATGCAACAAAGTCAGTTGAACCATGTCCACCAAAATATATACCTTCCCATTTAACTGCTATACGCGCACATGCTCTGGTATTACGATCCTTATCCCACAAGTAGTCAGCAAAAGTCTCATTCCTTTTACGTCCTTTGAATACAGTGTGATTTTTTATGTTATGAGCAGTTCCACTAGTCTTGAATTTTAAGAACATACATAGTGGCTTTGAATTATCTTCTTCACCATCTTTGTTTTTAGAAAGTCCATATGGGACCTTTACTAAGTAAATTGGATCATCTTTTAAAAACTTTTTCTTATTTTTGGAAATTTCTGGCATTAGTACTTGTGTCTCTTTATCTCCATGAAATTTTTTAAGAGTATTACCTACGATCTCTACAATTTTGTCAATCCTATCCTTAGTTTCTTCCTCTTCATAAGTGGGTTCTTTTACAGTAGTATATGATGTCAATGGATACTTAATCTGTATTCCTTCCGCATTTTCTATTGTTTTTGCTTTTCTAAAGCCATATAAATAACTGATTGAGTCTATGTCCTGCTTTTCTAGCTCAAAAGAAAATTCCTTCTTTTGATCATCGTCAATTACATACACTTTTGAAAATGCATTTTTATTTTTCTTGTTATATTTGGGTTTATCCACAATTATGGAATCCCAGTCAAAATCAGCATCTCCAATAGGAACAAAGAATGTATTAGATTTCGCCATTTGTCTCTTTCTGAGTAGTATGGCAATTCCATGTACTTTCTTGTTCAGTTTTAAATTTTTCAAAATCCTCAATGAATAGTATCAACTCCAACATTTTCTGTAGTAATTGGCTCAGCACTGATTAGTTTCTCTGATTTTGAAATGCTTAGCAATGTGAATAGCTCCTGTTATTAATGCAGTAAGTCTACCACCCCTTAATACTAGTAGTCCGGACAATTCTGATATCTCTTTTCTAATTAATTGATCATTCTTCCAGTCATTTACTAGAGCTTGTATATCATCTATATTAATAAACTTAGCAACCAAGTAAGCTATTAGTTGTAATGAGGGATCTACTAATCCATCAGCTATCTTCTTTCCAGACACAACCTGATACCTTTTGTAGTATTTTTCAACATCTTTCTCTGATAATTTATGTGTATCTTTCAAATCCATGTCAACTCCTGTGTAATCCTTAGTGGAGCCTAAACATGCTAATATTGAAAGTGATTCTCTTTTCAATTCCAAATCATCAGTGGTGGTGATTGTTTGGTCATTACCCACAGAGGTTTCATCATTCAAGATATTTTCAAGAGTTGCCATGTTTATGCTGTAATCGCTGGTATCTCTAAATAATTTTTGAATGGATGTCTAAGGGAGAAACATAGTCTAGCGTACTTTTCCTTCTTGAGATGCTTCTTATATTTTTTACAAGTTTCAGCATCCAAGTCCCCACCATATTCCTCGAAAAGCATCTTCATTGCTATTTGTGATGGATTGTGAAATGAAACCACACAGGCCACATTTTCTCGAAATGGTTCACGGTGGGAAATTTCTACCCCTTTATCAGCCAAAAGAATGTCCACTTGACCCAGTCTTTTAAAGAGACAATTGAGCTCGGCCGATATTGATTCATTCGATCCGCAGCTGGTATTGTAGTTTTATTGGCCCATAGAAGCCTGGCAGCTAGTTTATCTGTTTTGCACCAAAGACAAATCGTTTCTTCGCATCGTGAGCTTTCTTCTCGTACCAAATTTGCTATATTTTCACTTTTTTTTCGCATTTTTGCTCCGGAGCAAAGTTGGCATAGACATCTGAAGAGCAATCATCGATATGAAGTGTGAGTACCTTGTTTTATTTCTTATTTTTTTGCCTTCGTGTAGGATTTATGAACAAATTAAAACCATAGAACCACACTTTTGACTCTACTAAATATTTTTGGAACCTCGAGAACATTGATTGTTATTTATTTAATATTGAAAATTTGTCACAAAATTGGTGAATTTTTAGGTGGCATTGAGTGCTGCTGTGGCTGATGGGGAGCAAGAAGCGAAGAGCTCCGCGAAGAACGACCAAAACTACAGAAAAACTGCGATTTCCCATAGGCGATCTCGCTCAAAGGAGGTCTGAATTAAAAGAAGAATTTTTAAGAAAATCAAAGCAATTAAATGCTTTGAGGAAGAATTCGAGCCGAATTAATTAGCAAGTAAGTAATATTGTCCTGACAATCATGGACTGGTCATGGAAATCATGCATGCATTCAACTCAAGACTTTGTTTTCTATGGTGTGAATCTGGCTATTACTCTTTTATGATTACTTTTTTGTTTCATGGGTTTATAAAAACCACTCTAATTGCTTCATTGCTGTTCTATTGTGTACATATAAAAATGTACAGTAAAAATTGCATTTAAATCCATGAAACAGTAGTACTACTTTAATTAGCTAGGACAGTTGAATGGCACAAATTAAGCAGAAGGAAAAAATTAATAAGTTTGTTTTCTTGTTGTTTTTATTTTGAACTAGTTATGTTACACACTTTTAGTGTTTGCTTTCTAACTTTATTTTTTAACTTTATATGTATTCATTTGAAAATACCCACTTAAAGTATATATCTATCTATCAATACTCAAAAGCTCTGCATACAAATATGCTAAAAAGAGCCAAAAAGTAATTTTGAGATAGACTTGTTCTATTCACATTAAACTGTAAAAGAAATATGACTGACTGTAGTAAAAACAGTGCAGTACTATCACCAATACTTTTTTACAGTTCAAATAAATTGACTTTGTTACTCTAAAAAAGGAAAACTGATTGATAACTGATTTTAACTATTTATAACCAATCAATAACAGTTGTTATGCCTTTGATGTTGTGCCTTTTCAAATACTGTCTATTGACCGGGAAATCATAACAATGAATAATGCAAAACTATTTTATGTTTGTATGTTTTAAATGCATCTTTAAATACTCAATATATACCGATTATGAGATTATAAAAAAAATATCTATGTATTTGACTTTAATGGAATAAAAGTTATTTGTATTTGACTCATTCCTTGTGTTTATATTTATATACAATGGTTAAGCGCTCCCTCTAAACCAGTGAACGTATAATTACACAGCAAATAGCACTAAATTATGCTAGAGTAGAAGCACTAAATCTGTGAAACAAATATTACTAGTTATAATAAATAGTGTTGATGAGACAATAGAAAACAAACAAATTAGCATTATTTATCGCCTACTTTGTACTATGTTTGTTTCAGGAATTAAGTGTATTTACTCTACACTGTTTAGCAAGCTGTATCTTTAGTAATATTTATTTCATGAATTTAGCATGAGCACCTTATAACAAAACAAATAAATGTATTAGAGCGCACACACTTAATCCGTGAAATATAAACAGTACAAAATAGGTGTTAAATTATGCTAATTTCTTTGTTTCCTGTTGTCTAATCAACACTATTTAGTAGTAGCTAGTATTATTTGTTTCACAGATAAAGTGAGTGCACTCTACTATAAGTTACCTACAACATCGTAGACAATAGGAACCAAAATGTTTTCTTTGTATCAACAAGTACAAGTTATTGTTCATGGTTTAAATGTGTACTCTTTAACTCATGGAAATGAGTACAACTTACAGAAGTACCGATGTGTGTATTGGGAAGTTGTGCATATTGCAAACACTATAACAAAAATCAAATTGTAAAATTTCCTAATCAAAATCGTATGTCATTCCAAACTGCTTCTCCTCATTTACAATAGCCTCAATTCTCTTCTTATTCTTGAACTTCTTCTTGAGAAACTCATCATCTGAGTAAGAGGTGCCCATAATCTTATTAAAAAGACTTTTTACCGGCCCTGGCAAAAGACGTAAACGCCAAGACAGCCTTCTTGTGTTTCTTTTGGTCTCGCCGGTGAATAAGCCGTAGTTTGTGGTTGACGCAAGTGTCCGTATAATTTGGAATAATTCTGTAGGCAATTCCACCTTTATAAAAACTTTCCAAGGACTTCTCGGAGCACACCTAAACGATAATCTTCTCATAAACTGCTTGTACCATCTCTCTGCTTTGCGTTAAATCATGGGGTAGTACTGGCCAACGCGATGCCTATGTTTTGACCTCGATGGTCCGAAATGGCTCTGTAATTGGCTCCACAAGATTTTTAAGGTCTTCGTAAGCCTTCTCCACTTTTCCTTTATCTAAATTGTCCATAGAGACAATAGTTCAGACCGGCCTACAGTAAGTGCACCGAGGATAATATTCGGAATGATTTCCGCTCAGGTCCCTACTTCATTACGCATGTTGTAGCCGAGCAAGAAATGTTTGCACGCGAACTTCCCAAGACAATTCAAGTACAGCATGCATAATGAAGTAGCCTCACAACAGCAGCCATTTTTAATTTGTTCGAATCAGGAAGGTTAATACTTCATTCGTACACATATTCAGTGCCCAAACACACATGGCCTTTCAAGTGTCACACTCATGAAGTATTGTGTCGGGTGTTACGGCTGACCAACATATTGTGCACTCAACTTGGCCACATTTGGCAGTAAAATTTCCCAGCGTGGTTTGGATATAGATGTGAGCTGCTGAGTGAGAACCCACACTGATATCCCTATATGCCTACCAGAGAAAGCTAAATCGATGAATTTGTTTGAACGCTTCTTCAGGTCTTTGGAAACGGCGCAATCATCCAATATTATGAGCGCATTCTCACCTGAGAAGAATGAGGAGCAAAGAGTTAACAATTCATTGATTTCATCCTGATCACTCGAGTCTGGTGATAACACAAAGAATCGTTTATCCCCCTTTGCAAAGTCTCTATAAGTCTTGTTATGTGCATATGTTGGGCAAACCAATACAATATAATCAAATACTCCCTTATAATGTCCTCGAAGCTGTTCCACCAGGTATTTAGTCTTTCCACAATTCGTAGGTCCAGTAATGATGCAATTGAAGGGGATCATATCTTTGAGTTCATTCATCTTTACTAAATACACTAACTCCTTTAGATTAATGTTTCTTCTCAGGACAAGGTGAGAAGAAAACATTTGATATCCTAATATAATATCTCTTTTAGATCATTATTAATAATGTCAAAGAGGGCATCAGCAACCACGAACATGTAGCAGGTAAGAACCCTGCCTCCGGTTTTCTCCCTTTTAATCTCTAGACTTACACCATCACGAGTAGAATTGATCATCAAACCGTTTCCATGAAAATTATAATCTGGATAAGTCCTCATGTCAATCCACAAAGCAAACTTATTCGTATAAAAATCAACCTCCTTGATGGAATCACTGACACCAACTCTTTTAACTATGGACTGCCATAAATCAGTGGGTATCATTCCTTTCAAATAAAGTCGGTTCGGCACTCCATCTATGTCAATCTTAACCGATGTTATCTTTGGGTTTACAAACATCTCAGAGTCCCTAGCACCCGCTGTATAAGGAGCCGTGAAAATACATAGTATCCCAGTCATGGATCTCCTAGGCACGTTAATATTCTCATTAATCACATCAACATTAGACTCAGATTTTAAACGTTTTGTAAAGAAGTATCTTCTCATACGTAAACCCCCTTCCATTTTTATATGATGCAATAGCTTTATTAGCCAATTGATCACTTAATATGCATTGATACTCCAGTTCCATTTGCGGTAATTCATAATCAGGTGGTGTTTCGATGTTTGAGTAAACAACGACATCAGAAACTGGAGCTAGAGTTATTTCAAATGTTAGTGGATGTGATAAGCCTCTTGGATAGAATAGTCCATGATCTTTCAGTATTGTATGATCTAATGGTATTGCATACCTAGTTTTATGGATCACAGCCAGAGTATTATCATTTACTTTTGTTGTATCTTTGTTACCTGCATTAGTTCTAATTTTCCTCACATTCTCGGATGATATACCCTGTCTCAATCTGTTATTACGATCGGTCTCTGATAAAAACAAATCGTGATAAGTCTTGAATAAATCAAACCTATTAAGGTCCTCTATTATTTCACCCCCAAATAGAACCCTGTGTCGTGAAATGAGGTTCCTTCCCAAATTATTAACAAGTGTGTTGTCCTTGTGACCTTTTACAATAATATCGAAAGTGATGTAAACGCTGCCAGGTACAATTACCATATTATTCTTCAGTTGTGGTATATCAATGAATAATGTCTCACCAGGTTTTGCTGATGAGGGATTTAACGTGATCCGATTTAATGACGTCCCTGCCTTCAAACCTAAACGAGTCCTAGGAACATGAGTGGGATTAAGAGTTTCTGGTATCTCAGTCATTTTAAATATTCACAGACTTGTTTATAAAATGAGCGATTCAGATGTTTTAAGTCAGTTATACTACTCCACTGATGGATACTGGAAAGGATACTCAGCCATACCCAAATTAGCCAAAGCAGCCAAAGTCAGTGAAAAGGTTGCTAAAGATTGGTTGGAGAAGCAAGCCTTGTGGCAAATATATCTACCAGCCCCAAAATATATACCAAGGCCTCATTGGAGTGTGGATAAGCCAAATCAATTTCATCAGGCAGATTTGTTGTTTCTTCCTCACGATACAGTGAAAGGAAAAACATACCGCTATGCGCTAGTCGTGATTGATATTGCTTCAAGGTACAAGGATGCTGAAGCATTGACTTCAAAGGACAGTGGTGAAGTTGTCAATGCCTTTGATAGGATTTATGCCCGTAAGTTGAAATGGCCATACACATTAATGGTGGATCCTGGCACAGAATTCAAGGGTAATGTGACAAGTTTGATGAATAAGCATCAAGTTACAATACAGCGTAGTGAAGCTGGAAATCATCGAGCTCAGGCTTTTGTTGAGAGAGCCAATAGGACTCTTGGTGAGAAATTATTCAGCCATCAATACGCTCAAGAGATGGTTAGTGGTAAACGATCCACAGTTTGGGTAAAAAGATTGCCTGCCATCATGAAAACCCTGAATAGCGAGCCGACCCGTATCACTGGTAAAGATCCCGAGGAAGCTTTAGAAATGGAGTCAATTGGTATTAAACCTCCAGAGTATAAGCGACCTGTGGGATTGGATGAAAAGAGATTACCTCCAGACGTTGAAGTCAGGTATCTGTATGCCCCTGGTGAAGATGAAGGTGGAGACAAACGAAGGGCTACTGATCCCATATGGAGCCTTGATGTCTATGATTTAGCTCGAACTATAATTGAACCTGGTCAACCAGTATTGTACTATTTAGATGGAGGTCCAAAACGAGGATTTGTTAGAGAGGAACTTCAGTTTGTGCCTCAGGATACTGAATTGCCACCAGATAGTGTTCTGAAGTGACCATGTGCATAGGTGTTTACTCCATCATCCATTATCACACGTTTATCGTCCTCGTGTGATAATGCAACCTTATTAACTGTTTCAGTGTAGATATCATGCTTGTGACTTCTAATTGTGTTCATCTTCCTTCTCTGAGATTGTCCACTGAAAAGGCAAGTCTTGTAGTCCTCAAAACTTATACTCTTACTCACAACTGCCTTATTCACACCCTTACACTTCTTGACTTCTTTCTGTTTATCCGTTTTGAAGGCATAGAGCTTAGCCCTTAGACCCACAAATTCCGTAATCTGTTCACCGCCAGCTTCATCCTTGAACATGCCTCCAACTTTCTTGTTCACTCCAGTTTCAATTCCAGATGAGTGGTCCTTTGGATAGTTACTGGTATCGAACTTTTCCCTAACATCCGGGCTTATATCCTTGTAGAAATCCTCAGTCTCTATCTCATATGCAAGAGAATCCGTATCTGTGAATAGCAACTTAGCTTTCTCCCCATACTTAGGCTTTATCTAATTGTAATGGAACTCATACATGGTAATCTTACTCAAATCCAAAATAGACAATCCTAAGTAAATGGGTTTATCGAAAAGCAGTTTGGTTTTCTTCATATGGAACGCGGTCAATTTTTCACAAAATATATTCCTATGGTGGAAAATTGGCTTCACAATCAACTTACGCGCTTGCTTCTCATTGGTTACCAACTGAATGTCAACTCTCTTCCTGATATTCTCCATAGTCTTACCGAATACTGAGTTATTCATCAGTTTGAAGAAATCCTTCTCAAAGTCATTCTCAGCTTTAGCCCTCAGACTGGTATTCAAGTCAATGTAAGGCCTTAGCCACGCCGATTCTTGGAATCTGATCCCTCTGTGTACCTTGGTTAATTTTAATCCTAGAGACAAGTACTCTTTCAGTGCTTCATGGTGTAATATATACTTTGTTTTGTTCATCAAATTCGGAATTAACTTGTCTACCCCTTCTACATCAATCCTCTCTGGGGCTAAGGGATAATCATTATGTAAATCGTGTAGATGATGTGGATATTCCAAATAAACTTCCAATATACATGGATGGTCCCTCCAGTTTGATAATTCTTGATCATCCATCCACTCAAACCCGTGAGTTGGTAAAGCCTTGGTTATTGCGTGGCCATACAATCCATTCGCATCCAAATACGTAATGTACTTTGTAGGCAAGGCTGAATCATACTCCTTCATATATGGGTTGTTAGCTTTACCATGCCTAGTGGAAATCGTTGAGATCCCACCTCGTATACCATTCTCAATCATAATAAGCATATCTGGATCTCTCAATAGTTCCAATTCCACCTTAGTTATTTTCAATGTAGCATCCCAGGCCAATCCAGGTGCAGTGTAGTACCATGCAGGATCCAGCTTGTAATTGCTCATACAGACGCCTCTGAAATTCTCGAAGACATCAGGTAATAAGAGTACATCCGTTTTTAGGTATAGGTCATGGTAATCCCTAAAGGTTTCCATCCCAAAGGTTTCCCACACGTTTTCAGCATGTTGGTAATCCTCCTCAGATATATCAACATCATAAAGCTTCGAGTAGAATTCATCCTTTAGCGGTAGACTAGTCACTTGTAGCTTATCAAAACCATCGAACCAATCGTATGGAAATACACCCTTTCTAGACAATAAGTCAAGGTTTTCTCCTTCATAGTAGCCATCAAGATTTTCCAGACACTCTCTTGGTAAATTATCCACCAAACTAGCTAGACCACTTGACATAAATCTAAAACTGTCTATGAATCTAATGGATCGTTTAATCTTAACCTCCTTCCCATCCTTCTTAAATGTATCCACCACAATCTCCTTTGTGAATGAAATGTATTTCTCATCGTTGAGGGGAATGCAGTTTATCTTTCCCTCTGATACCCCCATCTTCTTTATAAATAAATGACTGTCATATCCAGACAAGTTGTGAAATATGACTGGGAAGAACTTTGGGACCTTTAATTCCAGATTGCATTTACTATGAACTGATCCTCTATACCTACCTGTAATGTGGCAGTGATCAACCACCTTGTCATCCCCTAATTCACCCTCACAAATATGGCAATGAGTCGCATTATTATGTTTCTTATAATCACTCATCTTCATTATAAGACTTTTTTCAAACTTAAATTGGTTATAGATCTCCTTAATGTCCTCCTCTAAGCTTTCCTGGAACATTTGGGGTATATCATCCTCTGATGAGTTGGCTGTACGCATCACAAGCTTGGGTTCAAATAACTCATCATCAAAACATTTAATAAGATAACAGAACCCTGATGGCTTGTGCATTTGGTATTGGTTCGTGAAACTCTCCTTATCATCCGGTGAACAATTATCCATCTTCTCAGTAAAGCACTCGAAATCCGCATAAACCACGAATGGGACTTGCATCTTTCTGTTACGGTTTTTGAAAGTGATGTACTTTGGATTACCGTCCTCGTCCAAGGGCATCTGTACTTTCACTGCTTCATTATTAAGACAATACTCCATGTGTATTTCTAATGATTTCTCTGACCAGAATGAATTGAGGCAATTATCACAGTAAAAACTGGCCTCCTTATGTTTACTATGACTATTTAATCTTGACATATTCTTGATCCAACAAAAGTGATTGGTTTCATCATTTGATATGAAAAGTAGGTTTATCTTTGGAACCCCTGATTTACTACTACGCCTTATTAAAGTTGGCTCGCCATTCTCATATCCAAGAATATTAATGCCATAGGAGTTTTGCTTTTCAAACTTGTCCACCTGATTTGTGGCAAGCGCTGACACTGGGAACTCTATTCCTGACCAATCTAGCTTCTCTGAGTTCTCTCTCATCTCCTTATTCAATCTCTCAGCGTTCTTCTCCCTTGGGAAAACAGCAGATGTTATTGCCCATTTGAAGCACTCTTGATCTTTATCATTCTTAACATTTATGATTGCCTTCTTGGCAGCCAATTTTGGTGGTAATGGGATATATGAACTTCCAGAAAACGGTTGAAATGGGTTTATGTGGATACGAAGGTCTACAACATGGTCAAATACCCATCCAGAGCGTTCGTTCTCATATTTTTGTACCAATTCAATCAATCTAGCCGAAATTCTATCAAACATATTAAATGTGTTTGTTGAAGCTGTTACTGTCTCCATATGTGAATGAAAGTGACCTTCACTCCTCTCAATAACACTATTATTCTGATTATCCCTCCTTATGAAGCCACATGTGAATATACACTTTGATTTTAGTGGCTTCCTCTGTTTACGCATTAGTACATAGAACTGTGACCTAGCCTTCTTCAGGAATGAAGCTGGATCATAGCCACTTCTACCCTTTATTATATGTCTTCAAAAACCCTTTCAAAGCCGTTTGATGTCTTTCAGGGATAAAATAATCAGGTGGTGGTTCTTCAGCGATACTAGCTACCTTTTTCTGAAGATCTCTTAGTCTTTTGCTAACAGCCCTCTTAGTTGATTCTGGGATGTATGATAAGATCCAGTCAGTAAACTTCTTAATTTCATTCCTTGCCAAATCAATCACTCTCCTGTTTGAAGCACGAGATGGTTTTGCCATTGTAGGTCTAACTGGCCCAGAAATTGGAATATTAGTCTCAGATGCTTGTGTAAATCCAAGAACATTTATAAGTTCTGTTTTACGCATCTTGGCATAGCCTTTTGTACCAAGTTTCTTGGCTATGATTCTTAGTACCCTAACTGTTAAGTTCTCAGGCTGAACATCAGCTAGAACCTCGAGTAATTCAGCCTTTCTGAATTTACCATAACCCTGTACTCCAGCTTTTTTAGCTATTTCTCTCAATTCTTTTACTGGTAAGTTCTCCATATTGAAATTATTTTAACACTTGTCAATCCTTAAAATAATAACTACCTCACCAAATCTTAACTTTAAATTTTTTACTTTTGTAACGAGATTCACGTTACAAATGTATCATTCTACTACTATCAATCTATAACCCAACGCTCTTTCAAATACTCTGTCTCCTCCACATCAAGGCACCATTCAAGTATCCTATTTGGATGCCATGCTATAGGCATTAACTCTTCCCACAAATCATTGTAAAAGGCCTTTTTATGGATTCTCCTATAAGAATTATCTGGGTATAATAACTCTCCTTGAATAGTTTCATCAAAAATTTTTTTATGTCTCATCTTATATGGATTAGTATGTATAGAAATATTAAGTTCATCAACTAGGTTAAAATGATAATAATGTATTTCATTTGGATTATCATCATCAGAATGATTAAAATAAACATCAAAAATTTCTTCGCAAATACCATCCAATATACCCACAAGATCATCAAATGAGCCATCTATACCAAAATCTATACATCTATAAATAAAAAAATGTTCACCATCCCATACATTTAAATTAATATCGAGTTCAATAATATCAGTAATAAATGCACGATATTTCCTAAGCCACCAAAGTAACTCTAATTTATTCTTTTCAATAAAATCTTTAGTTTTCAAATTATCTTCGTTTATGAGATTAATATTAATAGAATCCAATCCATCAAGATCACTCATTGTCTCTTTTTGCTCCAATATATACCAACCCCTACCACGCCCAACCCAAAGTTTCAATTTTAATACCACGCCCCCACAAAAGATACAAATTTGACCACACCCTAATTTGCATAAAACCATTTTGAGCCAAAAAAATAATGACCACACCCTTTGAGCCAGAACCCCCACTTTTCAACTACTTGAGAAGTGAACAAACTGGTTCGACTTCAGAACTATGGAGGTATGTCTGTGACAAAATGTAATCCTCTGTAACTTAAATAGTTACTGCCAAGTCGCGAATGCATCGAGCCGAAGCTGAATAGCAAACAACCCTTTCAGATATCATGTACATCATAACGCGAAAAGGTATATCGCGAAAAGACATAACGCGAAAAGGCATAACGCAAATAGACATAACGCAAAAAGGCATAACGCAAATAGACATAACACAAATAGGCATTATTATCAAGATACGCGGCCAAATTGAAAACCGCCCTCTTGAAAACACGCGCTTTGCGGGCCGCAAATGACTCCTAGCGGGCCGTTAATGCATTAACGGCCCTGCAGCTGAGTCCATTGCCTGTGAACGGGAAGACTATTATTTTTTTAAATATAAACTGTCTTTTTGCTAATCATTGTTACCAATCTTTTTTTAAAACTAGATTATATTTGACATTTTATTGTAAACAAAAAGGAATTTTATTTGGCTCTTGTTTAGCTGATCGTATTGTAGCAACAACTTTCCATACCATAGTTTCATGCTACATTTCTGTTAAACATTTTTTCTTATTAAATGAATTTGTACGATTTGGCCTTGTGTATTGATAATAATGATAATCGCATGACTTTTGTCGGTCATATAGTTTATTTGTGTCCCTCGAAGCATCATTTGCACCCTTGCGCTTCGCGCTCGGGCGCAAATAATGCTACTCGGGACACAAATAAACTATATGCCCTCCAAAAGTCATGTGATTGTCCTATTAACCATTATGCCTTTCTGCATTTTGACTATCTGCATGATGCATGAGACGGGTGTCTGCCGTTCAGCTTCGGCTCGATGCATTCCTCATTTGAAAATTGCTATATCAATTACAGAGGATTGCATTTTGTCATGGATATGCCTCTATAGCTTTATGCCTTTTCGCGTTATTCCCCGATTTGGCAATAACTATACAAGTTACAGAGGATTGCATTTTCTCATAGATATACCTCCACACTGGAGCCAATGAAATCGCAAAAACTAAAAACTGAGACGGCTATATGTGACTAGGATAAAAAAAAACAACGCAAATGAATCCAAAAATTCAATATAAACAATCCAATCGATTCAATCTACGAGGTGCCCAGTTGGAACTCTGAGAATAATGATAATAGAAGTTTATTACCTTTCTTGCAGTAAAAATACACTGAATTAACAAGGCGAGAAAAATAGAATAACAATTAATCAAAAATTAAGAGTCTAACTAATCTAACTAATCAAAGGTATCTCTTGGTAAGAAAGTCCACGCATCTTTTAGTTCTGGCGGGAGGTCGACTGGCTCTTGTTCGACCTGATCTCAGATTATAAGAGATGGGATCATGTTAGGGGTAACGAATGGTCTTTGCGAGCATTCGCGAGCAATGCGAGCAGGTGATTTTTTTGGCGAGAACGAGCAGAGGTAAAAAAATTGCTTTGCGAGCATGCGAGCAACTGCAAAAATTTAGGGAGCACGAGCAAGCGAGCACTCGTTTAAATTTTGCGAGCAAATCGAGCAAAGGTAAAATTTTGCGAGCAGTTAAAAATTTTAATGGACCATTCATCACCCCTCATGTTCATCAATTTTCGTTAGGAAGGCGAGTGGGTGTTCAGGTCTTTTCATGTCTCTCATGAATCCTTTGCATAGATAGACCCTTCTGTCTGCAAGTGCTTCCGTCCTTTGCCAGTGTTAGGGCGCGGTCGTAAGAATTGTCAGAGAAAATTATCTTGAATGCCCTTTTTTGAATGGATTCAATGTTATCACAAAGGTAATCTGGGATGTTTTGCCACGCCTGCACTGCATACTCAAGAATTGGTCTCATATTACTTTTATACACTCAATAGGTCAGAACTATGGACACCTGCTCTTTTCAGTGGCTGAAGGGCATAAAGTCTCTTGGACGCTTTGCTGACAATGTGGTCTACATGCTCACTCCATTTTAGGTCTTCCCTAATAATTACGCCCAGCAACTTATATGATGAGACACGTTCAATGTTGGAGTTTCCCATAAAATTCACTGCCATTAATTTCCTTGTACTTTTTAGGATTGAGTTTAATAATAATAATAATAATAATAAATATTTAACTTATATTGCGCAATTATCAATTTAAAAATTTTCAATTGCGCATTACAATATAATTTAAAAAATTCACAAGCTAAAAAAGTTAGGCATAAAATATATATAACTATAAAAAGAATGTACAATTAAAAAGCTTTTGAAAATAAAAAGGTCTTGAAGCTTTGTACTGATGTCTTGTTTCTTATTTCACTTGGAAGATCGTTCCATAATTTAGGGGCGGCCACATGAAAAGAACGATCCCCAAGCGTAGCGAGCGATTTACCTGAACTATAATTAAGGTGTAAACCATTGTTGGAACGCAGGTAATATCTTCCAGCAGATTCTCTAACGGAAATAAGTTCACTTATGTAGGCTGGAGCAAGACCATATACGGCTTTAAAAGTAATCAACAAAATTTTAAAAACTATACGATATCTAACAGGCAGCCAGTGCAATGATTTGAGCAGAGGTGTGATGTGGCAATATCTGCTCTCCTGGACTGATCAATCGCGTGGCTGTATTTTGAACTCTCTGTAATTTCTGAAGTTGTCGTTCCGGAACTCCAAATAGAAGACTGTTACAATAGTCAAGGCGGCTTGATATAAAAGCATGTATCAGTGTTTCTGCCGGCAATCTTTGGTTAAAAACCTTCTAATTCTTCTAATGTTGTAGAGATGATAGAACGCTGCGGAACTTGTCTTAGTGATATGACCCACCATAGATAAGTTTGAGTCAAGCCAGCCTCCAAGATTCTTAACAGGAGATTGCGGAGCTATATTCGCTTTACCGACTGTGACGTGTGAGATGTTTACTTTGGCAAGCTGCTGTTTTGTGCCAATCAGAAGAAACTCAGTCTTATCCTCATTCAGTAGTAGTCTATTATCATTGATGACCTGAATACAAAGCTCGATGGCAGCAATAGCATCTGAGTGACCCGTTTCATCTGCAGGCCTAAAGGAGATGTAAAGTTGGGTGTCATCTGCGTAGCAATGGACAGATGGAAGATAATCTTGAATGACATCTAGTAGCGAGCTCGTATAGATGGTAAACAAGAGCGGCCCAAGACAGGAGCCTTGAAGAACACCACAGTTCAAACTGAAACTCTCAGACTGACACCCACGAACCGATATCCGATGACAGTGTCCTGATAGATACGATCGGAACCACTCAAACGCCCTACCTCCAAGTTTCCGCTTGTTGAGTGCCGTCAGCAAGATATCGTGGTCAACTGTGTCGAAAGAAGCGCTAAGATCTAATAGCACGAGTAGAGTCACATGCTGCTTATTCATGTTTAAGAGGATGTCGTTTTTGACTTTCAGAAGTGCAGTTTCAGTGCTGTGGTTCTCCCTGTAAGCCGATTGCGCAATTGGGTATAAGCCCTAATCAACCATATGTTCATGTATCTGATGAAAGACTGCCTTCTCCGTAAGCTTCGATAGGAAAGCCAAATTGCTAACTGGTCTGAAGTTCGTAAATATAATATCGAGACCAGGCTTCTTGAGTAATGGGCAAACTAGCGCTTCCTTCCAATTCTCAGGAAAGTGTCCAGCTTCTAATGATTTATTTACGATTGAAGTGATGACCGGAAGTAGAGCGTCACATTTGCTGACCAAGCGGGAGGGCATGGGATCAAGTGGGCAGGTTTTCAACGCCGAGTTCAGAATTAGTGATTTAACATCTTTGTCAGACAAAGTCTGGAAGGCAGATAACGTTGGAATTGCCATAGCATTACTATTAACAGTAATGGACGCCACGGGGACCGTTAATTCTGTGATATCAGCATCAATTTGTCTCCGGATGGTATCAATCTTTGTCACAAAACATTTTCCCAGATCGATAGCAAAAGTCAGGGCATGCAAGTTTGGAGGTAGCCCGTCGTCCTGAGACTGATTAAACAAGCGCTTACTGGCACGGAATAACTTACGTTGATCAAAGCTGTTTTCCTCAATGAAGTTAGTATAAAACGCCTGCCGTGCTTTGTTCAAAAGATTGTTAACAGCATTGCACTTGATTTTGAAGGCGACCAAGTCGGAATTAAGTTTCGACAACCTCCATCTTCTCTCAGCCTTCCGACGCTCTCTTTTAGCATGTCTAATTTCATCAGTGTACCATGGAACTCGCGGCCGCACAACGATGGTTCGGGTCTTTACAGGAGCATGGTTGTCCAAAACAGCGGTTAGGGTTTTATTATAAAAAACGACAAGCTCGTCAAGATCATCTGGTGGATTTTTGCATAAATCAGACTTAGCCAGGTCACCATTCAGGGTTTCAACGTTAACTGATTTTAGTTTCCTGAACGAAAGTGTCCTGGTGGAGAAAGAAGGCTTGATAGAATGAAGATGACACAACACCGAGGCGTGATCAGAAAAATAGCGATCAATTCGAGGTGTAGATCGAACAATCTGATCAGACTGGCGGGTGATCACCAAGTCCAAGGTGTGACCATGAATATGGGTGGAGCCCATCACATGCTGTTGAAGACTAAAAGACTCCAACAAATCTAAAAATTTTGTAGAATCACTATCATCTGGCACGTCCACATGGATATTAAAGTCACCAACAACCACCAGTTGTTCCTTGCATAGAACTATGGTTTCTAGATAGCCACTGAACTCAGTAAAAAACGTAGTCATAGGAATCCTTCGATCATCAGAGTCCGACTGTGGTCGATATATTATAACCACCCGAAGATCATGAGAAGAGGCAACCTGGACGGTCCATTCTGAAAACTCAAACGACACTTTTGTTCCCCCGTCCACTTTTTAACAGCCAACGAGTCCCTGAACAATAACGCGGTACCACCTCCTTGACGACAAGTGCGAGCTTGATCCAATAGCTTATATCCATCAATAATAATAATAATAATAATAAGGTTTTATTTAGCTCATATAAATGTACTGACACTGGATTTTTTACACTCTTGTTAAGGCAGTCAAAGATATTACATATGCGGTTTAGAATGAATGCGAGCTGGGGAGCTAAATGAACCGTTAGGTTTTCTAGTTAGCTCCCAGTACGATTTAAGTTATGAAGTAGAAGCAGGTAATTAATAACAAACAATAGAAAGCGCAACAATGAATAAAATGGATAAAGGACTCACGACTTTACAAACTCAGCTTGGAAAATTAGGTAAGTTTTTGTTCTGACAGGAGGTAACGTTTTATTTGCTTCGGAAATGCGAACACACTTAAATCTTTTAAAGAAGATGGAATGTCTTTCCAAATATCAATTGCCACGAAAGAAATTGATTGTTTTCCTGTATTAGTTCTAACTTTATACTTATAAAAATTCTGTTTGGCTGTATATCTTGTGTTGTATCTATGCATATTTCTAGCATATTGAAATATATCATGAAATATTTAAAGGAGAAGGCCATTATGCCACAGATGTGAGAATTTCAAAACTTCAAGACGATAGATGTTATCTACTGTCAGAATGTCTAGTAAATTTAGCAAAGGTTTGGCACTTTCCGTTTCTCTACCAAACGTTTTAGCATAAAATATTAACCTTACTATATGGTTTTGTTTTACTTGGATTTTCTTTATATGTGTCTTGTGTACACTACCCCACGCTAAAATACTATAGGAAATGTAAGGGTAAATTAAATTATAGTAAATTTGTTTTAATTGTTGTATAGATAGATAACGCCGTAATTTGGATATAATTCCAATATTACGAGATAAACGAGAACAAACAAATGCGATGTGATGTTTCCAAGTTAAAGATTCGTCAATCATGACTCCGAGATATTTCAGTTATATATTGTTTTCGTTCCAATGAATGGAAGGAGCCATCACTGTTACTTATGTTAAGACTGATTTCCATATCTTTTTTTCTTACAGATTTAATTATCATGAAGTTTGTTTTACCCATATTGATTGACAACTTGTTAATATCACACCATTTTTTAACTTTGGCTAGTTCAGAGTTCATTAAGTGTTCAAGTGTTTTTAGATCCCTTGCAGAAGCGAAGACATTGGTATCATCTGCAAATATTTTGACGCACAACTTTTCTGAGCAATTTGGCAAATCATTTATGTATATTAAAAACAAGAGGGGTCCTAATGTGCTCCCTTGTGGAATACCACATAGCATTGTCTGCTTGGGGGATTCGACCTCACCCAACGCAACATATTGTTTCCTGTTTGAGAGATAGCTATGAAACCAGTTTAGAGGAATCCCTCTTATTCCATAAACTTTCAATTTACTTAACAAAATCGAATGATTCACAGTATCAAAGGCTTTTGAGAAGTCTAAGAAAACACCACATGTGTATAAATTATTGTCAATGGCTTGCCTTAGCGTATTTGTGATTTCGGTTATAGCTTGGGCTGTTGAATGTCCTTTTCTAAACCCAAATTAAGATTGAAAGATGATTTTATGCTTTTCAATGTAGTTGATAAGTTGGTTATAGATACATTTTTCAAATATTTGTGTAAAAGTTGATAATGTTGATATAGGGCGATAATTTGCAGGATCTGTAATCTCGCCTCCTTTGTCAATTGGTGTAATCTTGGAAATTTTCAGAATATCAGGTACGATACCCTGTTGTAAAGATTTATTAAAAATGAAGGTTAAGCATTCACTTATGTGGCTAGAAGCAAGTTTAATAAATTTTTTAGGAACTCCGATTGTTGACTTGTTAAGGTTTATTCCCATTATTAAATCGTGGACTTCATGCAGAAGAATACTACGGAAGGTAAAACTATCTCGGAATGAACGTTTGATGTAATGGTTAGCGTTTTCATTGGTCGTTGGGAGTTTGTCTGCAAGTTCACGACCGATATTGGTAAAATGTGTATTTATTTGGTGCGCAAAATCAACCTTTTCAGTATAGGATCTATTTTTATGAATTAATTTTGTAATTGGGGGTTTTCCACAATTTTTTTTATTGTTTACTATCATGCCGATCAATTTCCAGGTTGTTTTTAAGTTTTCGCTATTTAATTTAAATTGCTCTTGAAAATACCTTTTTCTGGCCTACATCTTTAACTCGGTTTAATTTATTGTTATATGCTTTATAAAATTTTACTTTATTGAGGTCTTTACTAAGGAAATGGGTCTTAAACAGCTGTTGTCTACGTTTTATAGAGTTAAGGATAGCTTTTGATAGCCAAGGTTTCGCTGACTGTTTTATTTTTTTGCTCGATAGTTTTTTTACCGGTGCATGTTTGTCAGATATAGATTGTAAAGCATCGATGACATTATTCATACTTTCGTTAGCGTCTGCACCGACAAGTTGGTTGAAGTCTATATTTCCAAGGTCACTTAAAAATAAATGTTGATCATCAGGGCAAAGTTCTGCTCGAACTGCGTCATCATGACTATTAAGCCAAGTCTCTGTAACAGCAATTAGATCAGCTTTGCACTCGCAAATGTAATCAAAGATAGCCGCAGACGTGTTTCTGACGGATCGCGAGTTAAGTAAACACAGAGAAAATAGCTCGTTTGAGTACTTATTGAAAGGCAATCGATTAACAGTGATGAGGTTTGACGGATTTCTTGACTGGGAAGACAGAGGAACATGGCGCGAACTGGAATTATGAGACTGAAAATTCGAAATATCGTCACAGTCCGTGGGGCCGGGATTCAGTTTAAACACCAAATCGCCTTCTAATAAGCAATGGAATGTAGCTGAAGAGTTAGAATAATAAGAGCACGGGCGTTTACTTCGTTTGATCTTGCAGAACGAACTTGCTACACATTCCACAATAGGACAAGTGACAAGTGACAGGTGTCTGGATACCCAATTGCGTCTTCCCAGATATGCCAAGATGATAATAGCTCATTATCGTTGAAGTCCCACCAATTGTTCGTGTATTTTGGAGACAATAGCTCATTTTTCTCGAAATCGCACCAATTGTTTGTCGCAGAAATATTCAAACCTCCAAAAGACCAAGTCGACGCAGACCAGATATAAAATCCTGAACTTTCTCGAGAGTTCGAGATGTTATCAATTGACTTGATGCTCAGGGCTGTGCTCCAGGCAGTTAGACATGACTTTCTGTAGTCTAAACCGTCATTCGAGCAACAAGCCAGAAGTAAAATTACAAACACGGCGGAGCAACAGAAACCGTGGCCAGCCCTCATTAACATAACCAATAAAGAATTTCATGCTATGATCCGGCTATACAATAGTCATGCATGTCCCTAACTGTAAGGTCTAATAAGCTAATAGAATTGCGAGCAATTATCTCAAAGATGGTTGTATCGTCAACATATTTACATCGAAGACGCCAATCTTCAAGGAGCCTGTTGATCATTATAGCAAACAGGGTGATGCCCAGTTTTGTTCCCTGATGCACACCGCCATGGGTGTGGCGCCATGGGGATAAAGTGTCGCACAATCTCACAGATTGAGTTCTACTGAGTCAGAAAAGCACTTATCCAGACAAATAATGTCTGATCCACTTGGAGAGATTCGAGTTCCTTCAGTAGGATATTATGATCGATAATGTCGAATCCTTTTGAGAAATCTGCAAAAAATACACGAGCGCTGCAATTTCCAGAATCGACAGCTTCGTGTATAATATGCAGTAAGTAACCAGGGCGTGGGCAGTAGAGTGACCTTTCCGTGCATACTGTCGAGGGTCCATGCTACTCTCAATCTGTGCTAAGAGCCTTTTGTGGGCGAATCCCTCCAAACCTTTTGCCAAGCAACTGGTTAAAGAAGTAGGTCTCAGGGCAGTTGTTATATCTGAAAGTGGAGACACTTTGGGTACTGGTGGGGCAATTGATCTTTTGAATGACTCGGGTATGAACCCCTCTCTAGGTAACTGATTGTATATATCACAAATAATAGCAGCAAATTCAGAAGCGAACTCTTTAAGTAGCTTATTCGAGATATGTCTGGGCCTACAGAAGATGGGAGTCAGTTTGGAAACCGCGCAAATGGTTAAAAACTTAATTTGCCACACATTAATACTTCATGCCTTGGTAGCGCAGTGGTATCGCCCTTGCCCTTCAACCTGATGTTTCGCGAGGGCTCGAGTTCAAACCTCGGAAAGTGATGTCTTATTTTCCTGTTATAAATACACGAACACGTCTCGAGCGATTCGATAAACTTTGTGACTACGATGAAAAAAAAAATAACTCCCCCGAAACCTTGACGCGCCCGCCTTCGCATCCCGCGTAACAAGAACCGAAATTTGGAACTGAAATAAATCTTGACTGTGAGTTGCCTCCTAATCCCTCTTGTCCTTTGAACGAGGTGCAACTACGGCAAAAAGGTTGCCTGGTCGTAGTATAAAATTAAATAGATCAGGATCAGAATATTTGCACTAATATGTTTGAAAATTGTGAGGTACCTCAAGATGTAGTCTGCTGTAATGCCACAGGTACAATCCTCGCAAGTGTAAACATAAATTGTAGGAGTTTGAATGGGAATTCAAGCAATAGTAATTAACAATTCCAATATACATATTTAAAACCCACAAACGGCTTTCATTCCCCATCCAAGACAACTTCAGCTACAGGAGCCTTATCTCACGACTTTCGTAGAGACCCAGACCAATTACCAAGTAAAACTTCACCTACAGCGGCCCAATGCGCTCCCAAGAACTACACAAACCAGAGAGTGGGTGGGGCACATAATCTGCGTTTCCTGTGGCATACAATTGAAATATTTGTATAAGGATGTACAACTATGTTCATATCTATGCACTGGAAAAACCACATCCCCCTTATGGGATTTTTTCGGGTTTTTATTAAACATCCATAAAATCCCCAGATTTAGCAAAATGAGACAAGGACCAGCCAGGTAATTCCAATCCAAGTTTCCTGGTTGCGATTACTCGTTCTTCCAAATGTGGGATTTTTGTCAGTATTCTTTACAGTGAGACTACTCGAACCAAGGTCATCCAAATAAATTTTCACACAAATGAAAATGAATGTCTGTTTTTGATGCTTAACAGTAGATTTGTGGTGCATTTCTACCGAGTATTATCGTTCTTTTTCAATCTTTATATGCTTTGTACAGTTATAGAGCAAATTATATGCATTTTAAGCGAAATACAAAACATTTGTAGAGATTCTATCGTTTAGATGCTCCATCGTGACTGGTTTGTATGAAAACTTGTTTGGGGGGTCTTCCAGTAATGAATTCCACAATGAATACCCTAAAAAGGATCTCATGATGGGAATCTGGGATTTTTTCCATGTTGGGAGAAATGTTTGCAGATGTGCTCTAAATGAATGTTTGAAGTTTTACCCTGTGTTGGGAGTTTAGGCTACCTCTGTATTTTTCAGTCAAAGGTCCTTTCTCAAGGTTCACTTGTCATTTAGGGTCATCTTATCATATGCCTCCAGACAGCTTCAAGCACTCCTCAGTATACAAGGGTAATAATTACAGCTAAAAATAATAAAAATGTGAGAAAAATGTTTGTAGTATTTTTAAATGGTTGGCTGCCTGATGTGTCTCACAAACAAATATTCATGCCAGAGAATGATGGGGACCGGAGAGTGTGACATTTGGGAGAACAGAGAGCTGGAAGGTCAATGATCAACAATCAAGGCATATTCCATATAAATATCTCATGATAGCTTCTCTTGCACAGTCTCACTGGTACCATGGGCTCTTCGTTTCTCTGCAACTGAAAGAGGGCAAAACAAAGAACATTCGATAAGCAACAATAGGTACAAATAAACTTGCACAGCAATTTTAAGGCATATCTAAATATTCTAACCTGCAAAAGCATGGTTTTAATATCACTATCAAACCAACTGATGGCATAAGGAGTCATTAATTAGATATTATAAAATAGATAAAAGCCATATACTGTGTCTATACAGGCTTAAACATACTGAGATTCATTTGGGAAAATTCTTGAGCAGGTGCAAACACTCAACCTTTCATCTCATGTTTGCACAATATGCTCAAGAATTCCATAAACATGTCAGTTCATAATTATAGACTTAGACAGACACAGCAGATGAGTTTTATTGCGTAGTTAATAAAATATCTACGTATCCGTGTTGTAGTTCAATTTTGTCCTTGGTTCAAATTTTATTTTCCATTGTTTCCAACTCATTATCATACATTACCATACCAGAAAACAAAGGAAAATAAAATTTGAACCAAGGAAAAAATTGAACTACAACATATCCAAGTTACGGACTACCAACATCACACATTAGGTGGTATTCATCCCAATCATAAGTCCCCACAAAGCAAATACTTTGAATTTACAACTGTGCTTTTATGCCCTGATCACATTCCCAGTATGGGTACAGCTAACTCCTTCTGCAAACTTACCATAAACCATCACCTTAATTGCTACAAATCCAATGAGCATTGTCACAACAGCAATTATTGCTACCCTATAAAAAAAAACTAGCTTCAGTTCTTTCTTCTACCATAGCAACCACAAAAATATTTGCTCTTAAAAGTCCTGCCAAAAAGTTATCATTTCATTTAAAGAATATCAGATATTGACTTCTGTATTAAGAATATTTCTCAATCTTGGATTGGTGCAAATCTACTGGCTGATGCTCCATAGCCACAATGAGATGTCAATTATCCTTATCGGAACATTGATGTCATTCTTCCAATAATTCAACTCATACAAAAATTATGGCACGTAGTATAAGCTTTTGGTTATCATAAAATAATTGACGAGGAGTTTAAAATCATGAATGAGGAACAAATCAAACAACAGAGGTAGAAGGAATACATAGAAAGCCAAATCTTCAACTAATTTGGTTAGATAAATCACATGGGTGTAAGAGGAAAAGTTGCAGTTGTACTTCTTGCAGCAGAACAGAAGGACCTTTATTTATATTAGTCAATCCAGTAAACTCCCTGCCTGGTGTAGCCAATCAATATCACAAATCAATCAATATCAATAGAAAGTGATAGCCATCATTGATTCGGATATTGATTGTTAACAATCACTGGTTTACTGATTAACTAACCTAGTTCCTGGGAGAATCTTTTTAGCTCAAAGAAAAAACACTCATGCCATAAAATTTAATTAGGGGTCTTGGAATAACTGCTGAATACCCGGCCACTTCACTTGCATGTGTCAGAGGCTTTTGAAGAACAAGGCATATTACAATGGTTTCTATTATTCATCAGTATGTAAATTAAGTGGCCGGGTATTCAGCAGTTATTCCAGGGTCCTATTTCATGTAATTGATTCCCTATATGTTCTCCAGCACATTCTCTGCTAAATGTGTCCAGAGGAAGAGTATGGTACGTTTTAAGAGGGGAGAGGAGAGAAGATATCTTCACTCCAGGGGTTTTCTTTTCCCTCATAGAAATGGCAAAACAATTGCTAGGGAACCCAAAGTAAGATTTCCGCACAGGTCCCTACTTCATTATGAATGCAGCAGATGAATTGTTTAGGATAATGCACATGCAAACATTTCTTGTTATTGCAGAATGAAACAGTATGGCTTAACAGCATGCATAATGACCTGTACGGAAATCGTTCCAAACGCAATCATATAATAACAGAAAAAATTATTGGTTAACTGTTGTGACGTTGCTGTTGTATGAAGGGTAAGCCAATAAAAGACGACGCAAGGAATTAGCATAACATAATTCAATAAACCAAAAATATATTACATCGAAAAGAATCCGCTATTGTGTTAAATAGTTCCTAACAGTGAATAAACCAAAGGCATACGTTCGTTCACTTTTGCGTAGAAGACCTGTCCTCTCCGAAGAACTTTGCCACTTTCTAAGCGCAGCATCGTTTGATCCCGTCGGGGTTGGACTTGACGTTATTTGGGGAGGCGGAGCGGGTTTTGCAGGTCCTCGTAAAATCCCTTCAATGTCAATAGAGGGCTGAGATTGTTTCTTCTCCTCTTTTCCTCGCCTAGAGTATACTTTATTTCGTGAATGATTCCGAAAATTTCGCAGAACTAGCGAAGCAAATGGAAACACGGTACTTCCCTTACGACAAGCCGCCATAGCAATGACTCTATCCAGACCTCCTCTCTTGCACGGTCTGGGAGAACTGGTGCCTTATTTTAATAAACGTGTTATAGCGGGGCTCCCACGCGCGCGAAGCGCCCGTGGGACAGAGCCCCATACTCATGGAATATGGTCAACCTCTTTCCTTTTGGTTGTCATGTGACTGACCGAGCGTACGTACGTACGTACGCGTCTACAGATTGTACGGGTAGGGTAGGGGAGACTATCAAAAGGAAGGGAGGGGTATCTCAGGCGTGTCTTGGCAAATCCACATCTTTTATATTGGACATTCACAATATGGTCAATTGACAGCTGTCAAAACGGGATAGCCACTGACCAGCATCACATGAACAAGTTGTGGGCTCATGTGTTAACTCATCGAGTTCTGGTAGCCCGCGTATTTTTGGCGGGAAATTGTGTTGACGACGGAAAAGAAATTTTCAGTTCATTGTCTTTTTGAGACAATATTATTACTCTACACTGTTAAAGTTTTACTAAAGGATAAACGAAACAATTTCTATTGCTATTGTCAACAAACAATAACAGAGAAAATATAATTTGCAGAACACAGGGTTCAGGTGAAGAGCAACGGGAAAGAGAGCGGAAGAGAGCAAGAATTAACTGGGGAAGAATGAGCGAAGAAGATCGCCAAAGAAGGCGAGCTCGGGAAAGAGAAAGGAGACGAAATTATAGCGAAGAACGCCGACAAGCAGAAAGAGTCCGGGCTCGAGAAAACAGACAAAATGTTAACAAAGAACGCCGAGAAGGGGAAAGACTCCGTGCTGTGGAAAACAGACAAAATTGTAGCGAAGAATGCCGAGAAGCGGAAAGACTCTGTGCTGTGGAAAACAGACAAAATTTTAGCGAAGAACGCCGAGAAGCGGAAAGACTCCGTGCCGTGGAAAACAGACAAAATTGTAGCGAAGAATGCCGAGAAGCGGAAAGACTCTGTGCTGTGGAAAACAGACAAAATTTTAGCGAAGAACGCTGAGAAGCGGAAAGACTCCGTGCTGTGGAAAACAGACAAAATTGTAGCGAAGAACGCCGAGATACCCTGCTAAAAGCCATGCAAGAGAGAAACCTCGGCTCGTAGGGTAAAGCAGAGAAGGTTTTTTGCTCATGATTATGAATTATAGGATTGAAGGAAACCCGGAAGTTCTTGAGTGGTTAATAATTTTACGATTTCATTTAATAATTCAATTTGAGTGGCATCCATAACTCAATTTAATTATAACATAACAAAAAGGAAAAACATTTACATTTATTTTGCTTCCATGCAGGCTATATACTGGAACTTAGATATCAAGCTAAATTAAGTAAAAAATGCTAGCGGAACTGTCTAAATGTGTTTTTTATATAGATAGTAAACTGTTATATGTAAGCCCTTTTATATTTTGCATACATTTTACCATACCTTAGAGTAAACATTTATTTTACCGAGGTGTTCGTTTAACACGAAAATGACAAGAGTTGTGTCCTGCATTTCCCAGTAGCGTGTACAAATCTTTTAAATACATTTACGCAAAAAGAATGGTTAATTTCATCAGGAATAGAATACAGTACATTGATAATTTGTGTTTTTTGTAGAATATACTCCATGACTTTGTAGGTAGAAAGACCGTACTAATGGCAGATGAAAGTTTTGACAAAAATCATAGCGAGTTAACCGACCTCGACACTAAACTATAGTTAAAAATGTTTGTGAATTCCTTCGCAATATTTTATAATGATAATGATAATGATAATGAATTTATATAGCGCACTTTTTCATATGAATATGTTCAAAGGCGCTTTACACTTCTATTGGGTGAGATCGGACGTCAGCATGTAAAGGCGCCTCTAGCTGCCGCTATCAGTCCATATATGATCTCACACACCCACCCAACCCATGCAAGAATTGTCAGATGAAACCAGACGTAGAGATAGACCACCACACCGGGAACTACGTCCCCTACTCTTTTCGAACAGTGTGAGGGTTCTTTAACGTCCCACAGATTATTAGGAACAAGGGTTGTGAGACGGGTCCTACGGTTTATCGTCCTTATCCGAGAAGACTAGAAAGTCTAACCATTTACAGATGTCATTACAAATTGCAAAGGCAGCACTTTCTCCTCAGTTAATTTTAAGACCCTGAGTGTTGGTCCGGCCGGGGTTTGAACCCGCAACCTCCCGCACGGTAGTCTGGTGCTCTACCAACTGAGCTAACCAGTCGGCGGTATTTTAGAATGCTTTTACAGTTTAAAGTGAAATGAAAGTACCAAACGGGAGCCCCGCTTTTAGGCTTGGCTAAATCTATATATTAAAACACGTTCTCCAGCCGAAATGTACGGTGGCCTACAGGGGCAATACGAATATATTTATTCTGGAACAAATGTATCTATTCCAGTACAAGCATATATGATATTCATGATAACTTAGTGGGACGTTAAAGAACCCACACACTTATCGTAAGGATTAGGGAACGTAGTTCCTGGTGTTGTGGTTGTTTCGCGCCACTAATCAGGGCACCGCTCGAATTGAAGACACACCAGGAAAGTAAAGTCCACGGGATCTACCAGTTGTTTTGAACTAGTTTAATCAGCACAAGCTAGCTAGTCAACTGAAAGCAAAGGCATACATGTGGGTTGACTATAGCAATTCTAAAAAAACGGATCTAACCTAAAAAACGAAACAGCAAAAAACTTTCTCCAACATATTGTCGTTATACTCACAATTCTGCAAGGCGTAATCCCGTTTAAGACGCGCTATTTTCCTTCTTTTGTACAAAGAGCACAAACACACTATCTTCGATAACGCTGTGTCTATATGTCCGACAGCCAGACAGAATTTTCAAAATACTCGGTGACCGGCAGTTGTGTTATGATTTTAATCGGTGATTACCTAATATAAACATCCATATTCCTTGTCTCCTAGCCCTAATCTTTAACCTAATTGGCATAATCTACCCTGAAAGCTAAGAAAATCAGACTGCCGGACAAGGAGTATTTTAAAGTTATGCGTCCGACAGCTCCAGTAAAGAGTGAAATATCGACTGTCGCACACGGATTTTCCTTGTAACCTCAGCCGACTGTCGGACACGGAGACACTTCGTTTCGATAAAAGGATTACTTTCTACTGATCTCTTGAAATCCAACTCGCACCAATTCACGAACGGGAGCCGTAATCGGATTGGCTGCAAAAGCAAAAATGGCGGGAATCTCGTGTGTTCGGTTTAGTAGTAGAAAGAGGCCGACCCTGGGACAACCCTTAAAATCCAAATCAATTTTAACGAGGTAACACCAAAATCAGCATCAAATTAAACCAAAAGCCACATCAACTTTATATAAACCACCACCCATCCCCCAGCGTCTCCGATTTTGCATAAACTTTACATAAAATGATCTTTAAGTAGATATTATAATGAAATTGCCTTCATTCAACAACCTCGAAAATTTAGCAGCACATGTAGTCTCTGATAATGATTATAATTTAATATATATCGAATATACAATTCATTTTTCAATAGAATTATTGAATACTCCAACCCAATTATAACCGCAATCCGTAATCTTATACCACGTTTTGAAGGTCAGTGGTTGGAAGCTACTCGAATCTATTATCAACATATGTACGATGATGACATGTATTACGATTCAATCGCAATTACCGGAACTTCGCCGGAATTTATATGGCGCAATACGTTTCTAAACTTGAACATAAATACTGAGATATTATTTGTTGATATACCTAAGGATTATTCCATAAAATATTTTGAGTTTCATTTCAAAGATGATACTTTTAAATTATTCGATAGTGTATTTTATAAAACCGAGGAAAGTTCAGATGAAAATCCAATAATACTAGGTCATCTTGTAGTTTGATATCAATCTTGATCGCCATTCTAAATCAAAACTACACGTTGATATTAGACTTAGAGTTATTTACGAATATCGAGGATTAGATAATAATGATAATAATAATAATGAACTTTATTTGAGTGTCAAGTGTATTTAGCACTGCTGTACTAATTGAGGACACTGTAAAGCACAAATGAAATAAATTAAATCAAATATATATAAAATATAAATCAAATCAGATATGCATAGGATAATGGTGCCAGTTATCTATGAAACTAAACCTGAATATGTTAAGGATAGAAAAAATAGCGTTGATCTATGGATAAATGGTTGGCACCAAAGTTGTGATTCAGATGTGGAACGTAAAAGTATTTTACATATCTTAAACAACGATATTAACAAACTTCAACAATAACCTAGATCCATATACAATTTTCCTGTCGTTTCTGGGTCTATATCATCGGAAAAATCCTTTATACTAACGTCTACATCACTTATAATAGCCCGTTGATTGTAAGTCCAATAGATACTGCATCTTGTGGACCGACTGTGTAGATACCGGAGGAAGATTACATCGGATTCAACCAAACTAAAGTGAGCTTTATTCCGCCATCACAACTCGTGCTCCATAACAACAGTCCGGCCCTCCTCGCTAGGAATGTGGGGAACCGGGCCTAATACACTACATTCCTCCCCCTTTTAGATAACAAACAGCAACATTACAAAACACTGTGCTGAAATAACCATAGAACGTAACACATCTCTCATTAATGGGGGTTAGTGTTCAACAATACTTCTCTTGACTAATAAATGCTTTTGAGTTCTCAACTGTCAGTGTCTTTTGAAAATTAGGTACAATAGTCCTTGTGATAACTTGGTGTTGTTCTGTGTCTCTGCGATCTCCTGAGTAGACTTTCAGGTTCACTATCGTGCCTCCCGGATAGAGTATCCATCTCAACGGCTCTTGGTTCCTGTACCACACTTGGCTGTTGGATTGGTCCTTCCTGTCTGTGATGCGCTTCAGTCACTGTCTCCTCCTGCACACTTGGCATCTAGCTGTTCTGCAGTAGTTTCTTAACATGTGAGGAGTTGCGGGAGTATTGGACTCTCCCCTTAGATTCCACAATCAGGCTGTTCCCGTGCTTACTAATAACTGTATACGGGTTTGGGTTGAACCGAGTCGAGAGCTTGTCTTTTCTCTCCTGCTGCACTAGTACCTGGTCTCCTGGGAGTACCTCCGAGTACCTTGCACCTCTCTTTGTGTCCGTGTAAGTCTTGCCCTTACTCTTCTGTTCACTGTCTCTGTCACGCACTCCTTGTTCTACATGTACATCACTCAGCTCTGGGAGTTTGGTACGTACTTTTAGGCCAAATAGTAGTTCGGCTGGACTCACACCTGTTGCTGGATGTGGCAGGCTTCTGTAGGCTGCGAGATACGCGTTCAGCTCTCTTTTCCAGTTCTTATTTTCTGCATGTGCAATCTGAAGCCTCTTTAGAAGTGAGCTGTGTTGGCGCTCTACCTCGCCATTGGCCTGAGGCCATTTTGCCGTGACCTTGTGGTGCCTGATACCCTGGTGCTCCATATACTCTGCAAGGTCTGTTGCTATGAACTGTGGTCCATTGTCAGAAGTCAGACTCTCCGGTAGGCCATGCCGTGCGAACATTTCCTCTAGGCTCAAGATGACCTTAGACGTAACTGTGGACGTGAGAGTGTCTACCTCGTAATAACGGCTTTAGTAGTCCACGACAACCAGAATGGATTCACCGGATGGAAGAGGTCCAAGCAAATCGACAGCCAAATCTCTCCACGGTCCAGTCGGTAATGGTGTGGGTCTGATAGGTTCTGGTGGGCTGGGACGACTGACCAACTGACATCCGTAGCAGGTCTTGCAGTATTTTTCCGCGTCTCTCTCCATTCCCGGCCACCACACTTTGCTGCGCAGTCTCTGCTTTGTTCCGACGATCCCTAAATGGCCTTCGTGTGAAAGGGACATCATTCTGGGCCTGAGTTTCTTCGGGATGACAATTCTTGTCCCTCTCAGTATCACCTGTCCAATGGCACACAACTCACCACTGCAAGGAAGGTATTGCTTGTATGCTAGTTGATCCCATGGCTTTCCGTTGATGCACTTCCTCACTGCTGAGAGTTCTTCATCGTCGGAAGATGCCTCCTCAACCTCGCGAGTCGTCATCGCATAGGGGGTTGCTGATACTACTACAAATCGTACATATTCTTCAGCCTGCGTTGAGTGTTTGCTTCCGGCTTCCTTCTTGTTCACTAGCCTCGAGAGCGGGTCTGCAATGTTCTTTGGTCCAGGTTGGTACCTTACTTGAAATTTATATGGCTGCATCCTCAGAACCCATCTTTCCATTCGTGCACAAGGTTTCGATTTGGGGCCATAAATCACCTCCAGTGGCTTGTGGTCTGTGAGAAGTTCAAATGGGACTTCGTAAATGTAAGGGTGGAACTTCTCACAAGCCCATATGAGTGCGAGCGCCTCCTTCTCCGTCTGTGAGTAGCTCCTTTCTGTCTCCGTCAGACTGCGGCTTGCACAGCTGATGATTCTTGGTCCATCCCTGTGTAGTTGTGTCAAAACGGCTCCTAGCCCAACAGGGCTGGCATCAGCAATTACTTGCGTTGGGGCATCCTTGTCAAAAGTACCCCAAAGTCTCAGCGCTGGACAAGCGCCTTTTCAATTCATCAAAGGCCACCTTCTGCTCTTTTCCAAACACAAATGTTGTCCCGCTTTCGTTAGACGTCTCAGTGGTTCTGCGATTGTTGCTAGGTCAGGAATAAATCGACCGCAGTAGTTTACGAGTCCTAGGAAGCTAGGTACTTCCGAAACATTTTGAGGTTCCCTTGCATTGGTGACAGCCTCAACCTTGTCCGCTGCACAGCTGATTCCCTTGCAGGAGAGCACCATTCCGACGAATGTTAGCTTATCCATGCCAAACTGGCACTTTGGTGGGTTAAGGGTCAGTCCACATTAACCGAGTCTCTTGATCACCCTCTCTAAGCGTTCGTCGTGTTCCTGCTGATCCTTACCATGGACTATTATGTCATCTGATATGTTCTCTTGTCCATCGATGCCGGCGAGTGCTGTCTGGAGCTCATGCTGGTATTGTTCCGAGGCTGAATTGAACCCGAACAACAGTCTCTAATACCGGAATAAACCACAGTGTGTCACGAACGTTGTAATTTCCCTCGAATCTGGCGTCAACTCTAGTTGATGGTAACCCCACTTTAAGTCGAGCTTGCTAAATACCTTGCTACCGTTCATGCTCTGTAATATCTCGTCGACTGTCGGGATCGGATGTCGCTCTCTTAGTATTGCCTCATTCGCCCTGCGCATATCTATGCAGAGGCGGATGTCCCCTCCTGACTTAAGAACGACAACCACAGGATTAACCCATGTGGTGGGCCCATGCGCTGGCTCTATGATGTCCAGGTCGGTGGGTTCTTGAATCTTTTCCTTCACGTTTGATCTCAGGGCAAATGGTGTCCTCCGTATTGGCTGCGCCACTGGCTTCACGTTCGGGTCGACGTGGAGTTGAACTGCCCGGTTTTTCAACTTTCCTACGCCACTGAAGACCTCTGGGTATTTCTCTTGCAGAATCTCACCAGTCTTCCTTGAGTCTGTATTTACTGCGGCGACATCTATTCCTATCTTCAGCACTCCAAGTTCTTTCGCAGTATCCCTACCTAGAAGGAGATCTCCCTTGGCATTGATCACGCTGAACTCAGCATGGACAGTGTTCCTTCCTGCAGAGGCTTTACAGGAAAATTTCCCTATCATATCAAGGGGTGTTTGAGATGCATATGCATAGAGTTTTCTGTCTGAGCAGGCTGACTTGCACTTTATTTTGTTCCTCTTCAGCCACTCCCAAGTTTGTTTGTCAACGATGTTGGTGCTTGCTCCAGAGTCTATGATCATGTCCAGCCTACACCCTCCAATGGGGATTTCAATCTTTTCTTGCCTTTTATCGCCTACTGCAAATCCATACATAGGCTTGTCTTCATTGTCTTGAGGACCTACCATGTTTGCAGAGCCCCCCTTGCGATCCCTGTGGGATTTGGCCTTCTTTCGTTCTACTTCACTCCTCTGCTTTGTCTTGCATTGTTCTTGGAAATGCCCTTCCAGTCCACATTTACGACAGGTACGACCTCTTGCTGGACAGTGTGTGTCTCTACTGACATGTCCGGTTCTGCCACATCGATAACATGTCCTTTCGCTGCTGTTTCGGGTGCCTTGTGATTGGTTCTTCTTTCCAGGCCTTCTCTTTGCCCCTTCTATGCGGTTGACACTTCCTGAATCCTCTCCTTTTCCCTCTAAGGTCATTGTGGCAAGCTGTGTGTCGGCGTTCTCACAGTTTTCAGCTATTTCCAGAGCTTTAGCAAGGGTACGACCTTGACCTTCTTCAAGCAGTTTCCGCTTTATGTACGTGCTGGTGCATTTGCAAAGGATTTCATCGCGGATTAGGTTGTCGGTGTCTCCTCCGTAGTCACAATCTTTCGCTGCCCGTCTGAGTCTGGTCGCAAATTGTCGAATCGTCTCCCCAGGTGATTGTGTTAGCTGTCTAAAACAGTGCCTGGCGTAGGTTGTGTCGACCTTTATGATAATGTATGCGCTTAGAGCATCTATCGCTTTTTTATGGTCCTTCACATCTCCTGTATCTGGGAGGGTAGAAAAGATGTCTTGGACGTCAGGTCCCGCCATATGGAGCAATAACGCTCGTCTCCGTTGCCTGTTATTTGCATTTCCCCATTTAAGATCAGGCCTTTGCCGTCTGCAAACAGTTTGAACGCTGTAAGCCATCGCTTCCATCGTAGCCCAAGCGTGTTTTGGTCGCGGTAACAATCGAACGTCTTCATATGGTTTCTCTCGTTATCATCCATTTTCTTGGCACATTTTCGCTCCGTTTTGTTCTTCGGTGTTTTTGTATCCTCGTCGCCAGTGTTGTGGACCGAGTGGGTAGATACCGGAGGAGGATTACATCGGATTCAACCAAACTAAAGTGAGCTTTATTCCGCCATCACAACTCGTGTTCCATAACAACAGTCCGGCCCTCCTCGCTAGGAATGGGGGGAACTGGGCCTAATACACTACGGATACTATCCCCGTAGTTTGAATCTTCAACTAATTTAAGCTTGGACCGATCCGCATTTGGACAAAGTGAAAAAATTATTCAATAGAGTTTCAGTTTCACCTAGGATGTCTAAAACATATTCGACGTTTACTGATTTGACTGAATTCAAATCATGCCGTAATTTTGGTACTAACCCAGAGGGTACTTTATTAATAACACTAAATGGGGATGGATAATCTTCGTTAGCTATATAATGCCAATTTCTACCATCCCACCATTCAAGCCAATCTTTCCGCGTTCCAAATTTCCTTATTCTAAACTTACATAAATCTGCTCCTGGATAATTGTGTTTAAAATATGCCCATATTCCCATAGTTAAATCCCTCAACCATATATTTTTAATAACCCAAATCTCGTAATAATTTTAATCTTACATATTCATTTAAGTCATCGGAAAATTGTTTAATACTTAAGTCTTTTTCGTTTATAATGGCTCTTCTATTATAAGTCCAATATAATCCATGTCATTAAACATCCTTAATTTGGATCGATCTGCATTTGGATATATGTAAAAAAATCTAGTTAATAAGTCATCTGTATTATTTACAATATCCAATATTGATTCCGTCCTGTTATTAAACCTAAATCTATTTTAAGTTGTTCTAAATTCTCACTTGAAATACTGCTAAATTTAATTAGCGGATTGCTTATTGTTTTTCCATTGAAAATTGTTAACCAATTATGAAATGTTATGCAATGTATAACTTCATTATCCGTATTAACTAAACTTCCGAATTGAAAACGTGAGAAATCCCCTTTTGCATATTGTCTATGGAATTCCTGACGGACTATTGAAGCACCTTGAGTTAAACTTAAATCAATATTCAACTGAGCTTTTTTATCTTCTGTAAAATTTTTAATAAATGTGTCGATTGGATGATCTTCTCCAAGCAAGAAAAAGAATTCATTCCATTAGTTCCATTTGACCCAATCTTTGTTTCGGAATGATACATATTGGAATTTTGCTAAATTAGCTCCTGGATATGTTTTTTTAAAATCTTCCCATAGCCTCATTGTAATTGGTAACTTTAGGTAGTTTTAAAAACCCAAATCTCAAAAAACCCAAATCTCGGTATAGTTTTGCCCTCGTCTCTGGGTTTTAATAATCAGAAAACGATTTAATACTTAAGAGCGCCTGTCCGTAAATCTCGAGAATGCGACGTCAGTTAGGAAAATTCGAAATTCTTTTTATTTTATCCAAAGAACCCCTTTAGTGAGTTGTTTTCGAAAATATAACTGAAAAGTCCCAGCGCCTTTAATTTTGCGAGAAATTACGAAAAGTTGAATTTGGCGGATTTAGGCCGCAAAAAACCGGTGAAATATAGAAGTTTTAAGGGCGGTCGTGACGAATAACCGTTTATCGTATTACAACCATCTTCTTACACCATCAAAATCCATCCTTATACTTCACAATTCTACAAAAAAATCATTTTATTTCAAAACTTTACGTGACTATTTGAGCGAGAAAAGAGGTAGCTTTTACGGCTTTGAGACAGAAGGCCAATTCTGGCGAATTTCAAAGCCTCCAAATGGTCCGTGGTACATGAGAAAATACCATAAAATTACAACCACTGTAAACGCCAATCATTGCTTTATAACATACTAAAAAATATCTGGCGGCAATCTAAAGCCCTTCCCGTGAGAGGTCAAGATGTAAAGTACTATTTTATGATATGGGCGAATCACGCCTGCAAAGTGCGCTGGTACTTTACTGTCACATTTTTAAATTTTATGCACAAAATGGCCAATACGAAAACATTTTACTCTTAAGACACCGTATTAAAGATGTACTACACTGTTTTGAGTCGTGAAAGCATTTAGACATGAATCAAAAGCATAATTTATCACGCATCAACTGATATACTAGGAGTCGCGTGTCATTTCAAAACACAAACACATTGTCACGCTCACTGATTCAAAAATAGTTTCTTAAGAGCAACATAATTCAAAAAGCGAGCGAAAGTAAAGAAAATATTCAGGTTTGTGTTTTAAAAACAACAAAGTTTCGATTTTTGGACTTTCTTCGAACATAGTATGAACTACAACAAAAAGGACTGAAGTCGGATTTTCAAATCGATATTACAACATTACCGACATTCCGATGTTACGAAAACAGCAATAGTCTACGTTAAAAAAAGTCAACTTACATGATGCTATTGTGTTCCATTGAAAACCAGTTGATTGAAAACTTGATTGAATGTCAACGTGAAGTTCCAGCAAACGTAAAGAACAGTTTCTCTTTCTTTCAGGCGTTGATTTTATCGGTGATTGCGTGACATGTTGACACGCGACTCCAGTATATCTGTTGATGCGTGATAAATTATGCTTTTGATTCATGTCTAAATGCTTTCACGACTCAAAACAGTGTAGTATATCTTTAATACGGTGTCTTAAGAGTAAAATGTTTTCGTATTGGCCATTTTGTGCATAAAATTTAAAATGTGACAGTAAAGTACCAGCGCACTTTGCAGGCGTGATTCGCCCATATCATAAAATAGTACTTTACATCTTGACCTCTCACGGGAAGGGCTTTAGATTGCCGCCAGATATTTTTTAGTATGTTATAAAGCAATGATTGGCGTTTACAGTGGTTGTAATTTTATGGTATTTTCTCATGTACCACGGACCATTTGGAGGCTTTGAAATTCGCCAGAATTGGCCTTCTGTCTCAAAGCCGTAAAAGCTACCTCTTTTCTTGCTCAAATAGTCACGTAAAGTTTTGAAATAAAATGATTTTTTTGTAGAATTGTGAAGTATAAGGATGGATTTTGATGGTCTAAGAAGATGGTTGTAATACGATAAACGGTTATTCGTCACGACCGCCCTTAAAACTTCTATATTTCACCGGTCTTTAGCGGCCTAAATCCGCCAAATCCAACTTTTCGTAATTTCTCGCAAAATAAAAGGCGCTGGGACTTTTCAGTTATATTTTCGAAAACAACTCACTAAAGGGGTTCTTTGGACAAAATAAAAAGAATTTCGAATTTTCCTAACTGACGTCGCATTCTCGAGATTTACGGATAGGCGCTCTTAAGTCGTTGTTAGATATGATTTCCCGTCTCTTGTAGGTCCAATAGATGCATTAACCACAACTTACTTTGTCTATGAATTTAAATTTTGTTCGGTCAGCATTCGGATACATCGAAAAAAATTCAGTAAGTACATCTTCTCCTCGATGACTAATATCAATCGTTCCATTGTTTTCTGGTTTCTTCATTAAATCTTTCGGTACTTAATCTATTTTCAGTAGCTCTAAATTTTCACCTGAAACACGGTTGAATTTAATTAATGGATTTGGTAATGCCATAATTGAACCAGAAAAAAACAATAAACCAATTCCATCTTTATTCCAAAAGATGACTCCAAACATTGTAAAACTGAGTTGCCCAAATTTAAACTTAGATACATTAGCATCTGGATATTGGTTATTGAATTCGTTACATATAAGGTCTTCAACAACAATAAATCCAAATTCAACCATCTGCTGAAATTTGTCTTCTTAGTTTAAAGGTTTCTTAATTATTCCTAAATCCACTCTAAGTTGTAATTTTCGCTTTGCGGTTAAAGTGTCATGAAGTATACGAGTCACCCCAAGGCGCTCCGAAAAAACGATTATAAAATTTCCAATTACGTAATTATACATAATTGTATAGCCACCTTCTCTTTTCTGATAATGAAATTTCTGAAAGTTAGCATTAGGGTACTGTCTAATAAAATCATCTCTCAACGTCATATACTAAATTAACAACTCAAATCTTGAATAAAAATAATACTCGAAACCACATACATCACCTTTTAATTTCCCATTACTTAACTTAACTGTTTCAGGACTTTCGCATTTAATACATAATACATGATTTTTGATATATTGAATAAGTACTTCTTGTATTCTATCTGTCAGATGTTCACCTGTCATACACAACCTATAAGGCCCGCTTAAAATAATCCAACTTATGAAACCTAATCTTTAAGAAAAACATTTTGCTAGACCTTTCAGATTATGATTTAAGGCGTTTGCAATAGCTTCTGCATTTGTAATAATCGTATAACTTCTCGTATATCCCACTTCAATGTTCGGTATTTTATAACGGGGATCTTCTGAACCATTTATATTTAGCTCTTATTAACCGAGCTGGAGGTCTGTATGGGAGAATCTTGACCGAGGTCTTGAGTACAGACCGAACGCAGTGAGGTCTGTACACACGACCGAGGTCAAGATTCTCCCATACAGACCGACTTAGCTCGGTTAATAAGATGTTTATTATATGGCAAAGAAGGAAACTTTAATTGGGTTGCTGACATTTTGCTTGCGAACGGCGATGAGCTTAACTTAAACCTGCCGAAATTTGCTCGTCTTCTTTACTTTTTTTGTCATCAGGCTTTTTGGCACTTCCATAAATGATTGAGACGAAAATAAAAGAAAATGGTGAACATTTTGGTATTTTAGTTTGCTACTTTTTCAACGCAAAATAAAACCGGTCTACAGATGCCGGTCTAGATGGGAAAATCTAGACCACGGTCAATATCGATTTCAGCCAATCAAATTCGTGAATTCGGTAGTTCCCAGTCCTTCTCAGACACAGCCATATAATAATGATCATTATTAACTATTCCCTGATCGATTTATCTAAATAGAAACCAAGCCAAACCACCAACAGAAATTACGATAACAATTAGATTCAACTCATGTTGTGTCGTAGTACTTGGTTTGCTAACTTTTGGTTTCATTGGTTCTGTAACTTCAGTTGGTTTTTCATCTTCAGTTTTATCTTTAACAACGACTGCTTTTGGCTCATCTACGGTATGTACCACCTAGATTATGTTTAATGTTCCAACATTTTTGTTTTATTATTGACTGAATCATGCATACTAAATTTCATATCGCTAGTGGCTTTCACAAGTTCATCAGTTGTTATGACAACTACGCTTTGTGTATTGATAATAAGATGACTTGGAATTAACCATACACCTGGGGCGACTGCCAAAGGCTCAACGTAATTTGGCTTCCTGGACAGCAACTTGGTAATTCTGAACAGATTTTGAAATGTCGTTTTCAAAAACACTAGATTCAAATAAATTTAAAAATTCTTGTTGAGTTTCCATAGTACCACCACCATTTCCAATGATAGATGTTCTTGTATTAACTTGTGATCCCAAGACACAATAGACAAATGCCTCTGCTGATCGATTTAATCGACCTAAACCAGATTTCGTCAAACCTTTTCCACTGGTCGGTACAAATCAAGCATACTTAAATCCGGCAGAATCATGATCATTTCTTATAAAAGTAATTAGGTTACCATCTCCCTCTTTTCCACCTTCACCTGAGAATTTGTTCATACCTGGCCACTTATTTGCCTCAGTGTCATAACTTCTAACAACGTGTAGCCTCACTGGATCATCATCTGGATAAGTTATAAATATATCTCCTAATCCGTGATTTCTTCCGCCTTTCCATCTGAAATCACCATTATCCGGTAAACCAAATTCACGGCAAAATCTGTGATAACTTACCTTATTATACGGGTTATTAGATATACTAAATGGCTGATTATCAGGTAATGGTAAACCTAATTCGTATAAAAAATTCTTCTAATGGTAAAATAAATGTGGAATTTTATAAAGCTATTAATCACTGGTGGGTAATTTTTGCTTTCAAATGGACTAATACCGCAACCTGACGTAGAACACCAAATTGCAAAATTAAGCTGCTGAGGCCAATGATTAAAATCTGGCTTTTTTAACCAATCGTTGCAGTCTTTAGCAGATCTAAAAGTTGCTGCCTGTGACTTAAATATATTCCTCATGTTAGCCGTAATTTTTTGATTTTCAGAAACACATATATCTAACGTGGTCAATAATTCTGCGATATCATCCGCTTTTTGATCGAAATCCACCGCTGGAATAGAATATGATTCATTTATAAATTTAAACTATCAGGGAATTCTCCATTTTAGGTTTAGCAACTTCAGGTTTTGGTTTAACAACTGTCGGTTTACTTTCCTTTCTGGGATCGAATGCAGGTTTACTATCTCTAATTTGCCAATGTGGATATATTACTTGATCTCCGAATTGAAAAATTTTAAAATATTAATGTTGGATGTAAAATCTTTCGGGAATTCTCTAGCCATTTCCTTCACGACTCCGGTTTGGATATCACCCATCTCTATTGCATTATTCTGAACACCACGTTTCAAACTATTGTAATGGACTTCCTCTGATAATATACGACAAAATTCTTCATCAGTAATCTTATTGTCGTTTAAAGATATAGAAATTAAGTCCTCGATTCGATTTACCTCATATCTAGCTAATTGTGTAATATTTCCAAGTTGTTTTTGCTACAATAACACCAATAACCACACCAACGGCACTAAGTACTGCAAAAGCAGTGAAGCCGTATTTCTCAAATATATACTCGATTCTATCTCGTAATGTTATTTTTTCTAGTATTTCCTCGTTTTGTTTATTCTAGTTCTTCGTTTAAATGAATTCGTTTTCTCGCTAATTCTTCTAAGTCTCTGATTCGTTTAACTAGTTTATCTCTGGTTTCTTCTAGTTTTCGTAAATTCTAGATACCTTTGTTTCTTTTATCTAGCTCTTTTTTATATTGATCTAATTCTTTAAGCATTTGCTCGTTTTCTGTTTTTGCTTGTATTTTTTGATTAACTGCTGACTCTAAATAGCTTTCGGATTCTGTTATTCTTTGTTGATGTTCATCTATGATTCTACGTAATTCTTTTTCATTATCACGGTTACGTTGGGCTTCGGGTTCCATGGTTTCCACTGTCGCTCGTAAGCACTGTAAAGTGTTTTTTAATTCTTTGTTCTCTTTGTTTAATTTTTCCAATTCTACTTGGCAACTCTCGTTTTCAGAAATAATGACTTCAGCTGGTTTTCCTATAGCGTTTGTTATTGTTTTGGGTAGTCTTTTATTTAAGTCCTCATTTTCATCAAATAGTAGATGCCAAACATTTCTGTCTGGGTCTTTCCCTATTATTTTAACAATGATTCTATTATAATCATCGTAGTTGAATAAAAATTTAGGTTTGGCTTCAGGGAATTTTTCTAATATTGACCTCCATCCTTCATACTATTTCATTCTTCCATCTATTTCCTCGGGAGTTTAATTGTCTGTTTCCTCAGCAATTCTTTGATATGTATCGGCGTCGTCGGTTCTAGGCACATTTGTAGTCGTTTCCGTAGTATTATCATAACCTCCTTTATCATCATCATCCATCTCATCATCATCATCATTATTAAAAGAGGTCTCATCCTCGTCATCGTCATCGTCGTCATAATCTGGGTCTTTATCACCACCCATTGGAAGTAATGATATTTCCTCTTCTGCCATTTTAATTTTAGGAGATAGGAATCTTTAATTATAGGAAACGGCTTGCTAGATAACCTAATGCTAACATGCCTCCGCCAACGTAAATCAATTCACCTGTTTTTTGGTTTGGACTCGGTCTATAATAATCCGAAAATTGTGGTTCTCTTTACTTAAAGTCGGGATGTGTTTGACTATATAATTCAAATGCCTTATCCGTATCTGATAATTTTTGACTTGCATTGTATTGATTATCTTTTTGTTTCGAATATACATTGGTAACTTAGGTTATCTGGCAATCCTTAATTAACTTTTCAACTGTGCTAACTGGGTCTTTCAGTTTGTTAGCAGGTTCTCCTTCTGTGAATTTGATATGTTTGGCAACTAGCAAGTGCTACGAATCTACCACCTTTTAAAACCAAGAGTCCAGCAAGATTGCTTAATTCTCGTTTTACCAAATCGTTTTTCTGTAGGTCTTCGCATAAACGTTCACAATCATCAATTAGTAATAGCTTACTGATCAATAAAGATACCGTATATAATGCAGAATCAACTAAACCAGTGGTCACTTGCTTTCCAAGCGCAACTTGATAACGGTGATAATATTTTTCGACCTGTTTACTGGGTAATTTCTTAATATCTCCTACAGTCAATTCCTGACCTAGATATTCTTTGGTGGCACCCAAACTTACAAGAATAGCAAGGCTTTCTCGTTGATGTTCGAGGAAATCTTCGATTTTATCTTTTTTTTCTTCAGGTTCTAAATATTTTTCAACTGACATTATGAATCTATAACAGATGGTATTTCTAGATAGCAATTGAATGGATATCTTAAACATAAGCAAAGCCGAGAAAATTTTTCGAATTGCAACAATTCCATAAATCGTTGACGAGTTTCCAAATCTAAATCTCCTGAAAAATCTTCGAACAACATCTTTGTCCCACTTTGAGATGGATTATGAAACGTAATCACTGCAGCAACATTATCTCGGAATGGTTTGGATATGGAATTTAGTTGTTGAGTTAATACCTAAACGGATAACCCCTGATGTCGCCCAGAAAATGCCAGACTTATAAACTTAATATTGCTTCTCTGTTTTACTTCATGACTTATAAGCATATTCTTTGAAGCGTATTCTGAGTATTCTTTTATCATCAAATGGGGATAATGCAACTTTGTTAATGGTCTCAGAATAGATATTATGCAAGTGACTGTTAATGACATTTATTATATAGACACGAGTGTTTTACTGGAAAATATACCACTCGTAAAATTCATAAAAACTACATCCGGGACACGAGTGGTTTATTTTCCATAATCTCACACGTGAGTTTATCAATGACGTAATTTCGGTAATTTCCCTCCGAAATTTGTATCGATGTCTTTTTGTCTACATAATAAAAAAAACATTACACGGCGGCTTGAAGATATGAATTTTATTTTCTCGTGGCAAAAACAATATTTTACGAACGAGCGCAACTCAAAAATAAAATTCATATCTTCGCGCCACCGTGTAATATCCTCTATTTATTATCCTGTATTGGATTTCCTTGTTAAGTAAACACGTTTTATAATCTTCATGAGATATGGATTTTTTAATCACGGATTTTATTACACCCTTACATTTTTTTCTTCTACACCATCATCCATTAAGTATGAATATAGTTTTGTCCGTAATCCGACAAACTCGATTATTTGTTCTCCACCTGATTCATGTTTAAACATACCAATAATATTCTTATTCATTCCTGTTGTTATCCCAGAAGGATGATTTAATTTTCTTTAAAATTGCTGGTATCAAACATAGATTCTACATCTGGATTAATATATAAGTAAAAATCTTTGGTTTTAATTTCATATTTCAAACTATCAGTATCAGTGAATAGCAGTTTAGCATTATCTCCATATTTGGGTATAATGAATTCAGGGCTCTTGCCTGGGGCCATTACTTTTTTTAGTTTACATTAACGACCTCCCTTGCTGCATTTCTCACTCCACTGTCAACATGTTTGCTGCCTTGTATTATTCCTCCAACAATGCTGACGAGTCCTGAAGAGTCTAAATGATGATCTTGAAAATATTTCCAAATAGATTAAACTGAATGGTTTGGCATTGAATCCTAAGAAGTGTGAGACCATGGTCGTTGGCTCACCGCAGAGACTCAGACATATTACTTGTACTAGCACATTAATGTTAAATGGGATTCCCATAAAGAGAGTTGAGGCCTTTAAATATCTTGGAGTCGTAATAGACAGTAACTTCTCTTGGTCAAGTCACATTGACTACCTATGCAAGAGGGTCTCCTCGAGAATAGGTATCCTTAAACGCATAATGCCTTACCTTACTTTACCATCAGCCCAAACTGTGTACAAGACAACTATTCAACCTTTATTTGATTACTGCGGTGTAGTATGGGGCTCATGTAGTGAGTCATCATTATTACGACTACAGAGACTACAAAATCGTGCTGGAAGAGTCATCCTCTCAGTGGATAACTACACCCCATCTGCACTTGTACGTGGGAAACTCAACTGGTCGACGTTACAACAGAGAAGAAACTATGACAAAGCCATCCTTACGTATAAGTGCTTGAATAATCAGCTGGAAGGACTGGATACAAACTACTTACGTCACTCAGAAATACATAACTACAGTACCAGAAAAAAGGGAAATATTTTATCTTGCCTAAACCGAGAACTGAATATTTAAAACGAACTTTTAAGTATACTAGTATTGCTTTATGGAATTCACTTCCAAAAACCATACAAAACTCTGACTCAATAGTAAGTTTCAAAAGACGAGTCAGTGCTATATAGTATTATATTTACTGAGATTGAGCATTGATTGCAATTTTGATCTTGTGCGTTAGTTTTCTAATTTAACTGTATTTATCTAGTATCATGTATATTTTGATCTAATTTACATTGTAAATTTATTTATTGTTTTACATTGTATTTATTGATGTCAGGGGCAACAGGGAGAACAATTATCTGATGGTGTTCCCTGGTTAAATAAAGCTATTATTATTATTATTATTATTATTATTATTATTATTACAATGGAATTTGCACATTAATGTTTTACTTTAGTCTAAAATACACATTCCGAGATAAATTGCCTTATCAAAAATTAATTCAGGCTTACCCATGTGAATTGCCGCCAAATTTTCATCAAATATGGTATATTGTTTGAAATTGGGCTGTATGATTAATTTTTTAGCGTTATCTAAATCTTTAACTAACTTAATATCTTTCCTGTTTCTAATATTTTCCATTGTTTTGCCGAATAAGGAATTGTTCATGAGTTTAAAGAAGTCTTTTTCAAAATCATTTGTCGCTTTTTTTCTTAACTCCGTAGTAAGATCAATATATTTTTTCATCCAGGCCGATTCTTCAAACGTAATTCCCCGATGAATTTTTGTCAGTATTAAACCCAATTTAAGATATTGTTTTAAGTTTTCTCTATGCAATACGTGTTGCATCATGGTTAACTAAGTCCCAGTCCCCCTTTTTCCTCGGGTCTACAACATGTGCTTCTAAGCAGCCATTTTGGATTTTGCAGCTTAAGAAATTGTGTAAATCCGAATGATTCTTGTGCAAGAAAAATATAAAAAACTACAACAATACGTATTTGGTTTTGTTTTTTAGTGTTGGAATTATTTTTTTACTTTATCTACAGTTAGATGTTCTGGTGCTATTGGATAATCATTATGAAAATCATGTAGTTCCCTCGGATAGCCAAATCCACTTCAAAGATACAAGGAATATCTTCCCAATTATTTAATTACTCAGTTTTCATCCATTTGAGTATGGGTTGGTGATGGTCTTGACATGGACCACCAGTACAGATTATTAGCGTCCAGGCCCGGTTGCTCGAAAGATGGTTAATTTAACCATATGTTATTTGGTAACGGTTGGTTAAATTTACTAAACGTGGGTTAACTAACCGTTGGTTAAATTTGCGTTGCTCAAAGGTTTGTTAAGCTGACGCCAGCCCCTGGTTAGCTAACCAATGGTTAAACAAAATATCCCAGACTTTAACCATCTCCGAACAAGTTTAACAAGTTTTCCCGTGAATTTTTTTTCTGTATACTTCCACTTTTAGCAGTAAAATGGCTGCTGAATATTTTTCGCTTGAGCTTGAATCTGTTGAACTCCCTGCTGCAAAGAAAACCCCCTGCAGGAAACGAAAGCCAATTTTTTTAATGCAAGAGATTGCGATAATAACTAAAAATTTGAAATCAAAGTTTACTAACACAAACACTAATAAAATGAAGCAAAGTTTGTGGGGAAGAGATGACAATTGGAACTGCCCACCGAAGTGTGACCGAAGTTAAGGAGAAGTGGACAAACCTGCAAAGAACTGCAAAGTACGAACTGTCAAAGTTCCTCAAGGAACAAAGGAAAACTGGCGGTGGCCCGCGGCCAAAAATGCCGTCTCCGAGCACGGATAAAATTTTGGATTTGTTAAAAGACACACCGTCTTTCAGCGGTTTGCAAGGTTTTGAAACAGGTTGGTGAAGAAACGAGTTTGTTTACTTATTAAAACAATAGGCTGTCATGTGACTAGCAACAGGCTCTTTCGCTCGCGATGATAATGCCTTGGCGTTGTTGATGATGTGTTTTGAAATGTCTACAGCACAGAAACTGAATATTTTGCAAAACTGCTTTTTTGATATCGAAGCAAAAGATAGGTATTTAGATGTTTCAGCATTGTATTTAGCAATAAGACTTGAGCATATGAGTGTTGTAGACTGCAAGTAACACTTTCCTTTCTCGGCTTTGTAGCTAAACGACTGGCAACCATTTTGCTTTACTTGTGCTTGCATTGGCTTTTCTCGTGTGATTTAATGTGTTGCTGTGTTGTAACCATTTCAGGGGAAGAAAACCTTTCAATGGATATGGTGCCAAATGAAGCAGCAGACTTTCCCATTTCCCCCGTCGTAACAATCAACGACGCCGAGCATACATATTTAGTTGTATACTATGTGGACAACAAAATGGTTCCCAAGAAAAAAGCTTTAGTTTAAGCAGAAGTTGTCACTTCATAGAAATGCCAGCTTATTTACTCATTCATCATTCTAAACCCAAGTCAAACTTTTTCATTGACAGTTTTGATGGTCGTGTTTTCACTTTTTGGCTCTAGTTGCAGCAATGGAAATAAAACATTTGGCTTTTGGATAACCTTTAGTTTGTTTCGTTGTTTCATTCTTAACTGAGTGAGTGTTTTAAAGAGTTAATCCGACTCAGAAATTATTTTTGAGGTAAGATATTATGGGCTGTTAAGTTATAATTAAGGATTTATTTAGTTAATGCATCAAATTAAGGCTTCAAATTTGCATGAGGAATGGGAGAGCAAATGCCCCTTCCAAATTTGAAGAAAAAGTGATTTTTTTGTATTGCAATGGCTCTATAGAAAGCCAACAAACTGTGCACTACAGGATCAAAGTCACTTCCATTTTCCAAGTGAAGTAAAAAGGATATAAAGACTACACATACCTGAATGGCTTACATGATTACCGTGTGCCGAGAATCAGAAAACTAGAGAGCTAACAGGTTTATTTCCCTTTCGAATTGACTTAGCGATGTTTTTTGTGGTAACTCATTCCAAATCGTGGCACCGCTATGGTGACAAAAAAAACTTTTGGAAGTCCAGAGTTTTGTAAATTATAATATACCGTATGTGCTGTTATGTCCCCGTCTCAGTTGCAGTTGCATTGCAACTTAAATGCTGAAAAATATTCATCTGATACAAATAGGGTCCTCATCTAAGAGAATAGTTGATGATGCTGAGGAGTCAAATGCAGTCAAACGATTCTGCAAGAAGAAGTGTATCATTCACTGCACCGACGATAGCAGTAATTTAGTTAATCCTAAAGACGAGGAGTCGTGGAAAACCTTGCTACGAGCAGCACAGATTCGAAATCATCAAGAAATCGTAGAACGTTCGAAGTCTTTAGGCGAAGGAGAAGTCCCGCTCATTTACTACCATCGAAAGTGTCGAAGCATTTTTACAATGAAGAAGTTATTAGATAAATTATCCCAGCAATCATCCAATAGCCAGACTCAACCAAAACAAGTGACTAGGAGAGTCTCTATGCGAGGATCTTCCAATATTTCCACAACATATGAACGCATTTGTATTTTTTGTGAAAAGCCAAAATATTTCAAGGGTACAAGGAATCGTGAGCCTTAAGTACAATGCCGAGATATGCGTGCAGATACCTCTATCAGAAAGATAGCTACACAAAAGAATGACAGCAAGATTCTTGCCCTTGTGTCGCGCGAATTAGTTGCAGCAGAGGCTTGTTATCACAGGACATGCTACAGGAGTTACACTAGACCAGAAGCAAGCAATAGTGTGAACCCTGATATGAGCAGTGAATCTCCGGATGATGAATATGCCCATCTAGAGTCTGATGCTTACCAGATGCTTTTTGACTTTATCAGGTCAGATGTGATAGAAAACGAGAAAGTCATAAGGCTATCTGAGATGACGCAGTTACTTGTACAGTATCTAATGTCATTAGGAGCTAAGGAGTGTAAGCCATCAACAAAGAAGCATATCAAAAGGAACATAGAAGCAGAATTCAATGAGTTGATCAAGTTTGAAAACTTGCTGGACAACAACCGTGTATTCCTAATCCCTCCTAGCCTAACACCAGTGCAAATCGCCAGAAATGTACTAAATATTCTTATGGCAGAAAAAAAAGACAGAGGCTCAACAACAAAGATATCCAATATTCAGAAAGCTGCAGCTGACATCCGCGATGCCATTCGAAACGAAGAGAGCAAAATGTCATGGCCACCGTGCCCTTCAGAGCTCAATGAGAGCGCCATAGAGGTCCCTAAAGACCTTGCCTGACTGGCAACAAAGATTCGTCAGAGGGAGAATGTTGTCAAAGAGTCCAGCGGTTGATGAAGTCGTTCGCGCAAGACCTAGTATTTGGAGTAACCAGAGGGAGGATTAAGCCAACTAAACAAATTCTTCTCTCGTATGCTGTTAAAACTCTCACCAACAATGTTGAGCTAGTGTCTATACTAAACAAGTGAAATTCCTCTACCTGCCAATATACAACCTCATGTTAGTACCACATTAGCATGGGATAATATTGACAGACTCGAAGAGACTCTTTCAAGTGAAGGCACTTCACACCGTGTAAACGGCATAGCAGTACAGGCGAGACATTTAGGCCCCCATCCCCTCACTGAGCAGCCACCTGGGATAACTAAAAGTAAGCAAAGGAGTGTTGAGCCACTTGATGTTGTTGCTCTACCCATTTACAATGCAGGTGAGCGTCAAGGCCCTAAGCCAAGAGCATATGTTGAAACAAACGACCAGGAAGCGTTAGAAAATGCCCGAAGAAAAAAACCTTTGTGGGTTTTAGTGCGCCTACATGCTTAGGTGAGCCAGAAAGTTAGTGGATGGACTGGCTATAACATTTTGGTGCGCAACGAAATTGAGGCTCGTCAAGACAATATCGCATACCTCCCCACCATTGATGCGCCTGCCACTAGCATGTCAACTGTTCATGAGATTTTGGTCCGCTCCCAGAAGATAAGAGAAACTCTTGAACTGAAGAGCATAGTACTCGTATTTGATCAAGCTCTGTATGCCAAGGCAACAGAGATAGCTTGGAAACATCCAGACAAGTTTTCAGATATTGTTATTGGGATGGGTGTTTCCATAGAGTGTGCACACTTCTTTCCATAATCGGAAAGAGATTCCAAGACGCTGGCTTAAGGGACGTTTGCATTGAATCAGGGGTAATTGCTGAAGGTTCTGTGACAGGAGTTCTTGAAGGACGTAGATTTAACCGTGCTGTCAGGTTTCATAAACTGATGTATGAAGCACTCCAAAGACGTATCTGGAAAGGATTTCAGACGTGGGTAGAAGTAAAGTTCCCCGAGAAGAAACAGTTTATCCAAGATTTCTTGGCCGGATTGAAACCTTTATACGACAACCTGTGCCAAAAGGAACAACAGAGGGTCTTGGATACGCAATAACAACGGGAAACTATCTAGTTTCTGGATGTCATACATTGATATTCGTGGATATTCTGCTGAATATGGTGAGAGCATCAAGAGAAGGGCATTGGGAGCTACATTTATCTGCCATTAAACAAATGATACCATGGTGCTTTGCCTATGATAACGTAAATCATGCCCGCTATTTACCTGCATACCTGTCTGAGATGACCCATCTCGAAGAGACCCATCCTGGTGGATACTCGGTCCAGATCGGTGACCAAAACCCCTTTGGTAGGGTTCCAGTTGATCAAACATGCGAGGAGACGGTCAATAAGGACACCCAGACAGTCGGGGGCACCAAAGGCTTCAGTCTTAAAGCAGGAGCAGTTAGCAAGTATTATATAGTTTCTGAATTTCGCAGTATTTTTTTGAAGCAGCTGAGGGACATGCTAAATCTAAGCAAATCCAATTCTGTGCATACTGATCTTCAAAAACCAAGAATTGAAGGAGACGAGGCTGACGTGAAGTCGCTGATTGCTATGCTAGAAAGCAACTGGATAAGTCCATTCAGTACTGAGCAGCAGGATTTGCTATGTTTGTCCACCGGAAAGGTTGCCACCCAAAAGATAGAGGAAGACCTGTTGGGCGCAATAGCTATCGGGGAAAAGGCATACAAAGAATTTAGTGCACAGCGCTTGGAGGCAAATCCGCCAGTCAAATTTCACGAGACCCTGAAGAAATCAAAGCTGAAGACATTCTCTGAACTTAACAAGAAGTTGAAATTCAAAAGCAAAACAGCAAACGAGATCATCCTAAAAGCTGATAGAGCTCTTTTTGGTCAAATGGTTATAATTGCAGAAAACAGACAACTTCACATGAGAGATGTCCTCTGTTATCCGTTGGGACCTCTTCCTTGGACACTATCCACAGTGGATGGGTCACTACGGAAAACCAGCAAAGCAGCACTAGCAAAGGAGCTGCAAAAGAATGTACCTGCTGCGGAGGAAATTCCTTAGCCATCTGCATGCATCATAGATGCAATGGTACTAGTGCAAAGGTTGAAAGGTGACCATAAGAAGTTTTCAGATGTTGCTGACTCCTTGTTTGGAATGGTTCTACATGAGGGTGCGTCCTCGAAGAGAATTGACGTTATCTTCGATGTGTATAGGGAGAATTCAATTAAGAATACAGAAAGAGAGCATCGAGGGGCTGCGTATGGAAACGAATTTAGAAATCTCCAACCCGACCATCAGGTGCAGCCGTGGAGAAAGATCCTTCTGAATCCACAGAATAAGAAAGCCTTAACAATATTTGTGACCAAAGAATGGAAACAAGACAAGTATAGAAGAAAGCTCACAGGCAAGGTCCTATTTGTAGCCTGTGAAGAAGAGGGTCACCAAATCTCACCAGAGGCTGCCTTTACCGTTGAAGAACTTAACTCAACACAAGAAGAAGCTCATACAAGGATTCCTCTTCATCTCTCTCATGCAGCCAGATCGGATTACAGCACATTGATTGTGGCATCAGAAGATACAGATGTCTTCATTCTTTGTGTGTCATTCAAGCATTTAATTCCGTCGTCAATATTCTTCAAGTGTGGAACAAAAACAAGAGTTAGATACATCAGCATCACGAGTATAGTGCAAGCCCTAGGTCAAAATTTGTGCAGCAGTCTCCTTGGCATGCACGCTTATACTGGTTGCGACACCGTGAGTGCTTTTGCTGGGCGGGGTAAGATTGGTGCACTTCGAATCGTCAAAGAACAGAGATCCTTTCAGGAAATATTTGACCTCTTAGGAGTGGAATGGGAACTCTCAGATGATCTATTTCAAAAACCAGATGGTCTATGTTTCTGATATTTTTTGGGTGAAACTGTTCGTTGTATTTGGTAAGCATGTATCTATTGTTTCAGTAAAACACTCAAAATCTGCATAGATTATGAAAGGCAATCTCATTTTCTTATTGTAATTCTTAAAATGTATGAATTTAGGTGAGCCATCTTCATTTTTAGGCATTGTTATAACCACTTTCTCATGTGTCTGGCATAGTTGAGTATGTTTTATCAAGGACGTCTCACAGTTAAAAGAATTAAAACATCTAAAACAGAAAAATCTAGCATGACCATGATTATTAATTTGAGATGATAGTAGTTTACTTAAATCTTTAATCCAACAATAATGATTTGTACTCTCATTAGAAATAAGCAATAGATTTAGATATTTTTGACTCTCTAGTATGTCGGGATTATTTTTTAATGCTTGGAATTTTTTTGTTTGATCATTATATCCAATAACGTTTATTTTATAGGGGTTATGTATTTCAAATTCATCTATGTCTTTATTTGTTACTGGAAAATTGATATAATCCCAGTTAAATTTTGGGGGATTTTCTACCGTTTTCGAATTTAATCTTTCTGGATCGACTTTGGTTTGATAAACTGCTGATGTTACTTCCCATTTAAAACACTCGTTATCATTTGAATTCTTAACATTAATCACCGCTTTTTTATCTGAAATGAATTTGGGTAATGGAATATAACTACTACCTTATATCGGATCAGCTTCCCCGACTTGCATATCAAAATATTCTTCATTCACGAAGCGCCATCCTCTTCCTTCCGCTTCAAATCTAGGTATTTTTTCTAAGATTATTCTATATATTCCGTCGATGATAGTCATGATATTATCTGAGTCAGTAATCAATATGGGTTTTCCACCATTAAAGCCAGCAAATGCTTCTTTAGATTCTCTAGTGGGTGAATCCAGTTTGAATCTACAAGTTAATATAAATCTTAATTTAACTGTTTTTTTTCATATGTTTAATCGTATTTAAAATAGATAGTCTAATCTTACAGTAATTATCTAGCGTCGCCAGTATCTCCGTCTATTCTATAATTTCTAAGATAATTATTCAGAGCAGTTTGGGGTTGTCGTAATACATAATTGGATGGATTAGTATAATTTTTATATAGTTGATTGATCCGTTTTTTTAAGTCCTCCACTCTTCTATCTACGTTACTTTTAATCGGAGGTGGTATATAAGATAAAAGCCAATCAGTAAATTCCCTTAGTCTGCGTCTAGTTTCATCAGTAAGTCTTTAAGGTCACTCTTCACAATGTGCTTTGGTTTGTTGTAGGTGGTGTAGGTCTTAAAATAGGCACATTTATTTCTGGTATGGGTTGGTCCATAATGTTTTCTGGTTGGCATTCCATTAATTAACAAATATAATTCGATTTCTTTAATATTTAAAAAATTATGTATAATTATTTATACAATGTGAAGTTATTGCGTCAAAGAGAGAAAAGAGACAAAATGTGTTCCTGGTAGTGAAGAATATGTTTTAACCAATAATGGAAAATATATGGCTAAGTGTATTTGTTCGAGTTGTGGATCTAAAAAAGCAAAATTTATATTACAAGTTGCCTATGATAATCATATGGAATAGATGTAAAGTTTATGCAAAATCGGAGACACTGGGAGATGGGTGATGGTCTATATAAAGTTGATGTGGATTTTGGTTTAATTTGATGCTGATTTTGGTGTTACCTCGTTAAAATTGATTTGGATTTTAAGGGTTGTCCAAGGGTCGGCCTCTTTCTACTACTGGTTTTATCATTAAGAAAACATAATGTCTAAAAATAAACAAAACTCTCAACGAAGTGCAAAACAGTGGTCTGGCCTTTGGGTTGGCGCTTCACATAGGGATAACCTCATTGCTCCTTTCCCCCTTGGACAGAATTGTCCAAGAAAAATAAGTATGTTCTATGTTCTACAGTTGAACCCCGCCTTACGGCCACCTCGTTAATACGGCCACCTCGTTATTACGGCCACTTTTGTTTGTCCTGGCAAAATGCCCATACATTTTCTTATAATAAAACCCTGTTAATGCGGCAACCCCATTAATACTGCCAACGGCCACATTTTGAAAACCCAACCTGTACAATCCTTTATAATTTTACCCATCCTTTATAATTTTATTTTACTTTATAATTTTAATACGGCCACTCGAACCAAACAAAACAAATACAGTACTCGGGAAACAATGTCGAATGATAGTCTTTTATTCAAAATGCCTGTAACTTGTCATGTCATTGACTTGTGTGGTTTTGTGGTAAACTAATGACTGAAAAAGAAATAAACTTACAAACAGTAGCATCCGCTTAGCTAAATCACAAAGCGATTAAGTCATTGTGCTGTAGTAAAAAAGAGAATAAATAGCACAGTTTTTAACGCGGCTTGCTTTTTTGTTGCGGCTTTCTACTTGCTCTGTGGATCGCTTTACAGAAAGATTGTTCTCGAGGTCCAATTGATTTGCTTGTAATTTGATGTGGCTCTGCTGCCCCGTAAATCTGTAAACGCAAGGAACTTCCATGCCATATCCGCCGCCTCGGGACTGATAGTACTGTTGTTCAGAAGTACAATTGTGATATGTATCTGTCAAGACGTCACTTGAACTAGACCAGTCATGAAATTTGACCCTACCCCGTTAATACGACCACCTCGTTAATACGGCCAAATTTCCATGGCCCGTTGGTGGCCGTATTAACCAGGTTCCACTGTATATGTTCAGTACAAATATATCGGTGGTAATATTGAAAGCAATCCAGGTCCTCAGTACAAGTATCCCTGTGGTGAATGCTATAAGGGACCGTTCATTACTTAACTGGGGGAGGGGGCTGGGTGAGAAATTGTCCAAGAGTTTCGATGCCCCCCTTCAATTCATTACACATGAAAATCGTCATTCTACACATGGTGTGCGAGGAGATATCTCGATACAGTACGCATCTTTCTCTTACCTACACGAATGCATTTTTCCATGATCTTGCGACTCTGCCACTTCGTGTCATTATAAATTGTTGAATTGTACCATCAATAACGAGGTTTTACAAATATCTATAACATCTTTCGGAAAGATCGGTAAACTGATAATAATGGAGGTGTTTTTCAAACTGTTAAAAAAGACATTATTGTTGTCTATCGTGACGATCTAAATACTAACTGTGAGATTCTTTGGACTCAATGCCAGATTCAAAATAAGGGATCATCAAGAGATGGAAGGCCTTGGCCTGCTTTTATGTCCTCTAGGAGACGTGGTTTTAAAGGAACAAAAGGCTTGCTAGATATAAGGTGAATCAAATCCCTAAAGTGCATCAATCATGATTGCCAGTACTTGAAACAATTTCATAAAGTAAACTGAGTTAACTTCGGGTTGAAATCATTGGCCATAGTTGTAGCGCAGCTGCAGTAAACATTGAATGCCCTGCCAGTAAGGTATGGAAATCCGATGACACTAGTAAAACTGTCATTGTGTACCATCATGGTGTCCACACCAGTGTTCCAAAGCCAACTATTGATACATCTATAGAAGTTTGTGAAGATGCAGAATCCAAGTTCAGAACCATTCGAAAACTTGATAATTCAAGCAATTGAAGAAGGGAAAGGACTTGAAGATGTCCTTGGTTTGCCTTCGGAGCTGGAACTAGGTAAATTATAAGGTATTAAAGAAAAAGTGAAGAATAGTATGAACACTGTAGGACAGCTTTGATGCTATTACAAGGTATAAAACCACCACAGACAAGTTGGACAAATACTTCATATATCAGGCACAAAATGAAAAACTTACAGGGGAATGCTCATTTGTTCTCTAGACAAGCGAAACGCAGCTCAACATGGCTCTGGAAATGGATAAAGATGGGAGGGGCTCACTCCAGAGGAAAGTCTGTTTTGCAGATGGCGGTCATAAGCGTTGTGATGGATAAAGCACTTTAACTCTTTGGGTAAGATCAATTTATTATAAGTGTTTTTGTTACCTAAATATTATATATAATAATATAATATATTAGTAGAAATACTCAGGTGATTAATGAAAAACCGCGCGCTCTGATTGGTTCACTATCTCGGATTATCAGCCGATAATCACCTCGACGAAGAAAATGGCTGCTAGTCGTTCGCGCGCCTTTGATGAAATAATTTTTTGTCGTGTTGTATAATGTTTTTTCTTTTCTTTTTTGAAATCACCTAAGTATTTATCCTAAAAAAATTATTCGCCTCAGGCTCAGTGATTATCGGTGAATATTCCTCGATGATCACTTCGCCTTCGGCGAATAATTGTTAAACAATATCCCATATTCATGGAAGTTATATCTCAGCTGGGGTTTGAAATATTTACGATCCCAACTGCTTTTTGCTTTGTACCTAGGATTATTACCGTGGTACCTTTATTAAACGGCCACCTATTAAGCGTCCACCCTCTATCCAGCGGCCCCTTTTAAAGTCCAAAAACATCTGTCACATGGGTACTTTATCGTCTTGTGAACCTCCAGATTCCAGAGGCCATCATGACTACCCACCCCAGAATTCCAGAGGTCCCCAACAGGAGGGTGCAGGTCAAAAAGAGAACTATCCAATTTGTGGATTTAGTTGAGCATACATTCTGTTGTTGTTGACAGATTTGCAATCCCCTTCTAAGACAAATTATCAAGATTGGCAACATGGAAACTGAATCGGAAGGAAAAGAAGACGTAACCGTTTTCTGGAACTTTCTCAATAGAGGGCTCCAAGAGGTTTGCGGGAAGAGCTATTACAAATTCAAAGTGGAATCCTGCTGGATGAAGGCGGTGGATGGTGGGCTTCAATTCCAATGGCACTCCTACTTTGAGCAATTGATCGAACAATCTCCTGTGAAAATCACTGGGGTTTCACTGTCAAGCACATCATTTGCGCTATCCAATCAACTTATGGTGTTGATATTGCTCATGAGTTCATCAAATGACAGATGGTAAGTGACTTGCATATGAAACGACACATAACTTAATTTTAGCGGGGCTCCCGCGCGCGAAGCGCGCGTGGAGCAGAGCCCCATACTCATGGAATATGGTCAACCTCTTTTCTTTTGGTTGTCATGTGACTGATCGAGCGTACGTACGTACGTACGCGTCTACAGATTGTACGGGTAGGGTAGGGGAGACTATCAAAAGGAAGGGAGGGGTATCTCAGGCTTGTCCTGGCAAGTCCACATCTTTTATATTGGACATTGACAATATGGTCAATTGACAGCTGTCAAAACGGGATAGCCACTGACCAGCATCACATGACCATATTGTGGGCTCATGTGTCAACTCATCGAGGTGACGTGATTTCTTTGGAAGCTGTTCTGGTAGCCCGCATATTTTTGGCGGGAAATTGCGTTGACGACTGAAAAAGAAATTTTCAGTTCATTGTCTTTTTGAGACACAATATTACTACTCTACACTGTTAAAGTTTTACTAAAGGATAAACAAAACAATTTCTATTGCTATGTCAACGAACAATAGTAGAGAAAATATAATTTGCAGAACACAGGGTTCAGGTGAAGAGCAACGGGATAGAGAGCAAGAATTAACTGAGGAAGAATGAGCGAAGTAGATCGCCAAAGAAGACGCGCTCGGGAAAGAGAAAGGAGACGAAATTAAAGCGAAGAACGCCGACAAGCAGAAAGAGTCCGGGCTCGAGAAAATAGACAAAATGTTAACGAAGAACGCCGAGAAGCGGAAAGATTCCGTGCTGTGGAAAACTGACAAAATTGTAGCGAAGAATGCCGAGAAGCGGAAAGACTCTGTGCTGTGGAAAACAGACAAAATTTTAGCGAAGAACGCTGAGAAGCGGAAAGACTTCGTGCTGTGGAAAACAGACAAAATTTTAGCGAAGAAAGCCGAGAAGCGGAAAGATTCCGTGCTGTGGAAAACAGACAAAATTGTAGCGAAGAAAGCCGAGAAGCGGAAAGACTCCGTGCTGTGGAAAACAGACAAAATTGTAGCGAAGAAAGCCTAGAAGTGGAAAGACTCCGTGCTATGGACCACAAATTTGCATAAGTTTTGTCTGCATAATATTTGCTCACTGATGCGTGACTCAGCACTCGCACTTTCCACTTTCCCTTAAACTTGACACTTGACTTGGAAAACCGACTTCTAAACAAACCTTCTTCAGAAAAATGATCTTCTGAATGCACTACTTTTGAATGAGAAGCAAACTGATGAAAGATTTCAAATTTTTATGTCCTTTAATCATATAAACATCTCCCCTGTCGACGGCTAAGAAATACTCCCGCGGGAATTTTCTCTTGGCGGCAAATTGCAGAATGTAGCGCTTTCACTGGCAGCTTTTCGCGTTGTCGACGTTGTCATTTAGTGTGTCGATTGAGAACTTTGGTTTCAACGCCGTTGTTTTCGTAAAAAATGTTCTTCTAAATTGTAAAATGTCTCAAATGTATGTTAGTCATTCACGTGTTGCGTTGGACCAGGTCTACTTATAGTTCACACTTTTACGGTTATTTATTTCTTTTGTTAAGTAACTACAGCTGATTGTAGTGAATAAATGAAGGCAGTAATTTTTTAAACTTACAATGTAATTAAGAAAAGAATAATTAATAATTATTTTTTCATTCTCGTGAAAAATGTTTTTCGGGCTGGTAGATGTTGGTTACAGCTTGCCCGAAGGGCAATCTGTAAAATTAATTTTCTTTGCACCCTGCTTGGAGTAAACATTTATTTTACCGAGGTGTTCGTTTTAACACGAAAATGACAAGAGTTGTGTCCTGCATTTCCCAGTAGCGTGTACAAATCTTTTAAATACATTTACGCAAATAAAATGGTTAATTTAATCAGGAATAGAATACAGTACATTGATAATTTGTGTTTTTTGTAGAATATACTCCATGACTTTGTAGGTAGAAAGACCGTACTTATGGCAGACGAAAGTTTAGACAAAAATCATAGCAAGTTAACCGACCTCGACACTTAAATATAGTTAAAAACGTTTGTGAATTCCTTCGCAATATTTTAGAATGCTTTTACAGTTTAAAGTGAAATGAAAGTACTAACGGGAGCCCCGCTTTTAGGCTTGGCTAAATCTATATATTATCATCTATGGAGCGAGGATACACATAGATAGATAGATAGATAGATAGATAGATAGATAGATAGATAGATAGATAGATAGATAGGAGGGAAGCATGCGTGCCACCGTTGAGGGCGGACGTGTCCTTTAAGCGGAGAATTCAAATCCGTCCTCGACAGAAATTTTGGCTAGAAAGTCCACTCTGAATGCTGACATCACTTAGCTAATAGTGTTTCCTATGTCTGGTAAGGGAAGGAAACATAAAAGAGGCGAGAGAGGTTCAGTCGAAGAAGAAATAAACGTCGCCAAGAAACAAAACATGAAAGCCGCCTCGAAAGATCCGGAGATACATGATAGCAGCGCTCATGGCGAAGAAGGTCACCAGTCTAGCAAAGAAAATGAGATTAGTCTGAAAGAAGTTGTGCAACTACTTCAAAATGTCCAGCAAACCCTCCAGGAAATGCGAGCGGAAAATAGAAATGTAGCGAACGAATTGAGGGAGTTAAAAGCCTCGTTCAACAAGCAGTCATCAGAAGTTAACACCTTGAAACAAGCCCTGAAAGGAGCAGAAAAGGTAACCGACCAGTTAACTAAGTCAGTAGAATCCTTGAAAAAGAAAACAGAAAAACAGCTAAATGAAATTAATGAACTTTACGGCCAGCAAGATAACCTGGAACAGTATACGCGCAAAAACAGTTTGGAGATTCATGGAATTCCAGAGGAGATTTACACCTCCACCGAGGATGTGATAATTAAACTCGGCGAACAACTCCAAGTGCCTATTTCGCCAGAAGACATCGATATATCTCACAAATTGTACTCTGGCAAAAATAATCCCAAAAGCATCATAGTGAAATTCGTTAGCCACAAGAAGAAGTCGCAACTCTACAAGAAGCGAACTGAACTGAAAGAAATCAATCTCGCCGACATTTTCCCTGGTTCCTCTACGGCAGCGATCGCGAAGTCCAAAGGTATATTTATCAACGAAAATCTTACTCCCTACAGGAAACATATTATGAAGAAAGCAAATGAGCTGAAGAAAGATCGGATGGTACGAAGTGTCTGGACATTGGACGGTAAGATTTTTGTAAAAACCTCCCCTGAAGGCTCGCCGATCAGAATTTATTGTGAAGACGACTTAGATAATCTTTAAATTCTAAATAAGCGTTCGAGGACTCGAATAGGGACGAAAACCTTCTGTATTTAGTATTTTCCGTCGAGGACGGAGAAGAATAACCAAAAAACCAAAATTCGATAAAGGACTTGCATGCTATTAATTTTGATGTTCGAATATGTGTTGTGTTGTGGGTGTTTGTCGTTTGTCTGTATTATAATTCGCGGCGTCTTTCTAACTAGTAATTACAACTCTTGTGATTCCGTGCTTTTAGAATTTGTTTACATCAATAGAGTACCGAAGTGTGACGTCACGTTACCATGGGCACGATTTGAGTGGTTCTAAACAAAGAGCATTCGAACCAACATGGCGGCCATAACGATAACTTCTCTTACTTCTTTCTTTTCTGGTGAGCCGAAATCAATCGAACGTGGTGAAAATCATTACAAATCCGACCATATAGAGTCTTTTCAGTATTCCAATGGAATGATTATAGGATTGGTACATGCCAGTATGAAGGACAAGTCTTACAAGGTCACGGTAAGTAAACTCACAAGTTCGGAACACTCGTAATCGTTTGTATAAAACTTTAATGTTCCCTATGTTTACTCTGCAATACAGGTTTCTCTTCATGGGAATGAAATAAAGTCTGCTAAGTGCGAATGTCCCCGTGGAAACTATAAATGTAGCCATGCCGCGGCACTTATTATCTATGGAATCCATAATCTTAGCCGAACAGATGTAGAATGCAAATGGAAAAAGCCCAGGGCCCCAAACCAAGTGAAATCCGTAGAAGAGTTATATCCTTGCTCAAAGGAGTATAATTGCCTTAAAAGAGAAGTAAACGAAGAGGATCGTTCCTGGTTCTACCAAGAACTGAAAAAGTACGGCAACTTTACCGGCACTTTGTGGCTTCTCTCTCCAGAGCCTGAAAAGAACAACGCCCTGCCTGCGATCACTGTAGAAGAGATTGTGTTGTCTCGGGAACTTCTAAATCATGCGGATAAGAAGAGATACCTTACCGAGAAACTTCGTATCTCTGAAGAGCAGCGTATAGCCGTAAATAAAGCCACCGTAAGACAACGAGATAATCCTTTCTGGCAAATGATAAGGAAAGGAAGACTCACAGCCAGCAATTTTGGAAATGTCTTAAACTGCAAGAGAGTCACTCCATCCCTTCTAAAGCGAGTGCTTGGCCAGTACGATTTACCAAGGGTACAAGCCATTAATTGGGGCATAATTAACGAAAATCAGGCAAAGAAAGTGTTTGAACAAAAAACAAAGCTATGTGTTGAAGAATCTGGGATTTGGCTTGAGCTGTCAGGAATGCTAGGTGCCTCCCCTGATGGCTTGGTAGGCACGTATGCACTGCTGGAGGTGAAGTGCCCATTCACCCAAAGAGATTTAACCATAGAAGAAGCAGTATCATCAGGTAAATTTTATATCAAGAAGAATTCACAAGGACACTATGAACTCGATAAAGGACATGTTTACTGGCATCAAGTACAAGGACAGTTATATTTCACTGGAAGGGAGATTTGCTTTTTTGTTGTGTGGACAACAAAAGAAACCCTCATCCTCCAAATCAAGAAAGATCCTGCCTGGGCTGACAATCTTCAACTCTTAAAGGACTTTTATATTAAGCATATTATTCCAGCATTCTCTAATGATCTACTGTAAGGCTACAGGCAGTCAGCAGCTCCGCAGACTGATTTTCATGAACATATGAAATTGTTGGAGACTGAACATTGTTAAAATCTCATGCATGTTTTTTTCAGCATTGTGAAAAACAACTTTGGGTTGTGGTCATCTGATGTGATGTACAGAATAAATTGGTTGTGTTTTGCAAACTTGTGATGTTAATTAACTTAAGTCTTTGGGTAACTTATAAATTGTAAAATGCAATTCAACATTTTTTCAAAAACACTGTTTTTAAGGAGTGCAGCTCCACTATTCCATAATTTCTTTTATTTGTTTTTTATATACACTAGCTTACCGTAATTAATACACATTTAGCAGGTTAAGCCACTCCTTTTTCTTCCTTTTCAAATAGATGGTAACAACTATAATTACAGTAAAATCTTAACATGAAATAAACAGAGATGAATGTCAGTTGAAACACTCACTTTTATTTTAAGTTTTGCAAAAGTGAATACGCAAAACACTGCAATCAAGACTGTAGGGATATAAACATTTAATGGAATCAAACAAAATCATATTATGCTATACATGCAGCATGTTCTAAGTATCAAAATTAAGCTCACAGCTAGGGATGCATGTTTCATCTCAACTATACCCAACCAAGAATTACAAAAAAATAATTCTGTTCCATGTCAACAGAATCTCTAACTTCTCTAATGAGGGAGTTTTGTAAGTTTACCAAGCCAGCACATAATTTCAAAACTTTTTCAGTGTACCATCTCAAGTATGGTGGAATGAAGGTTAGAATCTTGAAATCTTTGATGCGTGCATTTGCCCTTTCCACATGAATTCTGCACCGTGCAATAGTCTTAGTTAGCTTAATTTCACTCTCGTTAAATTTCCCATTATATAAAAATGGGGGAATATTAACAGACACACCATTTGGAACAATATCAGCTATCAAAAAGCCTTTGTCAGCAAGTATCAGATCCCCAGGTTTAAAGTGTTCTAGTACACCAGATTTTTCCACAATGGCTTTATCTGATGTTGAGCCTGGAAACAATTTACTAACATGGGTAATAACAGCATTTGGTGCAACACCAATAAGTGTCTTGAAGGAGTTCATTCCCCTGTATGTTGAGTAAGTCAATATTTGGTCACTCATTAAACCAGGTGCTACAATTTCTATATCAGTGCAGTCGATGACCATTTTGCAATGCCCAAACAGTGAAAAAGATTCTGGCATAGAGGTTCTGTTCTTCTCTTTGGATGGCACAGATTGTTAACAGTCTTCATATAGTAGCTTGTATAATACATGAACCAATGTAAGTATTATATTACTGATTGTTGCAGTGCTACAGTGAAAGAGCTCAGCCAAGTGCAGGTTTGTGTAGTTCTGTCGTAACTTCATAAGGGTTATAAAAACTTGATCTTCCAACAGGATCCTTTCAACCCTCCAGCCATAAAAATAGTTAATTTCTGCCGAGAACCGTCTGACATAGTTCACAACAATTGAAAATATTTGCTTGTTTGGTAGTCCTGTTTCCATACATATTACTTCATCTCTTAAAGCCATTACCGAGTATATTTCTCTTTGATATTGTTCATTTGACTTCCTGTCCTGCAATTCCTTTCTCAAGTTTTCCAGTTCGACTTCAAGAAGGACATTTTGCTTAGAGGCATTGCTGGTTTTACACTTTGAGGCTTCCCCACTTGATGAGTACGAATCGTTTAACTGCTTGATTATATCAGAAACCGGAACCGAGTTTTCTGAACTTGTCTTCTTCGTCTTAGCTCGCTTTGGCGTACGTGTTTCAGCATTTGGAAAGAGTTTATCGGCATTTCTTTTAAATATCTCAGGGCCGTTTACTTTCAGTCCTTCACGAAAATGGCAGCTACAAACTCGAGAACTGCTTCCCGGACTTCGGTCTTCTCGTCTATTAAAAGCAGATTCATTTCAAACGAATATTGATACATATTAAAAACCGTTGTTTTAAAGAGTAACTGATGAGGGATATCGAAGATTAAGAACAATAAGAAGAATTCAAAGAGTCAGAGTTCAATTGTTCGAGTCGTCACGCCACTACCTAGCGCCGGTATTTCTAGCGTGTTTTACCTTACCTTAGGAGCTTTTTCCACCAATTGAACTCCACAGGATCCTTCGGAAACCTAAAAAATTTACATGTCTCCCTTTCTGATTGATGATTACAATCTGGGGCAAAACATTGAACCATTTTCGACTTGTCCACGTTACGTTACCCAAAGAGAGACGCTATGTTGATCTCTTGTTTAGAACCAGCCAAAATGCTTCCATGGTAACGTGACGTCAGCGCTTCGGTACTCTATTGTTATGCCTCATGGAATTATTATCTGTTAACATCAATATGTTACGGATATGGTGACGCAAAAGGAAATTAGTATTTTGTCCTTAAATGTTAGAGGCTTAAGAAATCAAGTTAAACGAAGGAGTATTTTTAGTTTTCTAAAAGACCAAAACTATCAGATTTACCTTCTCCAAGAAACATTTTCGGAGCCTAATGATGAATCAATGTGGAAGAGTGAGTGGGGAGGTGCTATTTTCTTCTCCCACGGGTCAACTCATAGTAAAGGAGTATCTATTCTTATAAATCCTTCAAGCAAATTAATTGTGGAAGCGACTGGTAAAGATCTCGAGGGCAGAATTACATCAGTTAACCTGATCTATAGTTCAGGCAAAATTTCAATCTGCAATGTTTACGCTCCAAATGAATCTCAACAACAGCAGAAATTTGCGCTAAATTTAAATAGATATTTGATGTCACATACAGAAATTAGCAATCTTATTGTAGGAGGTGACTGGAATGTTACCTTGCAAGCTATTGATAAAAAAGGCGGTACTCCTTGGAGGCCGACGTTATATCGTGATAAACTCGTATCGATAATGGATGATATTGGCTTAGTTGATGTTTTCAGGAAACTGTACCCGAATGGAAAAAGCTTTTCCTACGAGTCTAAGTCACTGAAAGTGAGTTCCAGGATTGACTTCTTTTTAGTATCGAAATCAATCATAGACTGGGTCGTCAAAGCTAATACGAAAGTTTCAAATGCTCCAGATCATAAAGCCGTTGTACTTGATCTTAAAATTCTAAGCGAAAAGCGGGGTCCCGGTTTATGGAAATTTAATAATTCCCTGGTGGAAGACAATGAATATATAGATCTCATTAAAGAAAACTACCCAGCGATACATGAGAAGTATTTAGACTTGAAAGATGATAGATTAAAATGGGAATTAATTAAAATGGAAATTAGAAGTCTGACAATTTCATATACAAAACACAAAGGAAAACGATGCAGAAATCAAATAACAGAGCTTGAAAATCGCTTAAAGGCTTTAGAAATAATAATAAACAATTGCAATAATGTAGAACTTATAAACGCTGAAATCGAGGAATATGACAACCTAAAAGCTGAACTTCAACGAATCTACGAAGTCAAAGGAAAAGGTGCAATTTTGCGATCTAAAGTCAGGTGGGTTGAACAAGGTGAAAAACCTACGAAGTATTTTTTTAATATGGAAAAAACAAATTTTAATCGAAAAGTTATTACAGAAATAAAACGAGAAGACGGCAAAATACTTGTCGAGGAATGCGAGATACTGAAAGAAATCGAGTCCTTTTATGGAAATTTATATACTTCACAAGATGTAGAACACAACAAGGCCTTCAATGATTTCGTAGTGGATTTGCAAACAGCTAAATTAACAGATGAAGAAAGAGAAGAATTAGAGGGTTATATAACGATAGAGGAATGTGCCAGAGTTTTAAAAACCTTCCCCGGCGGTAAGTCACCTGGAGATGACGGTTTCACAGCAGAATTTTACAACTGCTTCTTCGACTTGGTAAGTTGCGACTTGGTAAATAGTTTTAACACTGCATACAATGAAGGAGAGATGTCGATATCACAACGCAGAGGTGTTATAACTCTTGTGCCCAAAGAGGATTCTTGTTTGTCAGATCTCTCAAACTGGCGACCAATTACTCTTCTAAATTTAGATTATAAGATCGCATCAAAAGTAATAGCAAAGCGAATAGAAAGATTTTTACCAAGGTTAATTCACCCTGACCAAACTGGCTTTGTTAAAGGGCGATACATTGGTCAGAATATCAGACTAATTAATGATATCATGGAACAGACAAAATTACAAAATATTCCTGGGATTTTACTTTTACTTGACTTCCGGAAAGCATTCGATACCATTGAATGGTCCTTTATTCAAAACACTTTAAATCTCCTTAATTTTGGTGATGGTATTAAACGCTGGGTCTCCACTTTTTACACCAGTCCTGAAAGTGCGGTCATGAACAATGGATTTTCTACAAATTATTTTCAACTCTCAAGAGGGGTAAGGCAGGGTTGCCCCCTGTCGCCATATCTCTTTATCTTAGGAGCTGAAATTTTAGCATGCAAGATTCGACAAAACAAGGAAATACAGGGAATCAAAGTCTTCAATTCCGAAGCTAAGATAAGTCAATTTGCTGATGACACTTCATTAATTTGCAACAGCTGCGACTCTGCTAAAAAAGCAATCGAAGTGGTAGACGCCTTCGGGAATATCTCCGGTTTGCGATTAAATCCCGCTAAAACCAAAGCTTTATGGCTCGGCCCTTGGAGAGAAAGAGAAGATAAGCCATTTGGATTTAAATGGCCTAAAGAACCGGTTCGTGCACTAGGTATTTTTATATCATACGATGAAAGGCAAAATAATAAAAAGAATTTTCTTGTTAAAATTGACAAATTAGCTTCTAAATTAGAGGTTTGGCGGTCACGTAAGCTTTCTATATTAGGCAGATGCCTAATAACAAAATGCCTTGGTATCTCGCAATTAGTTTACTCTATGTCAATCCTGGAAGCTCCTTTGACTTGTATTCCAACTATTAATACAACTATTTTCCAGTTTATTTGGAAAAAAAAGAAAGATAAGATCAAGCGTCAAGTAATGTACCAAAATTATGATAAAGGAGGAATACGTGTTCCAAATGCGGATGTAATGGTCAAATCCCTAAGGCTAGCCTGGATATCAAGGCTTTTATCTAACGATGAGAAATGGAGCCAGGTTTGGAAAGCAATCCCAAACCACTTTTTCGACATGTATGGTGGTCTAAATTTCTTGTTAAGATGTAACTACGATTCGAGATTTCTTAAGCAGACCGGTATGCCTCAATTTTACAAAGTAATGCTGCAGTACTTTCATGAATTAAAATCCTCCTACGAAACTGACCTTGGGCAGGACTTGGTTTTATTCAACAATAAAGAAATTCTTATAGATAGTAAGACCTTTTTCTATAAATCATGGTTTCAGAAAGGGATTTTCCGAGTTCATGACCTCCTAGCGAATAACGGTGCTCTTCTCTCGCATAGTGAATTCACTACAAAGTATAACTTAAAATGTAACTTCTTACAGTATTTACAGGTGGTCTCGGCAATACCGAGGCGACTAGTTGAAAAAGCAAAACAAAAACTGGACGCTAAATTTACTTATTTACCAGATGATACTTTTTTCCAGCTATCATCCTCAATAAGCGTGAATCTTCTAAAATGGAAGAATAGAGACTACTACTGGCTTTTTATAAATAAAGACAATCCAGAACTCAAGGCGCCTAGGAAATGGGCTCGCGATCTGCAGTCCAACGAAATAGAATTGACGGGCTATTTCAAAAATTTAAGAAATATCTGTAAAGAAAATAATTTGAGAGAGTTCTACTTTAAATTCTTACACAGGATTATTGTAACAAGAAAGGAACTGTGTTTATACGGAATAGAAAGTGACAGTGCCTGCGTTTATTGTCAGGATCCTGACTCAATTAGCCATTCTTTCATCCACTGTCGATGGTCGAAAGAGTTTTTTGCAGAAGTCATTAAGTGGTTTAATGAAAAAAATGGCACCTCCTACTCACTTAACATAACTGAATTACTCTTTGGGAAATTCTCAACAGAAATTACCGCCCCATCAGTTATGATGTTAAAAAAGCTTAACTATGCTCTTTTATTTGCTAGATACTATCTCTATACAAACAAGTTAAATTCAAAAGAACTGAGATTGAGAGAATTTATAAAAAAATTAGAATTGAAATATCGCATTGAAAAATATTAATCAATGATAAATTAAGCCTCAAATAAGTTCAGATAATGTTTAAAGGAAGCTATGGCGTATTAAATTATATACACGGTGAAGGTTACGACTTGCACGGTGTCCGCTATATATACAGAATATGTGTGATGCCTATTGGCTAGACGTCGCCAATTCTTGTTGTAATAATTTCTTTTTTTTCTTATATGAAACCGATGGTTTAGTGTAGCGTTAGCCGGTGTGGTGTGTGTAGCAATGTTGTGATGTATTAAAAAAAAAAAAAAAAAAAAAAAAAAAAAAAAAAAAATAGATAGATAGATAGAAGATACTTTATTAACGGGCAATATACTTAGCTATACAGCTAGTTTACAGATATTCCACGATATTAAAATATAATATGCTAGAATTAAACGCTAACTACTATGAAAATAATAGTCTACTAAAATTAAAATTAAAAGGTCCTTATTTGACAGACCATTATGGTAATAAGCAAGTTAATTTAAAACGTTAAACAGCGAACCTTACTTATAAGATCCTTATAAGTTCCAGCTAAGCTGCGTATATTCTCAAGAAGTGCGTTACACATGGCAAATTCCCGTTGCATAAAAAAGAAACCAACTATACGCTACGCCTCAGGTTCATCAGGTCTTGAGGGCAACAGTACCAAAGTATCTAGTTCCGAGTCTGAATGACCCAGCGGCCTGCTAGTTCATAACTGCGCATGTGCGTTGCCACGCACAAAATCTTAACCTGAGAAACAGACTTAACATTATTATGACGTGATTACTAAAAATGATTTACTGAAATAAAATCAACATTTGCTAACATGTACAAGTCTAGTGGGAAAGTCTAGTGCAGGATAGGGTCATGGGTAGGATATTTTAAGTACACTGTGGTGCTCGCACAAACTGCCCAGGAAGGTTCTCGGAGCTATGTCGCCTTTGTATGAGACGAGTATTTTTTTTAGCTTTCCCTCATCCTTGTATGGTATGTTTTGGCAGGAATCCTAAAGGCTACCACTACAAACATAGCTGGATCACTCCATGCCCACATTAATTTAATAACGGATCAGGTAATGAAGAGTGTTCCTTAACAACATGACTCAATTAAGTCTTGAATTATGCCCAAATTAATAATAACGTTTAATAATAGCTAGTGTGGTATTGTGAGCAGCCATATTGACGTGCCCAATCCTCCCTCTTCCCACAGTTCATGCATTGTTGGGACCGTTCATGGACCTGAGGGGCTACTCCCTTTCCCGTGGGGACAGCCCTGGTCTGTTTCCCTGGAGGCTTGTTGAGTTATGGCTCCTTTGGCTTGGCTTTAGGCATTGGTAACTAAAGTGTCCAACATCACCACAATTGAAGCAGTGGTTGCAATGGAAATCCCTCCCTTGTCTTTCGCAGCTCCAGCACCCTCTAGGGCGGGCCCTCCCTTGGGCCATAGGATTGTATTGTGGGTGGGGGCTAGCATTGCTTTGTCGATCCATACTCTCCCGGATAGCAGCTAGCTCTGCTCTGAACTCTTTAATTTCAGTAAGGTTAACTTTTGGTGGCTTTTCTGGGGTTTTATCTCCAACCGAGGTACGACTGTCATTATGGGTAGTCACTTGAGCCACAAGTTGTGCAGGGGTTCGGTTTGTGAGCTGGTCATGACGGGGAGCAATCTTCTGCATTCTTTCCGTTGTATTACTAACTGCTACATTCAATTTCTAAACGAGCTCTTCATTTTCTACTTGGGTGTTTTGGAGGCAGGGTTTTATCTCCATTTTAATGCCATCGTTTCGTAACACGGTTAATAATGAATGTAGAAACATGCACTGTACCAGCTTTGGGTTATACTTTAAATCGATCTTCCTTCTTGGGATGCAAACAATACTTTCTGCTTTAGATCAAGGAGGCGAACGAGAAAGTCCTGGGGGTTTCCCCGGCTTTCTGTACTGCCAAACTAAGCAGTTGATACATTTCTGTTGCACCATTCTCCTTATAATGCGTTATATAAGTTATATTCTACGTAGTCTGGCAAGTTCTAAATCGGGCCTACCTTTCAAGTAGCTCATCAGCCCTGGATTTATGGCTCGAATAATAGCCTCAACAACGTCTTCTTTATAGCCCCGTTTCAATCCAGCGTCAATTTGGTGAGCTAGACTGGTAAGGGCTGGTTCACACTTTGACATAAGCATAAGCATAAGCATAAACATAAGCATAAGCATAAGCATAAACATAAGCATAAGAAAATTATGTGTGAACCGGGGTTACATAAGCACAAGCATAAGCATAAGAAAATGGAAAAAGTTCCATTCCTTGTGCTTATGCTTATGCTTATGCTTATGTAACCCCGGTTCACACATATTTTTCTTATGCTTATGTTTATGCTTATGCTTATGCTTACGTCAAAGTGTGAACCAGCCCTAAAGCTCACGCGATCCTTCTGACGCGAATCCCCAATCTGTCCCGATACTTGAAATTCCTTCCTAAACAGCGGGACTGCTGTGGTTTCTTTGAACGTCGGTGTTTTCGCAAATAGCTCGCCGACTGACTTCTGCTCCACCTGCCCATCTTTTACACCACTTCCTAGCTCACTTTTGGCATCATTCGTTACAGGATTCTTCTCCTTCTCTTTGATTGCTACTCTAAGCTCCTTCAATGCCTGAGTTCCAAGTTCCTCGGCGTCTAAAAATTTCGTTAGGAGTTGCATTAAAGCCAGACGTCCCGTGTCCGTATCTTTCACTTCGATCAGTAATCCCGCACATAATTCTTGAAGACACGTCGGGGTCACCAAATGTTGAACCTTTAATACTCAATCTCGTTACAAAAACTACAATATCGCAGGACTTTTTTTACTTTCTTTTTCACAGGGGATTTTACGATCCCATAATATTCAATCTGGGGCCCGGCTCAGGCCGCTCTCGTCCTACTTGTAACAAGAAAGAAATGCTGAAGTTTGATCATGATACATAATGTTCATGAAAAATATACAGATTTTTGTCTTATCAAATATCTTGGGTAAAGTAAAGTCTTGAAGTAAAAAAAGTTTCAATATATCATCTTACCATTAGCTAGGCCACAAACATATGTGGTTACATACATCATCTTTTTCCTTATTAGTATACAAAAAAATTCATGTGAAGTTGGTCATGGATGTTGCATGATGAACATTACATTTCTTGATCACATCATTCTTGGTTTTAAAGAAAAGCATATCCTTATAGCCAGAACTTAGTAATTGCAACTGGCCTTAAATGTCTCATGGTAAATATCAAAAGAATAGCCATGCCAAAGTGCACAAAATATTATAGCAATCCATAATCAATGATTCTATGGATTTTAATAAGTTTAAGTTTTGCCTGTCATGTCCAAATTTAAAGAGATTACATTACTGTTAACCTTTGAATATTTTCTCAATGTCAGAATGTAAACTTTAAATGGACCACTTCGATCAAGCTGCACTGGACCAATAAAAACACATGAAATATGGGGGCTGTCAATATCATCTCTTCTTGGCCAGTAAAATGTGTATGCACTGTCCAATCGAGGAATTTAAACTTTGCAAAGTGGCCATTTAGTTCAATAACTCTCCCAATGAACATTGGTTACTTAGTCAAAAGCATAGTACTCTCCACGGCAGATAACCATTGGAGATACAGAATGTAGTTGCTAGTCATATTAGCTCTCACTCCATCATCTTGTGGAACTATGGAAAACTGTTTTGGCTGACCATATGACTTTAATTTTAAAACCTCAAAAACAAACATAAACACTGTAAATATCGTCGAATAGTCATTCCCAAACCCATAGCTGGTAGTCAGGCTCTTCGAGGATGAATGCGATGTGAAATAGCATGGCACATTCAAAGTCATTTTTAAATTACTTCACGTCCATTCTTTTGTAGTTCCTTGCTTTGGTGAATTTTGGCGGTGGTCTTTTGTTTTTAAGGCGAGTGGTTGCGAAAATTAAATCGTGATCTGATATCCCCAGTGGGAATACACCAGAAGAGCTGATGAGATCGAGCAACGTACGTAATGAAATCGTTGAGGAGTCCTGTTTCCGCCGTTATTGCTGACCTATACATGGAAGTGTTTGAAGAAAAAGCCCTGCCAACCGCCCCGAAACAACCACGGATATGGAAACGCTACATAGACGACACTGGTAGGGTTTCCCCACAGGTCCCTACCTCATTATGCATTCATACTATTTCGTTGTTGGAACACAAGAAATATTTGCACGTGCATTGCACCAGACAAGACAGACTCAGCATGCATAATGAAGTAGGGACCTGTGCGGAAATCATTCCACGACACCATTACCATCTCAATCAACAACACCCGTCTATCCACTTCACCATGGAGACCGAGAATAACGACAAGATCGCCTTCCTCGACCCACTAGTAACAAGAGAACCAGACGGAGGATTATTCACCAGCGTCTACAGCAAGCCCACACACACTGACCAGTACCTAGCGTATGATTCACACCATCCACAGTCAGTAAAACGCGGTATTGTCAAATGTTTATACGATCGGGCTAAACGAATCATTACCCCAAACCATCAGGAACAAACCATTTATCAAAGGAGTTTCGGCAACTCTCCGCCGCAACCTACAACAACAAGGAATACGCACTGTCTTCAAGTCCGACACGACTGTTAAGATCTCGAATAGTCAGACCAAAAGATCCTCCCGACCCAAAGAGACAAGATGGTGTAGTTTACAGGATACCTTGCGAATGCGGTAAAGTTTATATCGGAGAAACAGGCTGACCCATGCAAGAGAGAATTAAAGAACACAACAAAGATATACGCCTAGCACGCTCTCAGAACACCGCCGTTTCGGAACACGCAAACGAGACCGGACACAGTCCGCTGTGGGAAGATGTGAAGTTTATTGATCGGGGCCCTCACGGTAAAGGAGGCAATCCACATAAGACTTAACCCTAACAACATCAATAGGGACAATGGAATCGAAATACCGGAAGCGTGGATACTGACAAGCAGGAAACATCAAAACAAGCGCGAGGCAAGACAGCGGACGCTGGAGGAAAATATCGTGAACGGAAACAACGACCGGATCGAAACACACCAATAACAGCAGACCAACGTGATATATAATGCTGCACCGGGAACAGTCGACCCCATCGCCTGAAGAAGACAAGCAGTAAGCAGTCGAAACGTCGCGACCACCACCCAAGTGACGCCATCGTGAGACCATAGAACTAATATATATTATCATCAATATTGTTGATCTTATGGTCTCCTGAATTATGTTATGCATATTAAACGTCTCAAACATAGAACGCAGTTTGATTGGGTTTCGGTGCAGGATGTTGTCTGGATCGCCTTGAAAAGGAAAGTCACAGTTGAAGCCGCCAAGTAGAAAGATATTTTCTGATCTCAACCAGGCTTTTTCAAGTGGCGTGTAGATGCGTTCAATGAAAAGGTTGTCGCCAGGTGGTGCTGGAAGTCTTGACTTGTAATCAAATCGCTTCAAGACCCTCAATAAACAAATCTTAACGATGAATAGCATGTAAATATTCTGCAAAATACAAAGCACAACCTCCTCCTTTGCGTCCTTTGCGTTCGAGTCGTAATAGCTTTATCCCGTCAATGTTCAAGGCAATGTCTAACACTTTCGTGAGGGTTGAAGATTTGTGATTTTTCGCTGGAAAAACCCTAATTGCTTGTGTTGAAAAAAACACATGGTGCAGAAATTCCACAGCATTTTCTCTGGTAGAGACTTTACTGCATCAAAAGTCACGCCTGCCTTGTGAACGTTAAGCATGGTCTTGATGTTCTTCTTTCCTTTACTCTTTTCTCTTATGGTATTTGTCGGTCATCCGCGGAGTTGATAACTGCGTTTACAAGATTGCAGTGGCTGATATCTCTGCAGACTGTTCTTTCGTCAGTAGCTCGTCTGGCTGTGATTCTGGATCCATTTATCTGATACACAATGTGGAACACGGGTTCTTATGGCATACTCCATTTTTTCTTCTCTTGCTTGACCATTACATAGTCACCCAGCAGAAGTCTTGCTTGTCCTGTGTTTTTGCCTTCTCTGTTCTGTTTCATTTTCTGTTTGTACACCGCATCTCTCTCATCTATGATGTCGTCCCTCTCATTTCTCTGCACTTTTGGCTGAATGTGATCCAACGTGGTCCTTACGGTGGGGGTGGTTCTCGTGGTTGGATGTAGGGGTGATCTGTATGCAGTCTGCATGTCCTGCATTGCATTCTGTCTCTCTAGGCGGGTTTTTCCTTGTAGGTGTGCAATCTGTTCAGTCTTGTTTAGCATTTGCATGAATCGCTCTACTTCCCCGTTTGCTGTAGGGTGCAGTAGCGTAATCTTGTGGTGATCAAATCCTTCTTCAAGCACAAATTCTTGGAAGTCTTTCGACTTGAATGGTCCGTTGTCGCTCTCTGTCCTCTTTGGGGTTCCATAGGTTGCGAATGTATGCTTCAGTCTCTCTTTGTTCACTTCGAAACTGGTTGAGGGTACTGCTTCTACTACTGGGTATCTGGTTCTCTTGTCAATAAGTAGAAGGATGTGGTGGCCATCTGGGTACGGTACAACATGGTCGATGGATACTGTATCCCAAGGGTGCCTTAGGATGTTTGTCACCTTAATGGGTTCTTCTCTCTTCTTCTTTGTAGCTACTTGACATTCGTAACACTGGTTGATGGCTGCATCAATCATACTCTTCATCAGGGGAAACCAGTATTTGTCTCTCAATAACTGTTAGGTCTTTATCTACCCCACGTGTCCTTCTTGCGTAGCCGCGCTGTGCAGTTTACGATATTTTCTCCCGTTTCTTGTCGTTGTTTGCTGAACGTGTATCTCGCATGCTGTTTGTTTTTGTTCGGTAGGAAGTGATTGTTGAGTTTCCGGATTAGTTTCTCGAAGTCGTTGTCTTCTTCAATAGAAGCGGTATCTGGAAGGTTTCGGGCGAGTTTCTTGATTTCTTGTCCCCCGTAGATTTTGAGGGCGCTTACCTTGTCTTTCACAGCCTTGATTTCAAAATATTCTGTTTTTGTTTGAAGTCTTCGAGCCATTCCTGCCACGCTCGGCCAGTTTCTAAGGGGTTGTTTGGAATCTTAAACGGGTTTATTGTAAGTGATTTTCCGAAGGGTGAGACTCGAATTTCTGTTGGGTTGCTTGTGCTGCCAGTTCACGAGGTCTACGATGTCCGATGCTCTTGATAATGTAATTTTTTTCTTTTTCGCTTCTAATCTCGCTAGTACTCTCTTGGTTCGCTTTCTCTTCTCTTTTGCTCTTGTTTTTGTTTGGTCGTCTGCCGATTTTTCTCTTCTTGCAGCGTCTTTTCGTCTTCCTCATCGCCAATGTGATTTCTGCTACACACACACCGCCATCATAGTTAGAAAGCCTGTTTTTAATGGTAAACATCACGTGATATAGGTACAGAATTCGTGCGAAGTTACATGGGATGCTACACGATCCATTTCATTTTCTGCAGAATTCTTCGGCTCCATTCTTTTATCAGCACGATCAAAGAATGCCACAAACTTCTGGATTTGTGAAGCCAGGTCGGGCATTGTTTTGGCGAAAACGTTTTTGGAGACTCAGTTAGGCTGGAGACCATCAGAATCGCGGGCTCTTGTCACCTTCACAACGTTAGCAAGCTTCCCGTGTGTGACGAAACTAATGTGGCTTATCTCGAAACCACAAGGGCTGACCGAAATAGTTTACGTGTCTGTTGTATCTATTACCGGAAATAGTTTAGATTTTGCTAGCCACTTTAGCACATGTACTTTCTTGTATTTTATCCGCTCTACAACAAACGTCGCTTGCTAAAAACAAAGTCTCTCGCGTGTTGTTACATGGTGGCAGCGAGTGGAGAGCTATAGTGGTAAAATATTACACATAGTTTCTCATAAACGCGCCGAGAAAACTACGCTCTCGCCACAGAGCTCAGCGAGAAGTCCCAGCCAGTACAAGTAGCCACACTCTTGACCGTGATACGCGCAGAAGCAAGAGAGGTGTACTCCACCTTTAACGACTGGGAAAACGAGGGAGATGACAAGAAAATCGGACCAGTACTAAAGAAACTAGGAGATTACTGCGAACCACGCAAGAACATTCCCTTCGAAAGATATCGCTTCAACCGACGTACGACTTACGATCAGTATCGTACGGCACTTCGAAAGTTAGCCGAGGGTTGCAACTTTGCAACAATAACTCCCTAAGAAATACTTCGCGACCACCTGTTGTTTGGACTTCACGACAACAAACTCAGAGAGAGATTGTTGAGAGAGACAAAATTTACACTCGCCAAAACAGACGAAATCTGCAGGGCACCCGAGAGCACGACTGCTCAGATGAAACTTATAGAAAAGGAAGAGAATCCATCAGGCACCGTAAATGCAGTCAGAGAACCAAGCAAGAACCTTAAAGTGCCAAGAAAACGAAATCTCAAAGGCAAGGAATCCCTCTCTGTTCACGATCATGCAAGGAAACAACAATGTCCGGCTTTCGGCAAGACGTGTTTGAAGTGTGGTAAACTATCGCATTTTGCGGCTAAATGTCGCAGTAAGAAACGAGACAACAACACTCGCACGTGTGTTAGAGCTGTGAACGACGATGTCAACGAATCCGAGGTATTCTACGCCGACATGATATCAGCGGTAGATCTGGATGATTCACAACTCGTGACACAAAAACTAGAGTCTGGCAATTATCTGCGGTTTCAACTGGAGCACAGTGCAATGTAATTCCGCTAAGCCTCTTCAAGAAAGCCACAAAAGACCACAAATTGGAACGCGTGACACCACTGAACTCAGCCTACGGTGGTTCAAAATTGCTAGTTGTGGGCCACGTTTGCATTACCGTGTGGCGTGACGACTACAGATGTCAGTTGGATTGTAAACTTGTTGACAACAACACAATCCGCCCCCTCCTTAGAAGAAAAGCCTGTGTGGGCTTGAAGATCATTAAAATAAATACACTGACAATGATCAATTAAACAAACCACAAACAGGAAATGCCCCGGTGTACTCGCTTGAACATGCAGCAAAAGTAACGCAAGCGCCCATGACCAAAATGGCCCTGATTAAGAAATTCCCGCAAATTTTCGGCGAAGGTGTCGGAAAGCTGGCCGGTGAAAACCATATTGAATTGACAGCACCGTTAACCCTGTACAGCACGCACCGCGTCGCGTACCTATAGCACTCAGAGCCAAAGTAAAAGAAACCTTAGAAGACTTGGAGAAACAGGAAGTCATTGCACCCGTGACCTCTCCCACAGCATGGATGAGCTCCATGGTAACTGTACCGAAGAAAGCGGAAAACTACGCGTATGCCTGGACCCCAAGTACCTCAACCGTGCCGTCCAACGCGAGCACTACCCTCTCCCAACAACTGAAGACATCGCTACTCGACTGCATGGCGCGAAAGTCTTCACAAAGCTCGATGTACGAAACGGGCCCTTGATGCAGAGTCGTCCTACCTGACAACCTTTCACACCCCGTTTGGACGTTACCGTTGGCGACGCCTGCCTTTCGGTATCAGCTCAGCTCCTGAAGTCTTCCAACGCAAAATGCACGAGCGTATTGAAGGCCTTTCAGGCATCAAAGTTGTGGCAGATGGTTTTATTGCAATTGGTTGCGGAAACACAGTTGAAGAGGCCATTGATGACCACGACACAGTCCTGATTAGATTCCTGGAACGCTGCAAAGAGCGAGGCATTAAGCTCAACTCGGACAAGCTTAACCTCCGACTAACGGAACTCCCGTTCATCACACAGACAAAGGTCTATGTGTCGATCCCGCAAAAGTCCGGGCGTTCAGCGAAATGTCAGCACCCACAGACAAGGCCGGAGTTCAGAGATTGCTGAGACTCGCACAGTATCTCAGCAAGTTCCTACCACGTCTGTCTGACATCACAAAGCCATTAGGTGAACTCACCCAGAACGACGTACAGCGGACCTGGGAAATTGCCCAAGAAGAGGCATTGGTGGCGCTAAAGAATGCTGTCATGACTACCCCAGTCTTGCGCTACTACAACTTAGAGAAAGATGTCACGCCCCAGTGTGACGCCTCTCAGTTTGGGTTAGGCGCCGCCCTATTACAAAGCGGACAGCCGGTGGCCTACGCATTCCGTGCTCTTACAGATGCAGAAACACGCTATGCCCAAATAAGGAAAGAACTGCTCGCAATCGTTTTTGCGTGCGAACGTTTTGAGCCGTATGTGTACGGCCGTGACGAAGTCCATGTGGAAAGCGACCACCAGCCCTTAGAATCAATCTTTCTAAATTACTCCACTCAGCACCCAAACGTCTCCAGCGAATGTTGCCGAGACTCCAAAAGTACAGCCTTCGACTTCGAAAGGTCACGACATATTTCTGGCCGACACCCTGAGCAGAGCTTTCCTTCCAGAGGTCAACGCCTGTGAGTTCACGCAAGAGCTTGAGGACGTGGATCACACAGCCTCACTACCAGTCAATGACGAGCGTTGGCAGCAGATCAGGCATGCAACGGCACATGATCCTGTGTTGCAGCAACTACGTGCAACTATAACGCCGGGGATGGCCAGAAATCAGATCCGAAATTCCGGAGTGTCCCTACCCCTACTTCGACATGAGAGATGTGCTGACTGTCCAGAACGAACTCATCTTCAATGGACAACTTCTTGTAGTACCAGCCGCCCCACATAAGGAGCTCATGGCAGTGGTACACAGCTCGCATATCGGCGTTGAAGGGTGTATACGCAGAGCATGTGATACCCTCTACTGGCCCCACATGGCAACCGAGCGACGAGAGAACATCTCGAAGTGTGACGTATGCCTAGCGCACCGCACCGGACAAGCCAAGGAAACACTCGTACAGCACGAAGTGGTTGCCCATCCCTGGTCCAAAGTCGCCGCTGATCATTGTGAGCTACACAACCGCACACACTCCTAGTCATCTCTGACTACTACAATAAATTCATAGAAGTTGCTCGACTCAACACCGCGACGTCACGCAACGTCATCAAAGAAATGAAAGCCGTATTTGCCAGGTATGGCATTCCAGACGTCCTCGTGACGGATAACGGCCCCCAGTTTGCATCCGCCGAATTCGCTGTCTTCTCGAAAACCTGGATGTTCAAACACAGTACATCATCACCCCACCATCCACAGTCCAATGAAAAGGCTGAGAACGCCGTGAAACAGTGAAACGCCTGTTTACCAAGTGTAAAGAGTCTGGCCAATCAGAGTTCCTAGCACTGTTAGATTGGCGTAACACCCCGACTGAAGGAATTGGCACCAGCCCCGCCCAGCACCTAATGGCACGTCGCTGCAAGACCCTCCTTCCTGTCGCTGGTACCCTGTTACAGCCTCGTTACTCAACAGAAGAGGAGACACGCGCGCCTATTGGCAACAAACAGCGGCAGCAGCACTACTACAACAAGCATGCAAGTCCGGCGCTGCCCCCAATCGGACAAGGTGAAACTGTGCGCATCAAACTACCTGGCCAGAAATCCTGGAGCGCTGGAACCTGCATGGCACAAGCTGGTCCGCGCAGCTACGATGTGAAAGTCGGGGAGACCGTATACCGTCGCAACCGCCGCCAGCTTATTCAATCCAAAGAACCTCCCATTGTAGACTCCAGCAAGCCAGACTCCCAGCCTGTTGGTATACGCAGATCACAACGCAACCGCAGACCGCCTGCTCACCTAAAGGACTTTGTCACCAAATGAACTATTAGTTCCTCTAAATACTTGTTGATTCGATCTTGATTTATTAGGTGAAACACATGTAGCTTACGTTCTTTATAGGAGGAAAGATGTGACGAAACCAATGTGGTTTATCTCGAAACCACAAGGACTGACCGAAATAGTTTACGTGTCTGTAGTATCTATTACCGGAAATTGTTTAGATTTTGCTAGCCACTTTAGCACATGTACTTTCTTGTATTTTATCCGCTCTACAATAAACATCGCTTGCTAAAAACAAAGTCTCTCGCGTGTTGTTACACCGTGTTTGAAAGCACTGCAGATCAATTGAATGGTGAGATGTGTAATAGATTTGCGGAATTACCGTATTTCCTCGAGAAATAGCCGTCCCTCAATTAATCGAATTATCATCCCCCCATGAAGAAAATATTTAAAATAATCACCTGCCTGGAATAATCCTCCCCTTCCTCTCCCTCTCAAGTTAAAGATTGACATCTTGGGTGACAAATAAGCTTTCATTTAATTGTTCACAGCTGGATGGTTACAAATGCACTGTTTTTTTAGTGGCTCCTTTTTAGTGTTATTGTGTTATAAGAAAGTCAACTATGTGTGCATGGAGCGCTGGGATGTCGAGATTATTGGAGTAAAACTACACTGCCAGATAATTGACTGGAAATAATTTATATGGATATTGTATTTACTCAAATGAACAGACATGGACGGTAATGCTTCAACTTAATACAGCTGGATTCAAAGTTAGCTCGTACTAGTTACTCATTAAAGAACAAATGTTTTGAGATATGATGGTTCGAATAAACAAGGTGAGTCGGGGGAAACTATTTCTGATCATAAACTGCGCAGTTATGTACAACATTGAACCCAAATGGCAAATTCACTGGTGACTTTATCTAATTGGATATGGGGTTAACAAATTTAGTGAAGGAATCGTATCCTATTCGGAACGAATTCTATTACAGGAACTAAGGTTGAATTCTTGTGTTGTTTATCCAGCATTTATTTTTAGGGGAGCAACGTGCCACATAACACCGAAAAGTAGGATCGGTGAAAGGCTTAATGGTCGAGTTCGTACCTTTGACTGAGTCAGAATGACCAATCATCGTGATAAATCTTGAAATCTTCAGGATTGCCAAGAAGGGCCAGTTGCGACCAGTGATATCGCCCGCTACTCTCGTATTTGTGCCCGAGGCATTTTGTAGGGTATACCGCTTTTTCCACCAAATAAGACGAGAAAGAAGAATAGAAATAACGACTTGAACCAAGAAAGTGTAGAACATTCCATCCAATTGTAATCTAGTACAGGGGAGAGCAATTTACGTTTCACAGTTTGTTTACAATTGCCATTTGATTCGAGCACAAACGTTACGAAGTCTCAGGCGTGAAAAAGTGGAATCGCCTGAAAGAACTTAACCTATTGCTTAACTAAGCTGACGAGAAACCAAAATAAACGTGATCGGCTTTCCCTGGTACATTTTATTTTCGCAAGCGTAGCAAAACAATATAATTTAATCAATTAGCAATTTGGCCTTGTTTAGTTTTGTCATTCGATGTCTTTTTGTAGATTGCAAAATTGATAACATTTGGATTTCTATCACGATAGTCGTTGAAAAATGGAAAATAATCCGAAGTATTGCTGTTTGGGTTAAGCGTAGTTTATAAACGTTGCATTATTTGTTATATAACATGTGTTATATGTACGCATTTTCCGATTTCTTTTTCATTTTCTCAATTTTCTTAACAAATTCACTTGCTTTAGAAGTTTTTATAAGAAGTTTTCTTTTTGTATACATATATATATATATAAATTGTAAAAGTTGACTAATCGTAAAACAGTGCACTCATCAGGGGATTATCCCCTGTGAGTGGGCAACCACGAAACAGGCTTGTAGGGATAAACCCGTAGTTTGTTTGTGTGTTTTTTTCTCCCGCAACAACTATATATATATATATACATATATATTTAGCAATTATTCCACGAAATCGAGTCGTATATGAGCTAATAGCCAACGAGGCGCGTAGCGCCGAGTTGGCTATAGCTCATATACGACGAGATTGAGTGGAATAATTGTTTTATTATATCTCTAAACCCTCGCTTATGAGACACTGGAATTAGTTTGTACGACAAGAATTGACTTTAAGTTGTTATTGTTTTTTAACAGAACCATGTTGTTGTCGAGCCGACATATTGTAGAGCCGATGTGTAAAAAAGTTTGAAACACGAGTCCGGCTCGTTTTTAAACATCTCTTTAATGTACTTGTCAATTTTTTTTTCGAGTTAGCAAATTAGTTTAAAAATTTTCAAGTGGAAAAAGTAGGCAGAAATAAAATAAAAACTCAGTTTACGGGCTTCACAGATCTTTCAAAATGGCGGCTGTTTGTAAGAGTTTCACTTTCGTTCGTAATAAACAATTTTGCAATATAATTTGCTCACTTACCGTCGAATAATTTCATCCCATATTTATTTGCTTCGGTAGTATTTCTTTGTGTATGATTTTTAAGCTTGACTTGAATTTCTCCCTGTCTAATTCAAGAAATCATCCCTCCATGATGGCCTTTTTCCGTGCCAATGGTATATGAGCTGATATACTATGAGTAGGGAACCAATCAGAGTGGGAACCAATCAGAGAACCAATTCAAGAAATCATCCCTCCATGATGGCCTTTTTCCGTGCCAATGGTATATGAGCTGATATACTATGAGTAGGGAACCAATCAGAGCGCGCGTTTGCTCATATACAAGGGTTGCAGATATAATAAACATATATATATATATACATATATATATATATATATATATATATATATATATATATATATATAAAGTGTGAAAGTTGATTAATCGTAAAACAGTGCTCAATACGTGAACGTAGAGCGAAGTAGTTGTTGCGGAAGAAAAACACACACAAACAAACTACAGGTTTATCCCTACGAAACAGGGTTGTAGGGATAAACCTGTAGTTTGTTTGTGTGTGTTTTTCTCCCGCAACAACTGTATATATATATATATATATATATATATATATAGTTGTTGCGGGAGAAAAAACACAAACAAACTACAGGTTTATCCCTACAAGCCTGTTTCGTGGTTGCCCACTCATCAGGGGATATCCCCTGATGAGTGGGCAACCACGAAACAATGTTCAATGTTGTTGTCTTTAAGGGTCCATATGTGTTTGCTGAGCTCGGTTGAACACTTTATTTCCTGGCGGATCCTGTCTTCACACTCGCCATATAACAGCTCAAGCAAAAGATGTAACCTCTGCCTCAAAGAAAAATTCCTAATCATCTGCCGACCCGAACTATCCACGCTAAACAAACGTAATGAGCTTGTGTCTTCTTGCCGCCACAGAAACAAAACCCTCTTACGCAATACCTGAAACTTAACGATCTCTATTATTATGTAAATTTAACTACTTTGTATATAAGCGATGGTAAAGGACATTCCCACCATATCCCCTGATGAGTGGGCAACCACGAAACAGGCTTGTAGGGATAAACCTGTAGTTTGTTTGTGTGTTTTTTCTCCCGCAACAACTACTTCGCTCTACGTTCACGTATTGAGCACTGTTTTACGATTAATCAACTTTTACACTTTATATATATATATATATATATATATATAATATGGTTTGCCAAACGATGATGTTCAGTAGAATGATCAAAAGAGATGCCGTGCTTCAATGTGGATTTTAGTTAAGTGTAAAATGAGGCGTCATGAAGCAAACTTCTAATTGTTCCGGCTTTTAATGCGACGTCTCGGCCTTCGGCCTTCTTCAAAGTGGAACAATATTTACACGTTAAAAAATAAAAAAGTTAAAAACACTAGTAGGTTTACAAATTCGCATGTATTTATATAGGATCAGGAAAATGTAAATATAATTACAAAATACTATTCAAACTGAAATAATAGATTAGGTAACAAAGCTAATTGCAACTTAGCTAATGAAAACCTGTGCGTTCTTCTAAGTTGCCATGTAACTGCTGGTATCCTGACCAGCGGGCTTACCCCCTTGTATATTAGGAGCATGCGCACGGGGCCTCGGCATTGGCGGGCACGAGGCCACCGTGAAATTACCTGAAGTTTCACTAAGGCTTTCTTCAAGTTTCCCAAGTGTTTTGTCAGTCGTTTGTTTTAGTTTTTTTTCTCGTGCTACGGATTTCTAACGGATGTTTGTGATGATACTTGTGAGTTGTTTCAGCCTCGTGTATGATTAAACGTTTTGTTGTTATGTTCATTGCCACGGCTATCATGTGCCGCCAGTCACAGTCACAGTAATTTCACGACCTCATGGTTCTTATGGATTTACAAGGATAGTTACCGTGGTGCTTCTATGTATCTATAGTTTTGATCTGGTTTTACGGTTTGAGGGATATTTACGGTCATGGAAGGTGAAGGCAAGGAATTTGCGCCTTATTTTGAGGACGACAATTTGCTCAGTTTGCAAGTTTCGCGTTCGCACTCCCCAACAATGGATACGGAACTGTTTCGTGTTATATCGCCGCTTCACACTCAGCCAACGGATGCAGCATCAGAAACGGAACTTCCTAATTCAGTAAAGGTTCAAGGATCGCAGAATATGGGAGCAAAATCGACGGTCAGTGATGCTGAAGCTCTAGGAGTGGGCGAAAGGAGGAAAATTCCAACGGACAAAGGTAAACAACACGAGTTACAAAGGTTAAAGGATCATAGAACTGTGCCGTTACGTCACGTAACTAGACAGATAAACAAAATGAAACCGCTACTTTCTGATCTTAACAATTATGAATTTGTGTCAGTTGAAATGGAAGGTCTTAACAATTTGCTTGTTAAACTACAAGATGCTCAGGATAATTATGTTGACGCGTTAGAAGATGAAACTGTTGTTGTTGATGCCAATTCATGGTACTATGCTCACGATGAAGATGTTTTTAAGTTTAAACAGTCTGTCATTGAATACTTGTCCAAGGCGAAAGGCATCAGTCAAATGAAGTAAACTCTGTTATCTCTAGTGGGTCTCATCGCACAAGAAAGTCAAATCACTCTAAACGGTCCACCTCATCTTCGGTTTCATCTAAAGCTAAGTTGTTACAAGCAAAAACTAAGGTTGCAGCACTGAAAATTGAAGCATAACTTCTGAAGGAAAAGCAAGCGCTTAAAATGGCAGCTGAACATTTAGCGCTAAAACAGAGTTGAGCTCAAGCAAGGGAAGAAGAAAGGATTTACGAAGAAATGAAGAATGAAGAGTCAACCTTTGCACCTGTTCATACACAAAGTCCTCCGATTTGTACAATACAATCAGGTAAACTCTGCTGGTTTGGAACCAACTTCGCAGCAACAACTTGTAAGTTCTTTAGGCATTACAGATTATCAACAGCCTTTACAAGCTAATCCTCTTAGTGCATTTATGGTACCTCAGAAAGGACCCATTTACACAACGCCGATAAATACTGGTGCATCACGGAGTAAGGAAGAGACTACGGCCTATGCAGCAAAACCCCATGAACACCCCTCGAGTGTACATCCTTCATCATACCCATCTTTAGCAACGACTCCTGCTGTTACGTATACTGCTCCCGATCAGGTATGGTGTCTGCCACCAAGGAAGGAAGCAAGCAAGGAGTCTTTTGCCATCGAACGAGCCTCCTATGTTTTATGGGGATGCTATGGAGTATCCATTATTCATGACTGCCTTTGAGTCATTAATTGAATCAAAAGTTTAGGGATTCCCATAAAAGATTATATTTTCTGGGTCAATACACGTCAGGTAAAGCCAAAGAAATTATAAACGGTTGTCTGCAAAGGGAAATGGAAGGATCCTATGAAGAAGCTAAGAGACTTTTAAAGAGACAATTCGGTGATCCATTCAAGATAGCTAATGCCCATATCACGAAATTGTCTTCTTGTCCACCAATCAGATCAAACGATGGTTTAGCCCTCCAAGATTTCTCTATTTCCCTGGATCAAGCTAAGTCTGCTATGAAAGGCATGTCTCATATGGATGATTTAAACACTGCTCATGTATTGCGTCAACTGTGGGAAAAGTTACCTAAGTACCTGCGAACCAAATGGACTGAAAGGAACAATAGGACAAAAAGTGCAAAGGGAAGAATAGCCGACTTCGAAGAGTTCTCTCAATTCGTGCGTGAACAAGCTGATCTTGCCACAGATCCTGTGTTTTCAGAGCAATATGTTAGCAAGCCAAATCATGATGAAAAGGACAGAGGCACTCATCTTAAGTTTACAAGAAAGCCGCTAAAAAGGGAAAAAGGGACAAACCTTGCTACTGGTGTAAATCATGAAGATAGCAATCAACAGACTGTTGTATGCTCTTTATGCAAGAAGCCTCATAACTTAAACGAGTGTGAACAGTTTTTGAAGAAATCTCTGAGCGACCGTCGAGACTTTGTAGTAGAGAAGAAACTGTGCTTCGGCTGCTTTAGCGACCAGCACATTTCAAAGCATTGCAAGGAAAGGTAAACGTGCAAGACGTGCAACAAGCAGCATCCAACGTCACTACACGACCCTGATGGAAGTAAGATATCAAACGACAAAGGTGACAAGAACCAATCTCAAGATAGACCTCGAGTTAGTAGCAATCACACTGCCACCTGCAACATAACTGAAGCTGGATATGTGCCGATTAACATGGGTATATTGCTAGTCTGGGTGTTTCATAAGGGTAATCCAGCGAAGAAAATACGAGTTTATGCTTTACTGGACAATGCCAGCGGTGGAACGTTTGTGAATGAAAGCGCAGCTAAGGCTCTTGGCGTTGAAGGAAGTAGCACTGACCTCACTCTGACTACAATCCATGGAACACACAGCGTAACGTCGAAGGCCATTGAAGGATTAGTCGTAGCTAATGTCAAGGACGAGAGTGCAAAGTTAGAGTTGCCCAGAACTTTCACCCGAAACATCATTCCAGCGGACCGCAGTGAGATACCACGACCTGATGTAATCAGTAGGATGTTTCATTTGAAGGATTTTAGTGCCGAACTTTCCCCCTACATGGAAGATGTTGAATTGGAACTTCTTATCGGATTGAACTGTCCAAGTGCCCTACGACCAAGAGAAATTGTTTACGGTGGAGAATCAGATCCATATGCTGTACGGTCGCTGCTCGGATGGTACATAAACGGTCCTCTCTATACTTCCTGTCAGAGTAGCATCTTAACGTGCAATAGAATTCATCTTAATCAGCAAGACACCTCATCCCCGCAAGGATATATAGTGTTTCAAAGGACGGTTAAGGAACAGATAACACCGCAGGCAGTTGAACGAATGTTTGAACTTGGCTTCTCCGAAAAGGAAAAGGGAATATCAATGTCGCGCGAAGACATCAAGTTCTACGAGACTGTGGAAACTGGTATCGTTCATCTCGAGGACTTGCACTATGAAATGCCCCTCCCTTTCAAGCATAAGAACACTCAGCTCCCAAACAACTACGCTCAAGCTGAGAAGCGCCTGAACAGCCTCAAGAAACGTCTAATGTCTGATGACAAGTATTACTCGGATTACTACAGCTTTATGTCTGATATCATTTCGAAAGGGTTCGCTCGGAAGGTGGATGATGATCTTAAAGATCAGTTGGGCAGAACCTGGTACCTGCCGCATCACGGAATTTATCACCCGCAACAGCTAACGAAAATACGCGTGGTGTTTGATTGCTCGATCTCATTCGAAGGACACTCCTTGAATGACAAATTGCTCCAGGGACCAGATCTCAGCAGTAACTTAGTCGGTGTTCTTACCAGGTTCCGGCAAGAAAAGTATGCTTTTATGGCAGACATTGAAAAAATGTTCTTTCAAGTAAGAGTAAGGAAGGAAGATCAAAGTTTTCTCAGGTTCCTATGGTGGCCAGACGGTGATTTACAGAAGGAGGCCGAAGAGTATGGCATGACAATGCATTTGTTCGGTGCAGTTTCATCCCCTGCATGCGCTAATTATGCACTTAAACGCACTGCTGACGACAACGAAGATGAATATGGGTCAGAAGCAGCCAACACTCTTAGAAGGAACTTTTATGTGGACGACGTTCTCAAATTTGCAAGCACCGAAGATGAGACTATTAAGCTAGCAAAGGATACCAAAGCAGTTTGCCAAAATGGTGGATTTAACTTAACCAAGTTTGTGGGAAACACAGAGCGTATCATTAGCTCAATCCCTCAAGAACACAGAGCAGAACAGGTGAAGAACCTCACACTTGGCCAGGACAAGTTAGCCATAGAAAGAGCGTTAGGAGTTATTTGGTGTATTCAGTCAGACACGTTCAACTTCAGGATTAAACTTAAGGATAAACCTTGCACGCGGAGAGGCATCCTATCGACCATCAGTTCGATTTATGATCCCTTGGGTTTCATCGCTCCTGTAGTACTGGTCGGAAAGAAACTTTTGCAGGACATCTGTCACACTAATAGCTGGGACTAATAGCCAGTCGACGATGCCACCCGCAGCAGATGGGAAAGATGGCGAAATGAGCTGTACCTACTTGAAAGTTTGAAATTACCAAGAAGCTTTAAGCCCTCGGAGTTTGGAAAGATTGTGTCCACGCAACTCCACTGTATGTCTGACGCTTCGACACGTGGTTACGGTCAATGCTCGTTTTTAAGGCCCGAAGACGAACGCGGCAAAGTACATGTCTCTTTTGTTATGGAAAAGGAGTGAGTGACGCCAAAAAAGACCGTCAGCATTCCAAGGTTAGAGTTAGCTGCAGCCTCAGTCTCTGTTAAGATTGGTGATTTTCTTAAGGATAAGCTGGAGTATGAGAACATTGAGGATCACTATTGGACGGACAGTGAAGCCGTCCTAGGCTTTATAAGTAACGAATCCAGTCGGTTTCATGTCTATGTTGCCAACCGTGTTCAACTCATTCATGATCACACCACCCCCTCACAGTGGAATTACGTCGAAACCAATTTAAATACTGCAGACGAAGGTTCAAGGGGTATGTCACCTAAGAACTTTGTTGAGAAATCACAATGGTTTCAAGGCCCTAACTTCCTTAAAAAACCTACAAGCAGTTTGCTGAAAGAAAAGTCATAAAAAGACACTGTGGACCCAGATTCCCCCGAAGTGAAGAGCACTAAGGTTCACACGTGTGTAGTGAAAGAGAGTGACGTCATAGTTGAGAGACTTCTCAGGTTCTCAAGCTGGCACAAAGCGAAGGTAGCTGTCGCACTATGCCTAAAGTACAAGAAGACGCTCAGAGAAAAGGTCATGTCTAAAGGGAAGGAGTCCAGTGCTGGATCACCAGAACAAAGGTGTGTCAGTAACACCCCTGCAAGTGCAGAACTTAATGTCGCCAACTTACAGGAAGAAAAGTGGAGATCATAAAACAAGTTCAAACAAGCATTTCCATCGGAAATAAGAAGTCTCCAAATCGTTCAAGCGAACGCTGAGTACGGTAGCTGGGAACTGGCAAAGGAGAAGGCTGTGCTGAAGAAAACCAGTACGCTTCGCACGTTAGACCCCTTCCTAGACAGTGACGGTGTCATGAGAGTTGGCGGGCGAATACGGAAGACAACACTATCTGAGTCACTAAAAAACCCTGTCATCTTACCAAAGTCAAGCCACATTACTGCACTGGTTATCAGCTACGCGTACGAAAGACCACACCATAGCGGAAGAGGAATTACGTTGAACGAACTACGTGCTAGTGGCTATTGGATCGTCGGTGGAAATTCGATGGTCAGGCAGTTTATTTCCAAATGCGTAACATGTCGTTACCTTCTAGGTACTGTGGGAGAGCAGAAGATGGCAGACTTGCCGAAGTCGCGCGTGGAGCCAGCACCGCCTTTCAGCTACTGCTGAGTTGATTTCTTTGGCCCTTGGCACGTACAGCTAGGAAAGTCTGTCGTCAAGATATACGGAGCATTGTTTACTTGTTTTGCGAGTAGGGCTGTACACATAGAAGTTGCAGACTCCTTAGAAACTGATTCCTTTATTCAAGCATTGAGACGGTTCATATGTAGAAGAGGACCAGTCAGAGAAATTCGTTGTGACAGAGGAACGAATTTTAATCCTGCATCCGCGAGTAACTTTGGAGGCGTGTGGGAAAGGCAAATCAGGTCAATCAGAAACGTCATGAGTGGTCTTATTAGAGAGCATGGTAATCATCTTGACAAAGAATCGCTGAGAACATTCCTTTGCGAAGCAGAATCTACCATCAATAACAGGCCTCTGACGGTAGAGACATTCAGCGATCCTCTTTCAGAGCCACCATTGTCACCAAGTATGCTGCTGACAGGAAAGACAAGGCTCGTGCTACCTCCACCAGGAGAGTTTAAGAGAGAAGACTCATACTGCCGAAGGAAATGGAGACGCACGCAGCACCTAGCACAAGAGTTTTGGTCAAGGTGGAGCAAAGAGTACTTGCAACAGTTACAAACAAGAATCAAGTGGACTCGGCCAATAAGAAATTTCAAGGTTGGAGATGTGGTATTATTGAAGGAAAACCAGTCTCCGAGAAACAGATGGCCTTTGGGTAAGGTCGTAGCCACGCATCCTGATGATCAAGATCGAGTCCGATCGGCGACAGTGCTGACAGGCGATGGCTCCAAGTTGGAAAGGCCTGTTAACAAGCTCGTCTTACTTTTGGAGGCGCAATGTTTAGAGACCGGGATTCCCCGACGAGGAGCCCGAACTTTTATGAACGCTTTTTCTAGGAAATAAGTTTTAAGACTGTTATCGAGATAGTTATAGTTGTTGTTAAAATGTAAGGCAAGGTTTACATTTTGGGGAGCCATGTAACTGCTGGTATCCTGACCAGCGGGCTTACCCCCTTGTATATTAGGAGCATGCGCACGGGGCCTCGGCATTGGCGGGCACGAGGCCACCGTGAATTACCTGAAGTTTCACTAAGGCTTTCTTCAAGTTTCTCAAGTGTTTTGTTAGTCGTTTGTTTTAGGTTTTCTTTCTCGTGCTATGGATTTCTAACGGATGTTTGTGATGATACTTGTGAGTTGTTTCAGCCTCGTGTATGATTAAACGTTTTGTTGTTATGTTCATCGCCACGGCAATCATGTGCCGCCAGTCACAGTCACATGCCATTAGCTTTGCAGATAGCGGATACAGCTAGACCCTGCACTATGAAACAACCACACCTAACAAGAGAAAAAACCGTCAACGCAGTAACATCCTGTGGTACAACCCCCCTTTCAGCACAAGTACTAATATCGGACACAAATTCCTTGCTCTAGTAGATAAGCAGTTTCCAGAAAACCACGAGCTCCGCAAAATCTTCAACCGCAACACCATCAAGATCAGTTACAGCTGCATGAACAACACTAAACAAATGATAAGCGCATCTTAACCACATCTACACGAACCAACGATGCCGCCGCCGCTAACACTAAAGAAAGAAAGACATGCAACTGCCGACAAAAGAACAATTGCCCGCTCAACGGAAACTGCCTACAACCATCGGTAATCTACCAAGCCACCGTTACGCGCAAAGACAACAACAACTCCCAAACCTACATCGGTCATACGGAAAACGACTTCAAAACAAGATACAGAAACCACACCGCATCTTTCCGCCACGCTTAACACAGAAACTCCACCGAACTCAGCAACCACATAAGGACCCTTAAAGACAACAACAAAAATCTCACTCCCAAGGAAAAGATTAAACACCTTATTAAATTTGCAGAGAAAAAAGATAATACAAGGCATTATCGTTTTGCAAATCATCCAATACTTTCTTACTGGGCTTTACGTATGATACAACGTAAACAAATTCTTCAACAAACTGGAATATTTTTCAAGCAAAATCCTGGAGAAAAACATTTAACATTGTAAGAGTTAAGAGATATGATTAGGAATAATCAAAGTAACCTTTTAATGTCGAAGTTGTCACAGTACATCACCAATATAACTGGTTCAGATGCTTATTGGTTCAAGGCAAAAGAAGATTTAAAAGCAATCATACAACACGTGGGTCCTCCAACTTTCTTTTTCACATTCTCCTCAGCAGATATGCACTGGCCAGAATTACATGCCCTTTTTCACAGTTCGTGTAATACAGAAAGCACCAACACTCCTTCTGATGTATGACGCCACAATGTCATTGATAACCCTCACATAGTTGATTGGTTCTATACTGAAAGATTAAAGAGCTTCATTAAACACTGGTTATATAACTCACTTGATGCCAAATGGCATTGGTATAGATTTGAATATCAGTCTAGAGGTAGTATTCATTGTCACGGTGTTGCAAAATTAGACAATGACCCAGGCTTGTGCAAATTGAGCGACACTGCACTTAAAGGATACTTAGCAGATCTTTTTGAAGATGAAAGTTCACCTGATAGTGCAACTGTTATTAATGGGAAAACAGCTAGTGAAAAAATCTGTCAGTATTATGATTCGATTCACTCTACCTGTAACCCAGATCCTCCAGATGAAGGCAACTGGATAAAAACAATTATTCATCCTTGTCAAAAATACTACCATGATATTAAAGAATCTGACAGTGACTACATTGATCTAGCTTACCGAGCGCCGAACGAGTCCCTCGAGGTTTTTAATTACTTGGATGATGTTTTACATAAAGCCACTAGGGACAATATGGAGGTAATTATTTTTGGCGACTTGAATTGCGATTGTTTAAAGAGTGCACTACATCAAACAGAAAGATTGGAGGAGTTCTTAATGGCAAATGAACTTAGACAAATGATAAGAGAACCCACCAGAGTAACGAGTACGTGTTCTTCACTTATTGATGTACTTATTACGTCGACACCTAACTTATTTGAATCTACTGGTGTTCTATCAACCTCCTTTAGTGACCATCTACCTATTTTTGGTGTTCTACATGGGTCATCCGTCAAACCTATTAAACACCGCTACATTGAAACCCGTTCGTTTACCACACAGTGTATTGCAAATTTTAACGTAGACTTACAATTTGTGCCGTGGAACATTATGGAAATTTTCTCTGATATCGACGATAAATGTTACGTCTGGCAATCCTTGTTTTTTAATGCTATGAATGAGCACTTTCCTATCCGCCGCAAACGCATTCGCCAGTCAACTCATCCCTGGCTAGATAAATCGATATTGTCCACAATGAGAAGGCGTGATCAGTTCCACAAAAGAGCAAGGAAATTTAACAGGCCATCAGATTGGTTGGAATATAGGCATCTGCGAAATTTAGTCACCTCATTAATCAGAAAAGCCAGAAAGAGTTATTTTTCCGAGAAGTTAGCGGAAAGTAGATCCAATCCGCGTAACTTCTGGAAAACTCTCAAGCAGGTTCTCCCAAACAAGAATGCATCATGTGATACCGATAGACTGATTATTAACGACAAAGAGGTGACTGCTCACAATGACATTGCCGATACGGTGAACTTATATTTTACGTCAATAGCATCCTCTCTCTTAGCCAACTCTAATGAAGTCGAACCTGAATTTGTTCCAGACGCGGTGCCATCAAACATTGAATCTTTTAAATTCACCCTGCGTAATGTGAATGAGGTTTCTAAAGTTATCAAGGATCTTAACCACACAAAGGCAAAAGGATCGGATGGGATTTCCGCGAAAGTCCTAAAAATGGCGGAACCGAATATCTCCCAAAGTTTAACTCATCTTTTCAATGCATCGCTTCAAGCTGGTCAATTTCCTTCTGCCTGGAAAAAAGCAAGAGTAACACCACTTTTTAAAGGAGGTACGGCAACTGACTGTGATAATTACCGACCTATTTCAGTGCTACCCTCTGTTTCAAAAATCCTGGAATCCTTTGCAAATTCGGACTTACAGAACTTTGCTTACAAGTCTGGTCTCATAGAACAGCATCAGTTCGCTTACTCCAAGTTCTCCTCAACTACTGTGGCTCTACTTAAGGTTGTAGATTCATGGAAGATGGCAATTGATAAAGGTCTCAAGTCAATCAGTGTTTTCCTTGACTTAAGAAAAGCCTTTGATGTTATCAGACATGACGTTTTGCTCACCAAGCTTCAATCTTATGGTGTCAAAGATTCCGAACTTCGGTGGTTCTACAGTTACCTATCTAAGAGATCACAGTGTGTCGTCTTCAAAGACGCTATTTCGGCTCCGTTGCGTCTCTCTTTTGGCGTCCCGCAGGGGTCGGTTTTAGGACCAACGTTATTTAATATCCACATTAATAATATATCGAAGGCATGCCATACATCCACTGTCTCGTTATACGCAGACGACACCGAGATGCATTCCAGTTCTAAGGACATTGATTTAGCTGAGCACAATGTTAACGAGGACCTCAAGAGTGTACGATACTGGTTCCGAGGAAATGGCCTTATTTGTAACACAAAAAAAACGGAAACCATGGTTATTGCATCCCAGAATGCACTTAAAACCACCAGGAACATTAACATATTCTATGGAAATTCAATTTTAAAACAACAAAAGCACTTTAAGTATCTTGGCGTAGTGGTAGATGAGTCGTTATCCTGGAACAATCATGTGTCTTATGTTGCCTCCAGGGTTTATCCCAAATTGAAACTTTTGAACAGAATTTCATCTTTTCTTAGCCCTGCTATATTATTGAAGATTTATAAAGTAACAATTCTACCTATTTTAGACTACGGTTGCACCGTATGGGGATTTTGCAGCAAGAAGAACTCTGATTTTTTAGAAAGGCTGCAAAATAAGGCGATGAGAATAATTTTAAGAACAGATCACTTAACGTGTACACAATTTATGAGAGAGAAGCTTGGTCTGTTAACTTTATTCAATAGGCGGCGTTATATGCGTCTACAGTTAGTTTATGGAATCGTGAACGATTATAACTATCCCAGGCAACTACAAGGTTATCTTATATTACGATCCGACCTTCGTAGTAGGGTCTTGAGAGACAACAGAGAACTTCATCTTCTTAGAACTAAAACTGCTATCGGCCAGTCCGCATTCATGTACGCTGCTGCCAAGGAATGGAATGACCTCCCAACAGACCATCGAAGCTGCAGTAGCCTGAAAATTTTTAAGACTAAGCTTTTTAATTTTTTTATGGATTTAGATAAGAATGATCATAAATGTAGTGTTTAGATTTTTTATTGTTTTTTATCATGTAATTTATTGATACTGATCATCGGTTTATACCAGCGTCTTCCTCCCGGACTTCGCTGATCGGTCTTCCAGTTATATATAAAGCTATTAATTCCTCGCGAAGCGAGGCCGAAGGCCGAGCGTAGCGAGGTTACTAATGGTGTCGCTTCCGGTCAGACCACGTGGTTCGCAAGCCCGAGTAAATCGAGCCGAGAGTTTTTATATATGTATATATATTTTTATATATATATATCTATATTTTAAAGGTGTCCGTTCGCAGGCCAGGTTACCTGGCAATAGTAGCGCACTTGAGAACTGCTGAATTTCCGCCATTGAGAATTCGGTGATGCCTTTTTGAAGGTAATGTAAATTTTGTAGAAACCGATTTCACTCGTCCTGGAAGTACATCCCAGCAAGATGATCTCCGAGATATTCAAGAAAGATTAGCCCGAGATCGTCGCCGAGTAAGTTCGAATACCGTGAAAATCAACAAAAGGAAAGCACGACTCAAAGCAGGGATAGAGGAACGGCAGCAGGGAGAATAACAACAGAAATCGCAGCAAAGAAAACAACCGCTCGCTCCAGAAAAAGGCAAACGAAACAGCAGGGAAAAGGACCAGGAATTAAACCAAGTTAGTTTTGAATTTGAATGTGTTATTGATAGAAATACAGGACATGAGTGAACGATTACATAACGAAATATATTGGCGTACTAAATTTAGCAAACGACTTAGAAGGAAAACCGAGTAGGAACGACTTCAACGATTGAAGATGTCTCTGGAAAATAATTCTATTAGTCTAAAAACGGAATCGGAAGACGACCAACAGATTACAAAAGAATGTAAGTTGGTATTTGTCATAATAAAACGATAGCGTTTCCATTTTGAAGAAATTCCCAACACAGAGAGTTGCAGTTGTTATAGCAATCATTTATAACGATGTGATCTGATATCATTGCAACAATGAAAATATTGTAAATTTTCTTGATCTAGCAGTTGTGTTTAGAATTTTCAACATAATATATACCCAGTGTCACTATAAAGTACTGGTTCTGCAATTTTATCAGTGATCAATGCCATCATTTGAAAATAAAGCAAATGTTATTACTTACTTCTGAGTAGTATTTCTCTTTGCTATATATATATGTATGTATTCTCTGATTGAAAGGTTTCAATAATATTGCATAGAGACAAAACGTTTCATAGCCTTTTCACAATGGGTAAGTTTTACCTTGGAGTTCAATGACCCCCCTGATAATATTGCTACCTAGAACCCTTGCCCTTTTCCCACGAATGAAATGCTAATTCAAGCCTTAATTTGCAAAGTTAGACATAACATGTTAACCTTGTTACTTTCTGCTGTTTACTTCATTTTTATGATGTCAAATATCAATCTTTAATAACAACCACAACATACAGTTAACCTTTTACATTGAAAAAACTTTATAAAGAAGAAAATAAATTTTGTAATGCCAAAATGTTTATAATCTTTCTCATATATTCATTGCAAGTGTGCTGTATGTAGTAACAAGTGTTTCAATTTTTCTAAATGCCCTTAAGTATGCTTTCAATAATGATTTTCCACACAAACTTTATAGACAAATGACTGCACTAGATTCTAAGCATTAAAGAAGACATGGTATTGTTTGGAGCTGTTTTGATTACTACCACCTCTGATGGAAAGCCTATTAAGAAGATTTTTGTATTGCTTGTAGTAGTAGAGTAACAATACCTTTACCAAGATTAGGACATGCATCCCACCCCATAAAAATATATTATGTTTAACATAAGAAATATAACAATAATAATAATAATATCAATACCAGTAATAATAATAATAATAATAGTAATGATAATAATGATGATAATAATATAATGATAGTTTGTCTCGTTACTATATGTCATTGATTACAAGTTCAATACCTCTGGCTGCCATGACTTTTTCGATGAAATACCATCCTTATAATAAATCTTTCTTCTGCAGTTTTTATAATACAAATTTTCATGTATTCAAAATAATATACTATTCTCTGGATGGGTATGGATATTTTGCATGTTTCTGTAACAGCACTATTAAACTTTCATGTGGTATATACTTGTGACTGATTGATGTTGATTTCACATTATATTCTTACAGGAGTACATAGTGCAGCAATCTTTTTCAACATGTTAAGATTTCAATAACTCTTTCTTACATGTATTGTTTTTATGATATGACCTAAAAATAGCACAACCACATACTATACAGTTGGCATTCACTATTACCAAACCTTTATTCAAAGTTTTTGTAGAATCCAACTGTTTTACCCCCATTTTTTTACATAATGACATTGCATCTCACACTTCTGTTGACATGGCATCTCTTTTGAGGGAAGTGGAATTTTTCTATCTACCACTAGGGGTACCATTGCAACTGAAGAGAGTACACAAATTGAAACATGCACTATTCATGATGCTCTCAATTGTGGTTACCTAGGAATGAAATAATGACTGCAGTAGACAATAAAATATCTAATCAGAAGATTCTTCTTACAATGAATCTCATGCAATTATTAGGAAAAAACATAAACAAAAAATAATTGGAGCATTCAACTCATCCTCAGTGTAAGAACATATTGTGTTTAAAAGTGATGTACAACAAAGAAGACAAAGCAGTAGAGACTAAGAAAATACAACTAAAAAAAAACAGGTTTTTACACTGTGGTAAACACTAGCATTCATATCAACTCTTCAAGATTTCACCTTCAAAAGATTTACAATAATTTTCAATTTGTGTTAACTGAATATTATTGTGATACTTCATTGACTCTGTATTCCCTGTCAAGAAAACAAGTAATTTTACTTCTATTCCCTCTCTTGCAATCTCAGTGGCAGTGAAAGAGCTAAATGAAGGTCAATTTTTAAGCCCTGTGCTGAGCGGTATACTGATCATGTAATTTGCACCAGGTGTCACTAATTGTGTACCAAACACAGCATAACAAATTAAATAATGGGGATTACGCTGATATAAAAAATAAAATATAAAATAAAATATAAAAGTATTGTGACTTATTCAAAAACTAGCTTCCCGAGGTTTTTGCGAGAGTCGTATTTCTAGTTTATTTTTAATCAATTCAGCAATTATTCAGAGTTGACTAATTTTTACCACCTCTGATGCAAGACCTATTCAGTAGAAAACTATATAATATAGTGGTCTTATATAATTTTGTGGTATCAGAGAAACAATACCTTTTCCCAGATTAGGAAATACACCCTCACACCATAACAATATATTACCTTAAACATAACAAATAATATCAATACCAGTAATAATAAGGAGCAACTTCAGAATACCCGTCCACTTCATTTACATGTGTCTGGGGCTTTTGAAGAACGAGGTATATTACAATGGACTCTTTTGTTTTTCATCAGTATGTAAATAAGTGGACGGGTATTCTGAAGTCTAGCCAATAATAATAATGGTAATAATTACATGAAATGAGAAATTAAAAAAAGTGATAATGATGTAAATATAAATATTTCATATTTCTACTAAGTAAATACTTAAATTAGGGTCTTATATCATAGGAAAACAATAACGAGATCTTTAATCAAAGGCTCCTTCCAGCTACCTTATGGTATGTGGAAATTATTCAATGAAGAGCTGTCCTTTCCCCAGACCATAAAGCGTTCATTCCGAATAGTTGGTTTTGTGCATTCTTGCTACGACTGATCGATTACTCGTCGTCCAACTTGGAGACATTGTCACTTTTAAGACTTTAAAACCCATTTCTTTGCCCTCGAGCATTCTTGAACACATTTCCTGTTTGTTCGCGAGATCTTCAAAAGTGTATTTTGATCAAAGATGGAACGAAAACCCGCTTGACAATCTTTGCGTCGGCCTCAACACAACAGACGCCATTTTGTAAACTTGTCCTGCCGCTTTGTCTCCCCCCTCCCCCCACATAAATGAACATAAAACAATTGTACGACTTCGTGGACGAAACCAAACCTAGCAGGGGAGAACTTGTTTAATTCACATTAATGCATAAATTCATTGTCTAACGGAAATGGCGTGACAAATCCAACCATTACTATACCTCATGGTATCACATACATACCATGGGGTAAAAACTAACTTCGCGAGGTTTTGCGAAAGTCGTATTTCTAGTTAATTAATTAATTAACATTGTTCAAAGGCACACTCGATGTAGTACCAGCTATTGTTTAAGGAAAAAAGGAAATGAAACAGAACTCAAATGTAGGTTTAATTTTCCATTTGAGCTTTGCGAGAAAACCCCATTGCGATTTGAAGTAATTCATTCCAAGGATAACACACCAAAATATAAAATGCAAGTTATAACTAAAAGGAATGACTCAAGACTAAACAATCAACAACGACTTCAGCTTCAAGGCTGGCGTACAAACTGTGATATCCAACTTGTTATTGATTATCAGGCCTGTGTAGAGTATCTGGCAAAGTATGCAGCAAAGAGTGAAACACAATCTCACCTACTTAAGAACACGTTCAGTGCTATTGTTCAGAACTCTCAGTCAACTGCCGATGCCACAACAATGATCAAGAAAAATGTCATCAAAACACTAAGTCAGAGAGATTTTTCTGCACAGGAAACAATGCACCATTTGCTTTCTCTTAATTTTGTAAGCTCATCCTTCGTTGTTCTTCCTGTGAACTTAAATGGTTCCCGTATACTTAACCTGTCTGATGCACCCGATAAAGTAGTAACAAAAGATAGTTTACTTGATACCTATGCTCAACGGCACAAATACGAGGCAGATTTAAAATGTAAGTTGACAGATATGAACTTTCTTGACTTTGCAACAAAGTATAAAGTTGTAAGTGGCAAATTAGTGACAGCCTAAAAACGTAATTCCAAGGGGTTTTCCTACATATTCTTCTAGTATAAAAAGCCCTAATTTTGGGTTGTACTGTAAATATCAACTACTAAGATTTAACTCATTTCCGACGGTCCAAAAATCAAGCAAATTGACGGACATTTCATTTTTATTTAATATCTCCGCAGATATTTACAGCAGTGATCAAAGGTATACCTCATTTTGAAGGGAACAAAATAGGCTTTCCAAACATGTATATTTCACATTCTAGTAAGCAATAATATTTTCCACAAAAATTTAGCATTTTGCCTAATTTACATAACCTATGCATACAATTTGCATATAAATCGCCATAAACCAAGATGCCAGCCAATTGCTGAAAAGAGTTAAAAGAAAAAAGTTTTCTTTCAAATCTGCTTGAAAAATAGCAAATACTGAATTTAATACAATTTAATTTCTATAAGCCATTTTTACAAACACAAAATCGATAAAAGTTTGTTTTTCAAAATTTCCGGGGAGCTATATCCATATGGGAATGTCCGTCAGAGTATGATGTCAAATGATAGGAAAAACCCTCCTCCTTAACCTCTCCTCACGCTCTCAAATCAGAATTTAAAAATTCGTCATGCATCTGTCACTTAAGTATACGAGCTAAAATTCACCAGGTGATAGAGTACCGAAGTGTGACGTCACGTTACCATGGGCACGATTTGAGTGGTTCTAAACAAAGAGCATTCGAACCAACATGGCGGCCATAACGATAACTTCTCTTACTTCTTTCTTTTCTGGTGAGCCGAAATCAATCGAACGTGGTGAAAATCATTACAAATCCGACCATATAGAGTCTTTTCAGTATTCCAATGGAATGATTATAGGATTGGTACATGCCAGTATGAAGGACAAGTCTTACAAGGTCACGGTAAGTAAACTCACAAGTTCGGAACACTCGTAACCGTTTGTATAAAACTTTAATGTTCCCTATGTTTACTTTGCAATACAGGTTTCTCTTCATGGGAATGAAATAAAGTCTGCTAAGTGCGAATGTCCCCGTGGAAACTATAAATGTAGCCATGCCGCGGCACTTATTATCTATGGAATCCATAATCTTAGCCGAACAGATGTAGAATGCAAATGGAAAAAGCCCAGGGCCCCAAACCAAGTGAAATCCGTAGAAGAGTTATATCCTTGCTCAAAGGAGTATAATTGCCTTAAAAGAGAAGTAAACGAAGAGGATCGTTCCTGGTTCTACCAAGAACTGAAAAAGTACGGCAACTTTACCGGCACTTTGTGGCTTCTCTCTCCAGAGCCTGAAAAGAACAACGCCCTGCCTGCGATCACTGTAGAAGAGATTGTGTTGTCTCGGGAATTTCTAAATCATGCGGATAAGAAGAGATACCTTACCGAGAAACTTCGTATCTCTGAAGAGCAGCGTATAGCCGTAAATAAAGCCACCGTAAGACAACGAGATAATCCTTCCTGGCAAATGATAAGGAAAGGAAGACTCACAGCCAGCAATTTTGGAAATGTCTTAAACTGCAAGAGAGTCACTCCATCCCTTCTAAAGCGAGTGCTTGGCCAGTACGATTTATCAAGGGTACAAGCCATTAATTGGGGCATAATTAACGAAAATCAGGTAAAGAAAGTGTTTGAACAAAAAACAAAGCTATGTGTTGAAGAATCTGGGATTTGGCTTGAGCTGTCAGGAATGCTAGGTGCCTCCCCTGATGGCTTGGTAGGCACGTATGCACTGCTGGAGGTGAAGTGCCCATTCACCCAAAGAGATTTAACCATAGAAGAAGCAGTATCAGTATTTGTGTAGTTCTGTCGTAACTTCATAAGGGTTATAAAAACTTGATCTTCCAACAGGATCCTTTCAACCCTCCAGCCATAAAAATAGTTAATTTCTGCCGAGAACCGTCTGACATAGTTCACAACAATTGAAAATATTTGCTTGTTTGGTAGTCCTGTTTCGATACATATTACTTCATCTCTTAAAGCCATTACCGTGTATATTTCTCTTTGATATTGTTCATTTGACTTCCTGTCCTGCAATTCCTTTCTCAAGTTTTCCAGTTCGACTTCAAGAAGGACATTTTGCTTAGAGGCATTGCTGGTTTCACACTTTGAGGCTTCCCCACTTGATGAGTACGAATCGTTTAACCGCTTGATTATATCAGAAACCGGAACCGAGTCTTCTGAACTTGTCTTCTTCGTCTTAGCTCGCTTTTGCGTACGTGTTTCAGCATTTGGAAAGAGTTTATCGGCATTTCTTTTAAATATCTCAGGGCCATTTACTTTCAGTCCTTCACGAAAATGGCAGCTACAAACTCGAGAACTGCTTCCCGGACTTCGGTCTTCTCGTCTATTAAAAGCAGATTCATTTCAAACGAATATTGATACATATTAAAAACCGTTGTTTTAAAGAGTAACTGATGAGGGATATCGAAGATTAAGAACAATAAGAAGAATTCAAAGAGTCAGAGTTCAATTGTTCGAGTCGTCACGCCACTACCTAGCGCCGGTATTTCTAGCGTGTTTTACCTTACCTTAGGAGCTTTTTCCACCAATTGAACTCCACAGGATCCTTCGGAAACCTCAAAAATTTACATGTCTCCCTTTCTGATTGATGATTACAATCTGGGGCAAAACATTGAACCATTTTCGACTTGTCCACGTTACGTTACCCAAAGAGAGACGCTATGTTGATCTTTTGTTTAGAACCAGCCAAAATGCTTCCATGGTAACGTGACGTCAGCGCTTCGGTACTCTATTGGGTGCGTTCATTTACTTCCTGTGTGCCAAATTTGGAAGCAAAAGGAAGTAACGTAATATTTTGGTAAGTTTTCTAAATCATGGGTCGTACAAGACCCCGTGATCGTGCGTTCGTCGGAAACGAGTTAAGCCATGGAAATCAAAACCAGAAGATGCATGGGGAAGTAAAGAGGAAAATGATGATTTATTCGTTAGCGAGTCGAAAACATTCTTGCAGTCAGAGTATGCCCAAAACCATTAGTCCATGAGCCAAGAGCTGAAAAATAGCAGATCGTTACCACCCGAGGTGGCAAGTACTACCAACAATTTTTTGAAAACTAATAAAAATTATTAAAATACAAAAAAAAAAATTTTGAAAGCCCTACGTATGTAGATGACGAAAATGTATGATAGCAGTGTCCCTACAGTAGCTTAATGGTGTCACGTGACCTTGAATTCGAGCAGTATTGTCTATATTGCATTTCTATCATACTAGATACCTGTTACAGTGAAAACAATTTTCTTCCGGCCAAATATAATTTTTTCAAAGAGTCACAGACAGCTAGAAGTGCTTTTTGTTCTGTTGAATCTGTGTCTTACTTCACTTTGCAACAACACCAAGTTCACGTGACAATTACGTCATTCAAAAATCGTTTGATTTATTTTGAAGAATTATATGTAATATAAATTTCCTGTTAATTTCATTTTTAAAGGAATAATTTTCTTTCTTTTTATTTCAAAACTGTTTCCGCTAAACATCATTTGACGAAGCTGAACAACTTACCTAACTAAATTTTTCAGCAGGGTTATTTTTTGCATGATTGTGAATAGTTATAGCACCTTTTAAGAGTTAATGAAATAGAACTGACAACTTTTTTAATTTTTATCGCCTCGACATTCCCACTTCAAGGATTATTCCAGGTAGTTATATTTTCCACACTACATGAAGTTGTATTATAATCGCTGTTCGCTGAAGACATCTTATTGAAAAATCTATCATTTAACTATATTGGTAAACCTGTGACACGTTGCTAGTGGCCTGGAACGAAATAATAAGACGCCATTTTGTTTTGCTTGGTGGTTTGGTGTTGGCAGCTCTTCAAGATGTGTAATTAATCAGGTATGGAATCTCGTGTACCTTGCAAAAGCCCAAAACAGAACCACAGTGTATCATACACTGTAATGATGATAATGGAAATCTAATTAGCCCGAATACGCTAGAGTCAAGGGAAACTTTGAAACGTGCAGGTGAAATTAGGCAACATGAAGGCATTTTGAGTTTAATGCTGGAAGCCTCAGATGACGAAATACCTGAAGGAATATTTTATCACAGAAAATGTAGAAGTGTTTTTACTCTTAAAAGAGACTTGGAGAATATCGTAGCCCGAGACAGGAAGAATGATGATTATGAATTAGAAGAAAAAGAAAGTGAAGGGAGACGAACATCTACTCGGCAGGTTTCTACACCAAACCTCTTCTTGAGTGTTTGAAAAAGAATGTATTTTTTGCCAAAGGAAAGAGAAGTATTTAAAAGGTTCGAGGTCAAGGGAAAGTCTAACACAGGCGACTGGAGGCAACTGAGAGTTGACGATACTGTTCGCAAAGCTGCAGAGGCAAAGCAGGATTCCAGAATGATTTCTATTCTTACTCGTGAACTTGTAGCAGCAGAGGCTCATTACCATCGTTCAAGCTATAGACAATACACCAAGACAGGCGAAACTGCGACCAGTTTAGAACCTGACGAAAGCGATGATGATTACGCTAAAGCAGAAGCACGTGCCTTTTCAAGGCTTTGTGACTACATTAGAAGCGACGCTTTTAAGGATAATCAAGTTCTGGAGCTTTCACAACTGAATGAAAGGCTGCAGAACTGGATGATTAAATCCGGCGTAAAGGAAATTAAACCCTCGACCTCTACACATTTACGAAGGAAGCTTAAAACTGAATTTGGAGATTTTTTACACATGATTCAAAATGAATCCAACAAGATACTCTAACACGTGAGCAGCTAGTTCTTTTATACCACAGACTTCAAAAGGAAGTTAGTATTTTGAAAACATGTCATTCAGATGCCACGGCAAGCATGAAGCAAGTAGCTTACCAGATTCGAGAAAGAGTAAAGCAAAACTGTGTTACTCAGGAATGGCCTCCGGATTCTTCAAGACTGAATATTGACCACATTGTCGTACCGCCCGAAATGGGTACATTTCTTCAACATCTTTTCTCGGGTGACGATCCTGGCAAATTCTATGATTGCACAGGATGTCATGTTTGGAGTTACTACAGGGAGATATAAGCCGATCAAACACATCTTACTTCCTACTGCAGTAAAATCTCTTACTGAAAATGCAGAACTCGTTCAAATCTTGAACTGTCTTGGACATAGCACTTCCTATTCACAGCTCGAAGAAGTTGACACTTCTCTATGCCTTCAGAAGCTTGCAATGACGCAACAAGGTGAAGTCTCCCTTCCCAGCAATATACACCCACACATAAACACTATCCTTGCGTTTGATAACATTGACAGGCTTGAGGGGACACTCAGGGGGTGGAACGTCACACCGTGTGAACGGAATTGCAATTCAGCCACTTACCTATGGTCCACATATGCCAAAAGTCCTACCAAAGGGGGAGAAGAGGAAACAAAGAGCTATTACATTAGAGGAAGAAGATCTTCCTAACTACAATGCTGGTCAGCGAGTGGGTCCTCCAAGGAGAAAAGTACAAGAAGTGGATGGAGAAAGCATCATTAATGAGGCAAGAAAGAAAAACCTCTTGTTCGTTCTTCCCCCTTTGCATCATGCTGCAAACAAACAAAAGGTTGCTAGCTGGACGGGCTTTAACATCTTAGCTCATGAGAAAGACAACATATTAAATAGCACGATTGCCAACGATCAATGCTCCAGCTACAAGCATGTCAACAGTGAAAGAGGTACTTGATCGCTCGCTCTCCATAATGAATAGTCTTGGACTGAAAAACATCACTTGCGTCTTTGATCAAGCGATTTACTGTAAAGCACTAGAAATTAAATCCAAGAATTATGATCATTTCAGACCAATCATCTTGCGACTTGGAACATTTCACGCGCTGTGTAAATTGTTGTCCATTATTGGTAAACGATTTCAAGATGCTGGTCTTAGAGACTTGGCCATAGAATCTGGAGTTATCGCGGAGGGATCAGTGACAGCAACCTTTGAGGGTCGCAACTACAACAGAGCAATTCGTTTCCATAAACTTGCTTACGAAGCTTTTATGAGGGTGGCCTGGGAAGGATTTTATCCATGGCTGGACAGTTATTACCCAAACGAGACTGATGAAATAAAGACATCTTTGGAGGCGATTGGTGATTTTGTAGAAGCAGTGATAAATCTATGCGTGCGTCTTGCGACAATGTCGCAAAATTAAACCAAATGACGCATCGAAATCTGCTAGTCGCGTCACGATGGACGCATCTCCTTCAGTGGGGAATTCCCCTATTTTTATATTTTAACAAAGACGGGTCAACCACACGCTTAACATCGACCAACATTTTCTTTCGGCATTGAAGCTGTCGGGGACTGGGGCACTCATTGCGCAACATAGTAATATATACCTTAACCACAGAGATATGTACATGTGTGAACGGAAGTACACTCCCTATAAGTTGTTAATCAGAAACCTTGCCAATTTACATATCGATTGAGCCGCCTTTTAGCGAAGACCCTTGTAAACCCGAGTTATTCTGTGATCATTAAAAAGAGTATAAAGGCTACTGTGATCTCTCTTGGATACTGTCTCCCGCGGCCGGAGAATTTCCATGAAACGTGGCGACCCCGCCAGGACTGTTGTGAGTATATTTTAACGTCCTCAATTCGCCTTATACTTTGAAGTCGAACAAACAACGAAGCCGACGCCTAAACCTCGAAACCATGGAAAAGGCCGAACCTACCCTCACGACTAAACTAAAACAACTAGAGCGAGCTCAAGTAAAAGCCAACGAAGTCTTAAAAGGTGGCAAAGGATCTGCCGTAGAGAGACAATTGTCAAATCTAAAGGAATTGGTAACCGAAGTCGACAAAGCGCGAAGAACGGTAGAAGGATTGAAGATAGACGCTAAGATCAGCGATGAAGACATAAGCACGTGGAACGATGAAATCGACGCAAAAATAGAAGCTGCGGATGTTCATATCGAAAATCTTGAAGAATGGTTAAATAGACGAAAACTGGAGGCCGAAAAGCAAGAACGCGAAGAGAAATTGCAGTTCGAAATAAAACTCCATGAGACGAAGTTAAAGTTGCAAGATGATCTTCAAACCAAGGCTCAAGTAAAGTCGCCCGGAGTAACCGCTGCCAGCGAGGCAAAACTACTGAAGCTCGTCATTTCCAAGTTTAATGGTACCTACGCTGACTGGCCGAGATTTTGGGGTCAATATTCTGAGACTATTGACAAATCTAACGTGCCGCCCGTCACCAAATTCGCATACCTAAGAGAACCTACTGGACGCCAAAGTCAGGAAAACGATCGAAGCGTTGCCTCACTCAGCAGAAGGATACAACAGAGCCATATCGATCCTTAAAGACAGATTTGGAAAAGAAAGCGAAATAGTCAAGGCATACGTAAAGGACATTCTTGAGTTGCCATACACGCCGACCGGAAACCCAAGACGAATTCATGAATTTTACGATAAACTGTCCTACAGCGTGCAGTCCTTAGAAACGCTAAAATCGCTCCATGAGGTAAATGGGATGGTGTCCTTAACGATCGAGAAACTGCCCATTATCAGAGGAGACATCGTGCGAAATGATCCAGACTGGGAAACCTGGGATTTTGTCAAATTCACCGAAGCCCTACGACAATGGACACGTCGAAACCCGATTGACAACTTCAAAACGGAAGATTCACACCCATTCCGGAAAAGAGACCGCATGCTTCAAACACAACAAAAAAGGGCACGAAAGTGTGTTTACTGCCAAGCAGAAGATCATAAACCGTCTGAATGTGGAAAAGTTACCTCACCGACGGGACGCAAGGACATCCTAGCCTCAAAAAAGCTCTGTTTTAATTGCACTGGTCCCCATAAATCGTCGGAATGTAAAAGTACAGCGACGTGTCAACATTGTGGTAAACGTCATCATACGTCTATCTGCGGGGTACCAAAGGAAGTGAAAACCGAAGAAGTTTTGACGGCTCACCAACCAGAAAATAAAGAAGTCGTCTATCCTATTGTTCTTGTGGAAATTGACGGAGTGAAGACGCATGCTTTACTCGACACTGGTGCCGGAAGCTCGTACGCCTCGGCAAAGCTTATCAATCTTCTCAACAAAGGGCCTAAAGAAACATTAACCAAAAGAATTGACATGATGCTTGGGTCATCCACCACCAAGGTAGAGATTTATTCAGCGACCCTTGGAGCAGTAGATGGAACTTTTGACATGAACATTGAACTGACGAAGGTTCATAAGCCACAGCTGCTAACACTATAAAACCCTAATTATGCGACTCTGCTAAGCAAATACAGTCACCTCAAAGGAGTTAAGATTGAAGACAACGACACAAGGCCTCAGATTCCTATACATGCAGTCCTAGGAGCAAGCGAGTATGCCACAATTAAAACAAGTACGGCGCAAAGAGTAGAAAACCCGGGCCAACCTGTGGCGGAGAAGACTCGCCTTGGATGGACCCTAATGTCACCGGGAAGAGAGGATGTCGGAAGTCCCGTGCTGCTAACTCAATCAGCCTTGGCGGATTATGAACAGCTGTGTTCCCTGGATGTGCTTGGCATTGCTGACACTCATAAAGATGATCAAGTTGAAGTCTATGACGAATTCAAAGAGCAGCTCGAACGAAGCCCAGCCGGTTGGTACGAAACTAAGTTGCCATGGAAACCGAATCACCCCACGCTTCCGACGAACGAAGCTGGAAGTAAGAGAAGATTGGAGCAACTAATCCGGAAACTGGAACGAACTGGCCAGTACGAAGAGTACGACAGCATAATCCGGGAGCAACTACAAGAAGGAGTTGTTGAGCCAGCTTCAGAGATCGCATCTGGTAAAGAGTTCTATATTCCACACAAAGGGGTAACCAGAGAAAATGCCGAAAGTACCAAACTCCGAATCGTATATGATGCCTCTGCAAGAGAGAGAGAGAATCAGCCATCCTTGAACGACTGCCTACACCCAGGCCCCCCTCTTCAAAACCATCTATGGGATATCCTCGTGAGGTCAAGATTCTACCCAGTACTGCTTACTGGCGACCTTAAGAAGGCCTTTCTTCAAGTCCGAATAAAGGAAGAAGAGAGGGATGCTCTACGCTTTCATTGGAGACCTCCAAACAGCAGCAAGACTTCAATTCTACGTTTCACCCGAGCTCTTTTCGGAATGACGTGCTCGCCTTTTCTCCTCGGTGGAGTAATTCACCAACATCTCAACGTATGGGAAAAGCAATATCCTGAGCTAATAAAGGAGATCCGTGATGGCCTGTACGTTGATGACCTACTGAATGGTGGCGAGAACGTCAAAGTTACAGCAGAAAAGAAAGTCATTACCACAGAAGTGTTCGAAGACGCCTCATTTACTATCCACAAATGGCATTCAAACGTGCCGGAGCTGGAAGCAGTCAGTGGTTCATCATGTGAAGAATTGACGTACGCCAAACAACAACTAGGAGGAGCCAAGCCCTCTGAAGGAAAGCTATTAGGTCTCCCTTGGGACAGAGAAAAGGACACGGTGAGCGTTATTCTACCAACCACTCAGACCAAGACAACTAAGCGAGGCGTGCTGTCCCACCTTGCGAAGATCTACGACCCTCTAGGACTCGCGTCACCAGTGACGCTTGTCGGTAAACAGCTATATCGCGACATCTGTGACGAAAAGATTCCGTGGGACACCCAACACCCAGGGCCGTTACTGAAATGCTGGAAAGCCTGGTGCGGCGCATTGACTCAGAATCTGACAGTACCGCGTGCACTTGTTCCTTATCACCAACCGATATCGAGTCTCGTCCTTCATGCCTTCGGCGACGCCAGTTCAAAGGGAGTCAGCGCTGCAGTCTACGCGGTTGTCCATCAAGATCAAGGAATTACCCAGCAGCTGGTTTGCTCCAAGTCAAGGCTTGCCAAGAAGAACCTTACAACACCAAGGCTGGAGCTTGTCGCTGGTCACATGGCCGTGAACCTCGTAACAAATGTGCAAGCAGCCTTAAACTTCCTGCCACACGAAGCTCATTGCTGGCTGGACTCAACCGTAGCACTTTACTGGATCAAGGGTCAAGGGGAGTACCGGCAATTCGTCTCAAACCGAGTCCACAAGATCCAGCAACACAATCACGTCAAGTGGCATCATGTCCCAACTGAAGACAATCCAGTTGATTTGGGGAGTCGAGGAGGAGACGTAGTGAACAACGAGCTCTGGAAACACGGTCCAATCTGGCTCAATGATCCATCAAGTTGGCCACCTGACATTATACTAGAACCTACAGCTGAAACCATGGCCGAAGCCAAAGTGAAACGAGAAATTCTATCCATTAGCATTCCCAAACACGACGCCTTAGATCAAGTACTTGAAAACCACGCCCTACCAAGGGTTCTGCGAATTGGCGCGTGGGTGTGGCGGTTCATCCACAACTGCAGAAATCAGGCAAGAAACAGAATCACTGGCCCAATCAGCACTGAAGAAATACAGCATCAAGAGTTGTGGTGGATCAAACAAGCTCAACAATCGGCTCACCAAAACCCCAACTTTGAAGCAGACCAACTACAGTTAAACCTCCAGTACAACGAACAGAAAGTTCTAGAATGCCGAGGAAGAGTAATGGGGGAGTACCCAATATACCTACCAGACGACCACCCCTTCACAGCCAAGTTGGTCTTCAATGCCCATCTGTCCACTCTACACGGTGGCGTTGAATTCACCATGGCAAAGGTTCGTGAGAAATATTGGGTTCCAAGACTACGACGCCTCGTCAAGAAGTTGAGAGGTGGCTGCTATGGGTGTAAACGATTCCGCGCAAAGGCATACCAAACGCCACCGCCAGGCAATCTACCGAAAAACAGAACGGAGGGATCAAGACCATTCCAAGTAATAGGTGTTGACTTCGCTGGTCCGATCCGCTACACATCTAGAGCCAAGACCGAGAGCAAGGCATACCTGGCCTTGTACGCATGCAGCCTAACCAGAGCCGTCCACCTTGATTTGCTCAAGTCCATGGAAACCCCGAGTTCATAGCTAGCTTAAAGCGATTCATTGCTCGAAGAGGGAGACCGGAGAGGATCTACTCCGACAATGGATCCACTTTTAAAGCAGCAGAAAAATGGCTCAAGAAGGTGGAACAAGACGAAAGGTTTCACGATCTCCTGGTTGGCCTTACCATTAAATGGCAGTTCAATCTGAGTCGAGCCCCATGGTGGGGAGGTCAGTTTGAACGTCTGATTGGCCTCTTCAAGGCAGCCTTTTATAAAACCATTGGTAACGGAACGCCTTGTTGGGCGGAACTAGAAGAAGTAATCCTGGACGTTGAGATAGCTCTCAACAACCGTCCCTTGAGCTATCTCGAAGAAGACATCCAGCTTCCGGTATTAACCCCAAACGCCATGCTGCACATTGACTCAAACATCCTTCCCGAGCTGCAACCACATCAGCTGCCAGAAAAAGATTTGAGGAAAAGAGCCAAGTTCCTCCTAAAGTGCAAAGAAGTTATGTGGAAGCGGTGGACCACCGAATACGTCCGAGGACTTAGAGAAAGTCATCGTAGAGTAGGAGGAAAGCAAACGATCCACCCACGTGTGGGAGAAGTCGTCATAATCTTTAGTGCCAAGAAAAACCGAAGTCAGTGGAAACTGGCAGTTGTCACCAAGCTTATCAAGGGGGGAGATGGCATTACCAGAGCTGCTAGTCTGAAAACAAGCAAAGAAACCCTTGAACGTCCAATTCAGCATCTATACCCGTTAGAGTTGGAATGTTCGCAGCCTATCTCAATACTCAACCCTACTGCCCCTGAGTTCAACTACCAGGCAAGACCAGTTAGAGACGCCGCAGCTGCAGCCACTGTGCGGATACAGCATATTGCTGAGCAGCCAGAGCTTTGAACATTGACACTAGGTCATTTTATCTTTCTATTTACCATATTTCCAGAGTGCGAACATTTATACCAGTTTCCGTTTTATAATACGTTACGCCGATTCTAAATTTGTTTAAGTTTCGTGCCCAGTCCAAGGAGTGAACATGTAAGTTACTTCCAGGAACATACATGGGGGAGTGTGTCGGGGACTGGGGCACTCATTGCGCAACATAGTAATATAATCCTTAACCTCAGAGATATGTACATGTGTGAACGGAAGTACACTCCCTATAAGTTGTTAATCAGAAACCTTGCCAATTTACATATCGATTGAGCCGCCTTTTAGCGAAGACCCTTGTAAACCCGAGTTATTCTGTGATCATTAAAAAGAGTATAAAGTCTACTGTGATCTCTCTTGGATACTGTCTCCCGCGGCCGGAGAATTTCCAGGAAAAAGCGTCAAGATGAGTGGGATAAGGTACTAGATGTAAGCGCGCATTTGATTGGACTACACAAACCAAAACCATCCAATCACGCACTTCGGTCTGCTCGGTCTTCGGTAATGGCGAGGTTGTCAAAATAACAACATGGGTCCAAAGACTAAAGTATGGCGTCTCGAAAAAGGTCAAAAGACGTTGTGTTTCGGTAAAAACAATAACGAAACGGAAAGTACGGACACTACTGTAAACAACGTTGTTTCTGAAGACGAGTCTCATTCAAGAAAACGTTCATTTCATTCTGGATGGATGACATTGTATCCCTGGTTAGCTTACGACAGTAAGGAGAACTTCATGTTTTGCAAAGTTTGCACAGACAATAACAAAGATAACGGCATGGTGAAAAAATCAAAATGCACAAACTTCCGGAAATCAACACTAGAAAGACTTGCTAGCCTTGCTGATCACATGATGCTGATTCAGGCCCCACTTCTTCGCAATGACATGAAAATGTGTAGAGCAAAGGCATCGGAAAATATTGACAGAGCAATTATAGCGCTCATGAAATCAGTTCATTGGCTTATACTAGAAAATATACCTTTGTCAAAATACCGAAGCCTAATTGGGTTTACTCAAGATCTATCAGTGGAAGATGTACAGATTTTGAAGGAAGGTGAAATAAACTATGACTCACCAACACAAAGTTTATCATGAATAAATGCATGATGCTACTATTTAATATTAACTCCAGTTTTATCATTAAAAAAATTGGACCCGTAAAAATGAAGAATGTCCCATCATATTCAAGTCCAGTGGGACCATAGTCCCAACATACGATTTTCCTAGATTTATCACTGTAGAAGACATCAACAAAGCAAATCATGATGATGTTTTGCAACAACTGCCATTCCAGCATTTGTGTTACCGCTTTACCGAGTATCTGGGTCCCCTTAGGAACACTAACGGTCCTCTCTCCTCATTTTGGATCTCGTACATTGATATGGTGGAACTAATGCTTCAGATGATTCGTTCCTCAAGAGAAGGTGATTGGATATTGCATCTTTCCAGCGTACGGCAAATGCTTCCATAGTGTTTTGCGTACGTGGTCAACTATTCCAGATATATGTCAGTCTATTTCCATCACTTTTCTAATGGTCCATCCTTTATAGGAATCAACTAATGCAACAATTAATACGGTAAAGTAAATTTACCCTTAAAAGTTAAACCACAATCTTTTTCGTATTATTAAAGCTTAATAATTTTCTGTTTGAACATTATTAGTCAAGATATCACCATCTCGTTAACTCTATTAAATGCATGTGAAGAGTCAAGTTGTGTGACGTTATCGTCAAGTGATACACGTACAAGTAGTTAGAAAATATGTTTTTTTTTTTCAGAATACCCAAAAGACGTCGAGAAAACGTAATAATATTTTAGTTTCAAAACTACATTACATTTAATCCAGTTCCAGGACCCTTCCTAGAGCCGTTTGTGGTATAACTGGACTTTGAACTTTGACGTCACGTGCCACGCTTAAGCTACGCTTGAGACCTCGCTATCATACATTCTTGTGATCACCAAGTTAAAGTCCTTAAGAGAAAGGGTGGTAGCCTTTGCCACCTCGGGTAGTAATAAAAAGTCCCTTGGCTCATGGACTACCTGTCCCCGATTGGCATGACAAACTGGAAGATTTACAGGATTATTCTGATTCTGATCTACAAACTGAACAGTCTTCTGGATCAGAGCAATGTGAAGAATGGATGACCTTCGCAGACTTTTCACAGTCAAATAATTTAAGTGATCCTGAAGCTTCCTCACTAAATAATGACAATTCTATTTGTTGGCAGACAACCTCTTATCCATATACTTCACAACAAATAGCTGAAATGCCATCCTGGATAAATTCTAAAAAGCAAACCTATATTTATCAACCTTAAAGCAACCCTAATGACAACATAAACATCAATACTTTAAGCAACATGCAAGCACTTGCATACAATTTAGTTAAACAACACTTTGAAAGTCTTAGCCAAGAACCACCCTTACTTTTAATAATAAATTGATTTGTAGGAACTGGCAAAAGTTACCTTATTAGTGCTTTAAAATCTCTACTACAACAATCTTGCACTGTGACTGCCTCTACTGGCAAAGCATCATTCAATATTAGTGGCAAAACCGTTCATTCAGGATTAAATTTACCTGTTGGTCCAAGAGGTAACAAGGATCTTAAACGGCAGTCTCTTTTAAGGTTGCAAGACCGATTACGTGATATTAAATACCTATTGATCGATGAGTATTCTATGCTTGGCCCGACATTGCTTGGTTGGATTGACAAAGGATGTAGGCAAGCAACTGGACAACAGGATGAGATTTTTGGAGGAAAATCTTTTATTTTGGTAGGCAATCCAGCACAGCTACCACCTGTTGCAGACAAACCTTTATATCACACAAAGCCATCAGGTCCTATTGAATAAGGCCATGTTGCGTATTTAATGTTTGATAAAGTAATAAGATAATCTGTCAATCAAAGGGTGCAGGGCTCTGATACTACCCAGGTTGCCTTTAAACAATTATTGATGCGCCTTCGCACTGGTGATTCTACAGAAGAAGACTGGCAGCTTCTTTTATCTTGTCAGTCATCACTGGTTGCAAATTTAGATGAATTTGATGATGCAATAAAATTATTTTATGGTAATGATGAAGTTGCTGAATACAATCACCGACAACTGCTGAAGCTTTCTCAACCAGTAGCCTGCATTGAAGCTTGTCATTCATCTTCCACTGCTAAGTCATTACCTTCTGATGAAATGTCTGGATAAGTACCAATCTTATTTCTTGCCAGACAGGCTCGAGTAATGCTTACAATGAATCTGTGGCCAGAGGTTGGACTATGCAATAGAGCTACTGGAAAAGTTGTAGACATCATATTTGCACAAAGTCATTCACCACCAGATTTACCAATAGCAGTTATGGTTAAATTTGACCATTAAACAGGGCCATAATTTACTGAATGGTTACCCAAATGTGTCCCAGTGTGCCCTATCACTGTTAAATCTCATTTACTTGATACTTTTCATGAAAGACAGCAATTACCTTTGACGCTTTCCTGGCCTATTACAATACACAAAAGCATGGATCAATATTGGTCCACGAGAGCGAACAGCAGGCATGACATATGTTACTATCAGTAGGGTGAAAACACTTGACTCTTGTCTTATTGAGCCAATGTCATTTGAACGCTTAAAGTCCATTAAGAATGCAGCAAACTTTCAATTCAGGTTTCAAGAAAAGGAGCGCCTTTCTCGGTTGGCACAACATACAACCTCAAATTTCACTCACTAAACACCTTAACTACAAATTAGTGAGTTAATAACTTCATCATATAATTCTTAATAGTTAATATACAAGTACTTTTGCTATTACTAAACAAGATTGATGAAATGGCTTTAAAAAAATATAGTAGGTTCCTGCAACCAACTTTTTCTTTTTTTTTTTCAAGTTAATATATTGTAAAAAAATACACTGTCTTTATTATGAATATTATTTATATATACATAACTTTCTAAAAATACTTTATCACTTGCTCAAACTAAGTAATATTTTATATCAGTGGTTCATAAAATTTAATCTCTTTCCTTTCCTTTATTTTTTCCAGTGCTGCCACATTTACAGTTGGATGGCATCAAAGCGAAAAGGTTTGTACTCTGATTGCTATTTCGTAGGAAAAATGCTAATCAATTTTACATTTTTAATCTTTCAATTCCACTTACTAACTTCTGCTTGTTTGTATATTTCTTTTTGCAGATACACCTCGTGGTTTTGTGCACTCAGTGCCACCAATCAAAAAGGCAAAAACTGGTAGAGATTAATACACATTTACCTTCCAAACATCTCTGAGTAAGTTTACAAAAGCCATTGGCTTCGACCAGAAATCCCACCAGCAAGCCATTCACTTTGAGAAAACTAAGTCACCTTCAAAAATACTGAGTGCCAGAGAAGATGATGGCCAAATCTTCATAAACCAATATGCCTCACTGATAAAAGCTAATTCTAGTGACATTACTTTTGATCCGTGCAAAGAGCCAGCTTCTACAGCAACTTCATCATCAGCGAACCACCACGAGTCATCTACCACAGATATTACCTTACAACAGCTGACTAAGCTGACAAGAAACCAGAAAGTCAATGTCAAAGCAACATTAACAAAGGGTTCTTTGGAGCCAAAAGAACTTTCCAAAAGGAATGGTTGCAAAAAAAAGAGTCAAGGAGGACTGTGTGCTAGAAGACCAAAGTGGCCATGCAATCATCATAATAATAATAATAATAATAATAATAATAATAATAATAATAATGACACCATTACAGCATTGACCAGTGGACAAAGCTATGAAATAAAGAACCTCAGTGTTAAAAACTTTAATGGAAAGACACATCTGGGAATGACGACAGCAACCACATTCCCGCCCATTGATGCCGTAGTGCAGGACATAAAAGGAGAAGAGTTGTGATTTAACATTAAAAAGAAAATAACAGATGATGAATTTAAATTCACTGACAAAGTGAACACCTTTATGCTATGCCAAATCGCTAACTGCAGAAAGAAAATGTCATACGCCGTGGATTGTAAAGTGATCACCTGTGCTGCTTGTGGCACCTGCCAAAAAGTGAAAGCTGCTGAAAGGGGGATGTCCACACGGCTGTGTGCTGAAATTGACAGAGAGGATGTCTGGCTGACTGCCTTTACAGATGTCATGAACATTCTCATTAAAATAGTCAATCTGTCTTCAGACAACACCACACATGAACTCAAAGCAGGACTTCTTGAATTGGAAAATGTGAACATTGGCATTGACACAACATCCAACTTCATCTTAGAGGTTTTGAATTAGAACTGTTTCGCTGCGTGTAGATATTAGCTCTCCTGTTAACATGTCCAGTTATGGCAATTTTAGTTAAAGTAAATCTTGTGTTCTTGTTTTTTAGAACATTGGCCTGTTAAATAAATCACAATGTTTTTTTTTTTCGAGAATGCTTTTCACTTGTAGTTCTCTCAACTTACATGTTTGGTTGCAGTGACACTTCACATACAGTATTTAAGTTATCTTAAGAGGGTTATTTTTCACATGTTCAAGTAACAGTATCTAAAGACAGACATTTTTCACATGTCAAGTTATATTAAGAGAGACATTTCTCTACATTTTCATGTTAGTAACACTTCAGATTTTCCAGTTAGTATTAGTGACATTTTCACCTGTTAGTGCAGAATGCTTGAAAAGTTTGAGATAGATTATCTGTGTTACATTCATTTCAACAACGTGGTAATTTTCAATAAATCTTGTTGTGCTCTCACAAACAATCATGAGCCTTATTCCTCAGTCACCAGAATGCAAATATATCTATTACCACAGCAATGACAACTTAAAGCAAACTTCCCAAACAACTTCCACACAAATGAATTTTGCAATATAAAATTATACCCTCTCATCCCACTACCTTCCCTTCAGTGCATCTAAGCCCGCACTTTCTAGCCTGTGGTTAGCACTAGTTGCTAAGTAGTACTACCAGTCTTCCTCAGAATCGTGATAGTCCTATTTACAAGGTCTACATCAAGAACCCTTGAAAATATTTTCTGCCCATTACACCAGTGGACAGCTTGGTTGAAAGAGGACAGAAGTTTCCCGCCAAATGTAAAAACATTTATGTAAACAAGTGAAGCGCCTTGGCCAAGAGCAGACCATGAAAACACAGAGTGCACAAAGAGATGGCTGTATTCATCTTGACTCCTGCAACAAGTCGTGTCTACTCAGACAAGAAATTGATGATGCTCGCCAGTTAATCAGAGATTAGCTCTGCTACAATGAACAGAACTATGTCCTATCACGGCTATTGAATGTCAAAATAACTCGGGTCTGGCATAAGAAGAATACGGTACCAGATTCCTACAGTGGGGAACATCTGCAGGGATGCCACAGAACTTCCAGCTGCAAGTTAGTTCTCTAAGCAAACCTGGATGAAACGACCTTTCCATTGAGCCGGACCTTAGAGGTTAGTATGGAAACTCACCGGAAAGCGTTTACCTGAAACAAGAAAGATATGGTACCTTTTCTATGTGCGAAAAAGGCCTGTGAGCCTCACTGCATGTAGAAGAAGGAAGTACTTTGATTCTCACGTGTCAATGCGAAAATTGTGGTTAGCCTTTATTCACGAAAATCCTCACTTAGAAGCTACAGAATGTAGTGTGAACAAAAAGGGCCAAACGCCTACAAGGTTTTTGTTAAGTGAACTGGCAAACGTTTTGGTACCAGACCTGGGAAACCAAAATGCAGGCGGTTAAAACTTACTTCAAATCATTAGATGATGAAATTTTAAATGAAAATATCACTCTTGAAGATTGCAATACTGATGATGAAAGGGAGGACTGGATGTTTATGGCTGAATTGAATGTTGAAAAAAATTACTGAAATTAACCACTCTATTATACCTCAAGAGGGCTACTGGCACGAGGCACTACACATTTTCAGTAAGGATGTGGTTGATGCAATACCCACATGGATTTTTAGACAAGAAAATCAAAATGATACACAATGGAATATTTCGGTAGTTAGAACTATAGATACAACAACTTTCACAAAAGGATAACAATTAGCCTATGAACTTGTTCAAGGCCATTGCAATAGCTCGGATCATGAACCATTATTCCTTCTTTCAAAAGGCCTTGCAGGCTGTGGCAAAAGTTATGTAATTAATGCATTAAGAAATTTACCTCTAGAGTACTGGCCTGCACTGGTAAAGCAGCTTGCGATGTCAATGGCATCACTCTACACTCCTTACTTAAATTACCCATAGGTTTAAAACGACTCTGGGATCTAAAAGGAATACCTCTTCAACAGCTTCAAAACAGTCTTGAAGGTGTAAAATATTTCTTTATAGACAAATACTCATTTGTTGGTCAAAGTTTGTTTGCATGGATTGACAGTCGATGTCGACAAGCTACTGGGAAAGAAAACAAATTGTTTGGTGGTATTTCTATCACTCTTGTTGGAGATATAGCTCAGTTGCCTCCTGTTGATGACACACCACTTCTTCATTCCATGCCAAAAGCAGATAAGCAAGTTCAGGGACCTCTAATGTATCGTCAATTCAAAACAGTTGTATCATAAAAAGAGAACCAAAGAGTGAAAGGCAACAATGCTGAACAAACAAACTTTAGAGAATTGCTAAGACGTGCTCGTAATACAGCGATTCAGGCTATTACCGGAAGTTGCATGAAAGCGAGGTCTAAGGGCCCTCGGAAAAGCGCCAATCTCAAAAAATATGGCGGACGAAAGGGGCAGATATAAAACCTGTCACAAATGCTGCGCTGCAGCGCTATGTAAAAATCGTTCTGATAATCGGAAAAACCTCATTTTCCACGCTCTTCCACGAGACCAAAGTCAGAGAAAAATATGGATGGTAAGGATGAAACGTAGAGACGAAAAATTCGCTTCTAATGCATCACTCTTCTGCTGTTCCGAAAATTTCACCTTGAACGATTATAAAAAATCTTTAACTGGCAGTAGACATGATCTTGTTAGGAATGTAGTTCCTTCTATTTTTCCTTGGACGGTGGATCACGACAAAGGGAGTGAGAGGTCCGAAAGAGCAAAATAATGTTCGAGACAGTAAAAAACGTAGAATTTCAATTGTTGGCCCATTGGAAATGAAGCATCTTCCGGATGTAGTGAATTACACTTCAGAGAACAACCGTAGAGAGGAAGAGTCAGAAGACAAACCACAAGAGAGAGACTCACTTGCCGAGATTTGAAAAACTCATGGAAAGGTTGTCCCTTTCAAAATTCTCCCTAGAACGTTTTAGCTCCAATGATGACGATATATTTTTCTACACAGGATTTCAGTCTTACGAAGCCTTGATGGCATTCTGGAACTTTGTCAAACCGAGTGCTGAGTCGCTACTTAGTTGGAACCAGGCACGATTCAAAGTAAATGGAGACCTTCCAGACACTGCATTTCCTTTCTTGCAAGGTCAGAAGAAAGAAAAACAACGAAAACGAGAAATACAACCAATTAATCAGTTGTGGCTGTTCCTGACAAAGGTTCGACTAGGATTACGTGGGCGTGACGTGGCGCATAGATTCAACGTGTCTGTAGGCACTGTCTCTGATATTGTTATCACTTGGGCAAACTACCTTTACCTTCTGTTGGGCAGTTTGCCTGTATGGCCTTCAAAAGAGAAGGTAAAAGCAGTACTTGCCAGAATTATTTGAGGGAAGATATGAAAGTGTAAGAGGAATTCTTGACGGCACTGAACTGAAATGTGAATTACCCAAGGATTATCAGAAGCACTCAGAAATGTATTCTGACTATAAGTTGCATGACACATTTAAGGGGCTAGTTTGCATTTCACCAAGAGGCTGGATTACCTTTGTGAGCCAATTTTATCCAGGAAGGATCAGTGACAATGAAATCATACAAAGGAGTGATTTTTGTCAACTCATTGAACAAGGAGATCAATATCTTGCTGACAAAGGCTTTGAAATCCATGAACTGATTGCCCTCAGAGGAGGGAGTCTATATATTCTTCCAAACAGATTTTCTGCATCTGACCAGTTTACTGAAGGCCCATGGTTTGAAACAATGAGCATAGCCAATGTAAGAATACATGTCAAAAGAGGAATAAAGCGGATAAAGGCTTGCAGTATTTTCAATCAAATCAGATCTGGACTGTGTGTGCATTGTTAGTCAACTTTCAAAATCCAATCATTTCTATTTAAAATAACTATTTAATACTCTTTAATACTTCTCGTTTGTGCAGAATTTTGTATTTGAAGACCACTTAAACACAACATCAAGCTAAAAGCATTCAAATCCTCAGACAATAGATTAGTAGTTTCATAGTGCTGCAAGTTTCTTTATGAACTCACTTTGAGGCTTGCTTTTCCTCATGTTAAGTTCAGATTTTTGCTGGCAATGCTAAGCTCTAGTCATTGGAGTCTCTTGTCTTCAATATATTTCTCATGAAATGCAAGTAATTTTGGTTTTATCTCATATTGCCATCTTGATGAGAATGTGACCTTTAGAACCAAAATGGGAAATCGTAAGTTGGTAAAAATAACAAAATCAGTCAATGGAAGCTTAGTTATTCCCATCTGCATCTGAGACTGAAACCAGTATTTATGTTTTTCTTTCACTTCTTAAAGAGAGTTTTTCTCTGTGAATGGAAAACGTTTTTCTTTTGGATGATCCTTGATGGCAACCTCTGGTGCAACATCCTGCTTTGACTCAAGGCATTTTATTTCGACATTTCTTATCTCGGTATTACCATTTTGGTAGTGAACTGTTGCAATTCTATCAGTGCTTGCTACAAGAATAGTATCTATATCCACAATTAGGCCAACTTCTTGAACTGTGACTGCTTTTACATCTGGCAATGCTAACAGTACTCTTTGTACAAACTTGCTACAACTGGCTCATTTTCAATACCATATATCAATCCTTTACTTTTATAATTAAGGCCTTTAGCTTGTAAATAGCTCACATTCTTGTGGGGTTTCCCTTTTGTTGTTATCTTTTTAATGAGGCTTTCTGGTATCTTTGACCTTTAGCTGTTCATATGAGAATAGACATCTTTACAGATACTAGCAGTTATCCTGTTTTGCTTCTGTTCAAACCAAACAGGATTGACTGATTGCCCTCTTGTTGCATTTTCAATCTCCTTTTGCCCATCTGTAAGTGTTTCAATAAATGTTTCAAATTGTATTGACTGTTGTTGCACTTGTGTGAGGGGCAAATTATCTGTTGATTGCAACCTTTCTTGTACTTGGGAGCAGTCTTGCGAAAATGGTTCTCCATCAGTAGGGGATATTTGAAGATCAGAAATAGAATCAGAATCAGAATGTCTTTGAGCACTGGAAGGGCTGCTAGTACTGCAAAAAGTTACAGAAGTAAATTGCTGAAGTTGCTTGTGAATTATTGAACCATGGGCAACAGTTCTAACTATGGTTTTAACTGTCGAAATAGATCTTCCCTCATGTCGAATTGCTGCAAAAGGTATTTTAGGACTTATGCTCTGAAGATCATTCTTTAGCTTTAACATACCATCTACATCGAGTTTCTGAAATTTCTCCGGTCTAGGATCATAAAATTGGGATTGCACACCTCTTCTTTTTTCCCCAGGTAGGTCAGAGGCATGCCTTGGCTTCACTATATTGCATGCCATCACAGGATGGAACTCAACTTCTCGCTTGTGCCCTTTTCCCCATTGTCTTGGTTTAGACGTACATGGTAGGCTGTCAATGCTAGAATGAATTAGCTCTGAGTTTCGTGTTATGTCCTCAAGCTTCCAAATTACTGCCATCACATGGCAGCAATATTCACTATTAGAAGCAGGACACTGCCTGTCACACTTGGCTGCAACAATTTTGGGAGTTCCCTTTTGGTTAAGAACCAATTTTATTTTGTACTTAACATTCCTTTTATAGGAAGCCCAACAGCAAGACTTTTCTCTACGTTGTGGTAAACTTGTAAATCATGCACAAATGTCATCAATCGAAGGCCCTTGTCATTTGAGTTTATCACAGCATCTGCATTGGCAAACTTCTTAACGGAATTTACAGAGTTCTTAACTTGTTCAAAAGCATCCATCGGTACAAATGGTGGTAAAGCAGCAAAGTCTTCCGAAAATAGCAAGGGCTCGTCTGACGGGAAGTTATCAAAATTCGAATAGCTTAAGCTTGTTTGGCTGCGCGTGTTACCTACTGAATCATTTGACCACTTCAGTTGGTCAAGCTTTGCTTTCGTGTAGCTTCTATCAGGATCAGGATCATAAACTTTATCCCTGTAGAAAGGGTTCGAGTTGAATGCTTTGACTCTGGGGAAAAAAGGCCACTGCTCAGGTTCTATGTGACTTACAACTCGAATCAATATTTAATGTCACCGATGCTTACTTTTCCACGAGATCCTTTTTTGATCCTTGTTGATTTGGTTTCTTACACTTCAACCAAAATTTTAACTGAGGTATCGTCCATTTGCTTATATTCTCTACATTTTCAACGCTTCAACATCACTCTGTAAGTTTCGACCAGGGCCCTTAGGCCTCCCTTTCATGCAGCTTCCGGTGATAGCCTGAATCGGTGTAAAGTGATTCAACAGAATCTGACTGGGAAACATTGCTTTCCACAACCCCTAACAAAGTACACAATATTGGTGACTTTGAAAAATTTTCAGTAAGACTTTTGTTATCATAAAAAAAGTAGCCAAGTTAAACTTGGAAAAATTGAAACGTTTGAATAAAGCAATAGCTGTTATCAAGGCTCGACATTTGCGTGGTGCACATGCAATCAGTTCAGATAATATGGGAGGACTTGAAGCTGTAGTTTACTTAGCAAAGGGTGCTAACGTAATGCTTACAATGAATCTTTGGACTGATGTAGGCCTTTGCAATGGAGCACTAGGAACTGTTATTGATTTTATATATTCTGAAGGGCAACAACCTCCTTGTCTGCCAATATGTGTACTTGTTCAATTTGATGAAGAGTACAAAGGGCCTTCAATTTCTTCTACAATTCCAAATTTAGTGCCAGTTTGCCCTGCTACTCTACTTTCAGATAGTTTAGGAAATACTTTTGAGAGGCAACAGCTACGGATGAGATTAGCATGGGCAATAACAATTCACAGATGCCAAGGTCTCACATTATCAAAGGCTTGGATAGACCTTGGAGCATCGGAGAAAGTTGCTGGATTGACATATGTTGCTTTAAGTAGAGTGAAAAAGCTGGCAGACCTTGTTACAGAACTTACGACTCTAGAGAGATTGCAAGCTGCTCGTAAACTCCCTAATTTACATTTCAGAATCAAAGAAGAGGAAAGACTTAATTTGATAGCACACCAAACATCACGCAGATATGGTAAATAAAAAACCCTCCTCAAAATAGTGACCTATCCACCCCAACTACATAAACATAAGCAAGCTAAAACAGTATAATATTCTAAACATCATATATTTTTGTTATCTATTGAATATGATTTTTGTTTTTTTCCTTTATTCGCCTTTTTCTTTCTATTCTCAAAGATATGTTGCAACAAAAAGATCACAAGTGTGGTAAGTAACCAACAGTCGTTACTTGTTTTAATTAACTACAATAAAGCCAATCAAGTTAGTATTTGATTGCACTACTATAAGAACTGACACAAAAAAAACTTCAAAACAGAACATCAGATACATTCTCATAAGCATCCTAAATTAAAATACTGTTCTGTTTAAACTCATATACAAAAAAAAGCAACAACACATTAAAAAATGAGTTTTGAAAACATTAACATCATGCAAAGATCTAAGGGCACCCCACACCCTGTTGAATTGCATTTAGAAGTTCATTGTAAAGTACAGTACGTACTCTACTACCAACTTATTTTCATATTTTCATTTTTTTCAGATATCCATCGTGGTTTTGTCCATGACGTAAGTCTTGTAAAACGCTCAGGCAGTGACAACCAATGGTGTGAATTCAACCTTCAGACCAGCCTATCGAAAATCAGAAGAGTTGTTGGTTTCAACATACGATGTCATCCCACATTGCAAGAACATGAAAAATCTAAAACTCCAGTTTTGCTAAAGAATACACAAGCCAACTCAGAAAATCACATCCTATTCAACCAACAATCGAGTGTAAGAATTGCACCAACATTTAACATCGATTTTGATTATTCACCTACCATAGTATTGGACAACCCTGCCTCTTCATCTCAACCTACGTTGACAATAACTTTGAAACAGCTCTCCCAACTTCAACCTAATCAAAAAGTCAACGTCATTGGCACCATTTGATTAGGAAAAGACAAACCCAAACCTGTTCAAATAAAAAGCACTCAGAAAATGTCCGCATTAAAGGAGGATTGCGTGTTAGAAGATGACACAGGTACTGCAGTCCTTCATATCTGGGATCCCTTAATCAAGGACGTAATTAATGGTACTTCATACAAGTTTCAGAACCTAACTATCAAGCACTCTAAAAGGACCACCTTTCCGTCTACATCTCCAGCCAGTTCTGTTACGAAAATGGAACAACAGGTTCAGTTGCAGAACCCCAGTAGACAAGCCCTCTTTGAAAACCCTGACAAAGATCTCAAAGTTGCACAATTCAAATTCTTTGTTGCTTGTCAAGCATGTAAAAGAAAAATCCATGACATTTCCCAGAACTCAATCAAGTGCAAATACTGTGGAGTACGCCAAAGAAAAGAAGTTTGCAACAAAGATGCAACTGTTCAACTCTCAGTTGATGATCCTGAAATTGGATGGCTTACTGCATTCACTGAAGTGATCGAAGCTTTGCTTGCAGTGGACTCCAAACTGACTCTTGACAGTAACTCTGACAGGACCATCTTTTAAAAGTCAAAAACATTGAATTCACCTATGATGCAACCAAAAAAGTGAAAAAAAACTGAGCTCTGTATCTCTGTAATTTGAGTACACCGACTTGTGGAATGAAGACTAAAGTTTGTTAAATTTCCACATCCGGTAATTAAATATGTTTTTTAGAGATTTCATTCTCCTGTATTTTAGTATTATTTCATCAGTTCTGCAAGGAAAAATGTTATGAAAACCATCACCTCTTTATCACTGTTATTGAACTTGTTGATTGCCAAATCAACAGTAACGTTTGTTGAGTTTTCCGCATCAAGATACTTTCAGCCAAATATTCACAATTATCCTAACAAGCCTTCTTCTCCGTTGTAATCGTTGCCACTTCTACTGATAATTACAACTAGTAATAATTATATTTAAAACATTTCCAAATAGTGGCTCTTCATTCTTCAATAAGCAAATTAAATTAAATCAATCAAATCAAATGTTGGTTTTTGTGAAGACTGCTCATTGTTGAGATGTGGCATAGAGGAGGGCGACTCTTCCGATGATGAAGTGTTGTAAGAATACAAAATGGCCGATGAAGAAAACGATAATAGTGAATGAATGTTCGACCTAGAGTGAAATAAGAGTATGGACAAAGTTAATGTACTAAATTTTTCCGAGAGTGTGGGCCCAATAAGAACCCTGCCACGGAATTCTCCTCTATTGGATTATTTCTTGCAGCTGATCGCCAACAACACAAGCAAGTATGCACCCAAAGTTAAATTGGATCGCCAGGAAATGCGAGGGGACTCTATACCCACATTGTTGGATGAAATAAAGGCATTTTCGGGAGTAATTATTCTGATGCGAATCATAAAGCTGCCGAAAATTGCTCATTATTGGTGAACAGATGAGCAGTTTTATCAGCTAAGCATTGCCAAAGTCCTCTCCTGAGACAGGTTTCTTCACCTGGTGAAATATCTGCATATTTCTGACCCAACCACAGAGCCCAAGGGTAAAGTAAACCAGAAAGGTCAAGTAACTTTATTGAGTGAAGCCAATCATTCAAATACTTTCCGAAACCTTCGACAAGATGTACAACCTACACAGACAGCAGGCGATTTATGATGCAATGGTAAAATTTAAAGGCAGAATTGGCTTTCTACAGTACATGCCAATGAAGCCCAGTAAACTGGGAATTAAAGTCTGGCGCAGGTGTGACTCGACAAACGGCTATTTATGCTAATCTGAAGTTTACGCTGGAAGAGAAACAAGACCAGGAACACCTGCTCTGCTACCAAGTCAAGCCAAAGGATCCATTGCTGTTATTGTCCGCCGTCTGCCAAGAACTTTTGTTTTTAAGAATTATTTTGTTCTTATGGATAATTTCTTTGCCATCATTCACCTTTTTAAGGAATTGCTTTAGGAAAGCATTTTTGGCTGTGGAACAATTAAATTTTGTAAAAACTGCCAGATCAAATAAATGGCTTTGTGTGCAAACAAGTTTACACAGGCAAAGAGGGAAATCAGACAGAACAGAGCCTCAGCCATCACGTTATTTCTGACCTCATTCGTTCCCAGCACAGGCTGTGGTACAAATAAAACAAAGAATTTTTGTTTAGAATAAACTGATTTTGGCCTCACGCTAAAGAGGAAACATCCCAACTATTCTCAAGTACAAGGAGGGATAGCAATAAGAAAAAATGCAATGGTGTGACTTTGTAGTTTACACCTAAACCTCAATAGCAGAGGACATCCATGTTGAGCAGATATACTTTGACCCAACCTTTTGGGTAGCCTCTAAAGGCAAACTTGTTGACTTTTATTTGTTTGCTATGACCCCGGAGCCATTGACAACACATGTGAAAAGGTGTATTCCCCTGCATCCTAATATCTTTTCAAACAAATAAGCACAAGTTCATTATCAGGGAAGGAACATGTTAGTTTGGAGGAAAGGGGGCTGGGGCCGGCTCTGGTTTTAGTCACTTTGTAATTAAGCTGCTTGTATATCTTGGGATATTTTAACATAATATATGTATTTTGTTTTATTTTGTTTTATTATTATTTAATTCGTACTTATTTCTTGCAAAATTAGCATTGTGTTTTGCTAGAGGTCTAATCAACCTCATGTCACTCCAGATGGTAAATAAATAAAGGAATGCATGTGTTTATTCCTGTTCACTTCAACAACAAACAAATATTATGACTGGAAGTTTGCTCTTCTTGCAAACGATTGGGTTACATGTACTGTTAGTGCACAAAACAGTTCCACAGTGAGGCCTACACAACAAGGGATCCTTTCAAGTTTGGTAACAAAGCGCACGCTTTCCAATTTTTGTCTAAGTCCTCTGCCATAGAGTTAGGAAGGTTCTGTGTCAAAATGCTGTAATTTTTTACAAGCTCAATTGCCTTTTTCACGTGGATTCTTACTGAAGCTACTTCACGGGTTTCACCTTCTTCCTCTGGACTCAATTTATCTTTGCACCTCATAAATGGTGGGATGTTCAAATACACTTTCCTTTTGGCAAGCAAGTTCTGGACCTCAAAACCTCTATCTGCCATAACAGAGTCTCCTTCCTCCAAACGTTGTACTATACCACAGTCCTCCACAATTGCTTTGTCACTACAGTGTCTCCCATTATTGATTCAAAACTATCTTGAACAGACCACATCACATATATTTCTACCAAAATCAGCAAATCATTGGGCATTCTTGCAAGGTTAAGGCATTTTGTTCCTACAACCACTCTACTAACTGTTTATCGATCTCTAATACAGCCATACTTGTCCTATGGTATAGCTGTATGGGGTAAAGCTGCTCCGACAAATTTAGAAAAAATCTTGATTCTGCAAAAACGTGCCCTACGTTTGATTTATTTCAAACCCTTTAGATTCCATGCGGTACCACTGTTTAAATTATCTAATGCTCTTCCTCTCAATCTTCTTTATTTTAAAACAATCTACCTTATTATGCACGATGTAGTCAATAATGTAACTCTTCCGAACATTTCCAACACATTTACTTATTCGTCGCAAATACATCATCATTATACACGATTTTCTGCGGCTGGCAATTTCTACATTGAACATTCGAGAACAGACCATCAGAAAAATTCTTAAGTATTGGTGCAAAGATATGGAATAGCATTGACGATAGTCATTGTGCTCTACCTAAATATAAATTTAAGAATTTCCTACAGGGTCGGCTAATGGATATTTTAATACAGGAGGATAATTATGTTGGCGTGCAAACTTTAGTTCAAAAAAGAGTATAAAAATCTCAGTACAGTCAATGATTACTCTTGTTACTGGGCATTTTTCAGAGAAACATTCTGGCTTGTCTTTTGAATGGTGTTCTTTGAAGCTCATGCTGGTAACTGTTCTAATCTGGAGTAAATGAAGTCCAGCAGGTGACAAATATTCTGGATACTTTTGCCACACTAACCTTGTAATTATCAGCCATGACTTTTTCGGGAATATTCACCCTTGGGCAAGCCAGAGGTAAAACGAAGTTTCATTTTTTGGTTCTAATAAACGTTTCTGTCCTTCCTCCAATTCAGGAAATTGAATGCAAGAGTTGTTTGAGCCCCAATACCTTAAGCGTGAACAAATGTCTCCAGCATTCAGAAAATGCAAAAAGAGCGAGAACTCATTCCCGTATAATCATCATCTGATCCAATAAATCGATGGAATCCAAATTTCAGGCTTTCTATTTGTTTCTGCAAACCTTCATTTTTGATAGATAACACTTACATCTCATTTTGTAACTTTTCAAATCTCTTCTCCAAATTTGAGGGTACAGCAGCAACCGGACCAGCACCAGCGGTGGCACCTCTTATGTTTACAAGGTCAGTTAACTCCTTCCCACCTTCACTTATTGCTTTGGAATTGTTGGATCTGTCAGAGGTGTTTTTATTAGATGTCCTCACTGATGAGCGTTCTTCGAGGTTTCGTCTTTTGGTGTGTTTTTGAAAGTGGAAATGCCGTTGGAACGTTGTTCAAGTAAGTCTTGTTACCACCTTCGACGTGTCGACTGCAAACTCGATGACCGGTTGTCGGTTTGAAGCCTCTTCTCGAAATTTTTTGAAGCCACAATAATTTTATTTTCTCATCTTTGGGAAATTTATAAAAGGAGACATACCTGTTGCGCTTATCGTCATTAAAGCACCCTGAGACGCAGCAAGTGAATCCTCCTGACTTAGGTCTAGGTGCCATCTTGGATTGACGATTACAAACACCAGAACTCTTTGCGCGTATGACGTCATCGTGCAAGTGGGCTATTGGATTTTTGCTCGAGGAATTTGATGACACGGCACTAGCTTTGAGTATAAAATCTCAGTTGACCCTAAAGTTCAGCCTGTCAGTCAGAATTTAAGGCGTATTCCGCTCAGTCAGGTTGAAGCTGTCAACAACGAGCTTGACAAAATGCTCGAAGCAGACATTATTAAAGAAGTTAAGGAAGCCAGTCTTGGGTTTCTAAGTTAGTTGAAGTGCCGAAAAAAATGGGCGATATAAGACGGTGATGTGATCTACGACAGGTCAATAAGGCAGTCATAAGAGTGCTGTTTTACCTAACGTAGATGACACTTTGCAAGCAAGGGACAATGACAAATTTATTTACCTCTAAGTACATTGGTAAAATAGTTCTTCTTCTCTGTTTATTGACAAACTCAATGTTTAAACGTCATGTTTAAGTACTTTGTAGTTTAGTTCAGTAATACTACTGTAGTGGAAATACCCGCTAGTCTCCTTCGCGGCCGTTTTTAAGCTCATCACACAACGCTCCTCCCCACAAACAGCTGCTTCAAGCCAACATAAATTCCTTTCCTGCAATGTACCAATCACAGTACAGCTTTCATTTTCAGGTGGAGGCCTGCGCCAATCATCTAGCACCTCAAATTTCTAAGATGACATGGCTCTTAAAAGCAGAAAATGACAGAGCTTCAGGAAGCATTTGACCTTGTTGAAAAAAATTCAGCATACCTGCTTTAAACTCGCATCTAAAGTTAGCAATTTCAAAATTGGCTAAAAACCAAAAGGATCTTTTCATCAATTTGCCGAGTGACTTAAGTAAATCCTTCATTTATCCAGTTTTACCGTTAGTGTTTGACCACACAACAAAACAGCAAGGCCACATCTTTGTTGTTGTGTCTCCATTACTTAGTCTTATGGACAATCAGGTGGCTTATTTGAGAGATAAAGGAAAAGAAGCGGCGATCATTAACTGTTACACGGAAAAGGAGGAAGCATCAATAAGAAAAGGGAAGGTTTCTGTGGTCTTTGGTTCCCCACTGAAGCATGGCCCAGAAACGATCGTTGGTTGGAAAACCATGCTGGGCAACTGTGTATTTGGTTTTAAGTTTTTACTTGAGAAGCGAGGTTACTAATCGTGTCGCTTTAAGTCAGACCACGTGGCTCACAAGCCGAGTAAATCCAGCCGAGAGTTTTTATACATATATGTATGTATAGATATATTTATATCTATATTTTCAAGGTAGCTGTTCGCAGGCCTGGTCACTTGGTAACAGTAACATGTAAATTTCTGCCATTGGGAATTCGGACATCCCAGCAAGATCTCGGAGATATAAAAGAAAGAGCAGCGAAAGATCGCTGTCGAGTAAGTTTGAATGCCGCATACCAAAAACGCGACCCGAAGCAGAGATAGGAAAACAACGGCAGGGAGAATAACAACAGACATCACAGCAAAGACAACAACTGCTCGCTCAAAAAAAACACAAAGGAAACAACAGGCAAAAGGACCACGTTAGTTTGGAAATTGAATGTGTTATCGATAGAAACAAAGACTCATTTTAGCTATACAGGACATGAGCAAATGATGACATAACAAAACTGGCGAATAAAATTTAGCTAAACAGAACGGAAAACGGGTAGGAACGACTTCAACGAGTGGAGAGGTTTTGGGAAAATAGTTCTAACAGACTACAAACAGAATCGGATAACGAGAAACTTAACAGATTGAGAATTCTTGGAAAAAATTATACCAAGAGAATACACTGTTAGACATAATCAGAAGGCAAACAACGATGAAAACAGATTGAGAATTTCAGGAAGATTATGCCAACAGCATACAGACAGAATCAGTAGACGAACTGCAAAACAGATTACTATATCATCGTGAAAAAAGTGGCCACAAAAGGGAAGCAGAAACCAAACGCAGACATGAAAGAGTACAGTCACCTAGCACTTTTACTGCAATGAGAATGCAAGTAGGTTTTTTTCGTAATAGAAGGATAACCTTTCCATTTTCAAACTGAAGAAATTTCTAATACAAAGGTTGCAAGTGTGGTAGCAATCATTTGTAATGATGTGATCTGATATCATTGCAACAGTGAAAATATTGTCAATTTGTTTGATGAAGTTACCAAACACTGATTACTCTTTCGACAACTTTATGAGCAATCAATGCATTTGACAGTAAAGCAGATGTTATTACTGAATTCTGAGTAGAATTTATCTTTGTTCACTGCTGTTTACTTCACTTTATAACAAATATCAATATTTCATAACAATACAGAATTGACCTTTAACATTGGAAAAACTCTGTAATGTAATGTAATTCCAAAAATGTTATGATCTTTCTTTGTGGTACTTACATTGATGTGGTGCCTATATTCAGGAGAGAAGGGGACACTTTTTTCAGTACTTCTCAGAACATCATTATTATTTTACGGTTGTCTTGAGAGATCTGGCCATGACCAGATATGTATCATGATCCTTCCCCAGTTCAATTGAGCTTGTTGAACCTTCAAATTGTTGCCAATGAAAAATATCAAGTATTTGCGTAAGTCGTGTTGACTGTTTCAGTGTACTCATCTAACTTAACCTTTTCTATTTAAAGGGAGAGTATTAATTTTTACTGATAGTGCAATCCTCTATTGAGAACGACTTTTGCCACCCACTATCTCTTGAACAAAGTGGGGGTTTCAAGGAATGTGAACTGAAAATGGGGAATCTGAAAAACAGGAAATCACCACAAAAAGGGAGATATCGAAAAGGGGGAATATCTGGAATAAGAATTCTCTTAAATTGAGGTATCTACAATGAAGAGATTATAGGGAAAATAGGTAACAATTTCTCCCTATGACCCATTAAATAAATATGAAGCCATAATTCCCTCAAAGTGAAAAGTGGTTGTTTTTGCAATCAGCAAAGCACAGATCTTTCGGTCAAACTATCTGTAAAATCATCAAGCACACTTCGGCAATAAACCATGTTACCCCTTTGAAAATACTGGCATAAGTCACAATATTCCCTTTAATAATGTTCCCTTTATTACGACGTCCCATTTAGAGGTTTGCTATTAGCAATTCCCTCCTTTACATAATTGTTACATGTAATCCTATAGTAGTTTGTGAGTTACACAAAATGCTCAGACAGAGACGGGGGGAATAAAAAGGACAACATGGCTTTGTCCAGAAGTGTGCCTTTCTTCTAGTACAAATAGCTTAGTCTTAAGAGAATAACATGGTGTCAGTATTTTAACGAACCACCACGCCGCATCATTTTCCGCTGGCATTCCATAACAGGAACGATTTTGTCACGGAAAGTTTGCTGTTGCAGTATCTCAATGCTCGTGCAGTGGAGCAAGTGGTTGACTAAAATCGCCATATTGGATCTTGTCTGCGAACGGAAAGCATCCGAACTGCGAGTATCAAAGCATTCACTCGTTTCAACGTGCCGTTTTATCATATGCCACCATCATCGCCTATGAATGTCAAAGATGTCGTATTGACAAATTGGCACTATTACGTAACTGCTACCAAGCTTGACAAGAAACCTACGCCAGTACAGGCCAGAGCATTATGTAGTGTTATGGGCATGGAGTGTGTAAAGATTATGAACAGCCTTACAACTTTATCTGCTGATGATAAGAAAGATCCGGAAAAATCCTTGATGCCCTGACCAGCTATTTCATGCCTCAAAAACATCTACTGTTTGAATGAGTCAAATGTGGCTTTGCTAATCAAACAGAACATGAAACCATTGATCAGTACGTAGTGAGATTATGCCAGCTTGCTGAGTAGTGAATTTGAGAGTCTTCGTGAGAGCTTGATTTGTGACAGATTAGGTATTGGTACTAGAGACTCTTCGACTCGTGATCGGCTTCTCAGGGAGCGCCCTATTCCAAGCTTGGCCAGATGTATTGAAGTTCTTTATGCCAGTGAATTATCCAGAGTCCATAAAGAGCAGTTTAAGGCTGTGGTTGACCCAGTTCATACAATCCATGCATTAGACAAGTGTAGGTTAAAAGATAAAAGGAAGTGGTGAACATAGCCGTGGAAACACAAGAAGTTCTAACAAGTCAAGTAAAGGAAATTCAAAGAGTTCATGCAAGTTTTGTGGTACTGACCACCCATTTGACAGAGCTAAATGTCCAGCCTCAGGAAAGATGTATCACAAGTGTGGTAAACAAGGCCACTTTGCTGTGAAATGCCATACCGAGATGCAGACGCCACTTAAGGAATAGGATGCAAATAAAGTTCACTAGAGCTCTGCCAAAACTGTTGTATCTTCAGTATTTTTTTATGTTATATGTTGTTCTAGTCGCCTTAATCAAGTCAGTATTTACATCGGAGGATTTGGAAGCCATCCTCGACAAAAAATTAGCACCACTGAATCAGAAAATTGAAGATGTTAATCCGTCCATGTCCCTCATCAACGAGAAATACGAGCATATGCTTAAGAAACTGTCTATCTTTGATGAAGAGAGGAAGGAACGTACTAATGTGAACCAGGCCCTTAAAATGGAACTTCAAGCGATCACTAAGAAACTGCAAGATTTATCTGTGGCCCATAATGATCTACAACAGTATGTTCGAAGGGAATGTGTGGAAATTCGTGGTATACCACTACCAAGTAGCCACTCAAAGGAGGATACAAATGAAATAGTTCTTAAAGTCGCTAACCTGATGGATGTTGATATTGAAGATCGAGATATCTCCATAAGTCACCGACTCAGGAACAGCGAGTCCTATAAAGGGAAGGGTAACAAATCCCCACCAATTATTCTCAAGTTTGTGAGAAGGATAACCAAGGATAAGTTTTATAAAACCCGAAGGAAGTTAAATGATCTTTCAACCAGGGATCTTGGTTATCCAATTGCCCAGAGAATCTTCATTGCAGAGAGTCTCACCCAGAAAAATAAGGAGCTCTTTAAGGAAGCTTACTAAGTGAGGAAAGATAAACAGCTCAAGTATATTTGGACTTATTCAGGGAAAATATTCCTTTGTAGAAATGATACCAGCCCAATCCTCCCAATAATGGGTATGAATGACCTTGTAAAGATCAAGGGATTAACTTACTCTTCATCGCATTCTTCATCGTAACTGAAGTCATCTCCCAGCTAAGTATAGCTTATATAATAAATTAACTTTATGAATAGTAGTTTACTAAGTAGGACCCGAGAATATAGTCTATTACCTTGCCTGGACATAAGCTCATCAGAATCAACTATACCTCATTTAACTAAATCTGATGTAGATCTACATATGCCATGTGAGCTAAACTTTAACTATTATACTTCTGAAACTTTTAATAATGACAATGACATTATTGAATGCTTTAATGGGAAAAATTCCTTTTCAGCTCTAAATTGTAATATTAGGAGCCTTTCTGCCAATTATGACAATCTTGTAAATTTGTTATCTGAATTAGCCTTTACATTTTCCTTAATAGATCTCACTGAAACCAAAATTAAACTTAATCAAGATCCTATAGTAAATACTAAGTTATCTGGTTATCATTATTTATCACAACCTACTTATTCTAATGCCGGTGGTGTAGGTTTTTATATAAAGGAGGATTTAGAATTTACCGTACGTGATGATTTAACAATCTCAAAGAATGAATTTGAAGCTATATGGATTGAATTACACAATGATTCGCAGCATAATATGATATGTGGAATCATCTATAGACATCCTGATGGTAATGTAGAGGCATTTCAGGAATATTTGAACTCCACCATTGAATGGATCCATAGAGAAAATAAGTATTGTATGATCATGGGTGATTTTAATTTAGATCTTTTGAAGTTTGAACATCATCCTGCAACGTATCATTTTATGAAACATTACATACTTCATTTTTTCATCCTCATATTTTACAACCAACTATATAAGCCTTACAGTGAAAGCTAAGTTAGATACTGGAGCAACATGCAGTGCAATGTATAGAGATTTATTAAATATTTTACAGAGTGGAGAAGTCCAGTTGGATCCACCTGAAGGCAAGATAAGACGACATGGTGGTAGTATGGTTACTCCATTGGGATCCTACACATTTACAGGCAGTCGGGACAGTGGTTCTAAATGCAAGATAAAGTTTGACATCTTGGAGAATGTACCGTGGCCCATTGTTGATGGTGAGACGTGCATCACGCAAGGCGGGACATACTTAAGCGTGGTCCAGTCTGTTCATTCAGTGAACAGCAAGCACTGTAGAAGGCACAAGTGTAATAAATGGACCCAAGCGTAATAAAGGTCCCATCTGTAATAACTTTTGGACCCAAGTGTAATAAAGGTCCCATCTGTAATAACTTTTGGACCCAAGTGTAATAAAGGTCCCATCTGTAATAAGATTTGGACCCAAGCGTAATAAAGGTCCTAATTAGCTTTATACTCAAACTGGTAATATGCCAACGACAAATTATGACCAATAAGAGGTAAAAGGTATAAAGTCACCTGATTTTATCTTCCTCGTGTTCTTGGGTCCCACATTACCAGCTGTCAAACTGAATTTTAAACATAGTAGTGAGGCAGTAGAAAAGTATTAGCTAAACGGTGCTGGCTATTGAAAAATAAGGCTGTTTGCACTTCCAATCATTAATTTAAGTGTAACCAAAGTGCTCAGTGCTGTTTCACTGTCCTGTTATGGAAGCCCCACTCTAGAGTATGCAACGATTTGATTTCTTCTGAATGTAACAGTTCCTGTTATGTTCTGCCTGTTCTGTTCCATGCCATGAATTGCCTACTTATTGATTGGCTCCGATGTTTTATGGCCAGTGAGGGTGAGTCTTATGTTAAAACAATGAAGATATTAATGAAATTGAGATTTTAACGAGTGACCCCTGATATTGTACATGGTGTTTCAAAACTCATTAATAATTCATAAAGGAAAAACAAAAGAAATTAGTGTTTAATGAGTGTCTTTATACCTGATAAAAACATGGCTAGACTTTCTTTCCAATTTTTGTTGAGCAAAGTAAGCCCAAGTCTAGATATTAGAGCAAGAATGAGTTAATCTACATCGGAGATTTTTGGGCTATTCAAAAAACGAGCACGAGTGCATTGTCAGGTTAAAAAACTCGAGGCGAAGCGTAATACTTATACCTCACCTTTTGAGGGAGTTATGTTACTAAAGGTGGCCAAATTCAGCCGTGAGTGAAAAGATGCGAAAATGACCGAAATGAATACAGAGGGGGGAAAATGAACACAATTCCACTGTATTGAAAACTGTTTAACCTATCAGTTTATCAAAGCGAACGGAACGGGAAAGATGCGACATATTTGCTTGTTCTGAAACTCTGACCTTCTTTTTAAAGCATGTTCAGTCGTGGTCAGTAATTGCGAAAACTAGCCCGAGGGCCACTACAAGAGTTGTTGGCCTATATTTTTCCATTCAAATAGCTTGGTCACGTGACCTGTGACGTCAGCCATATAATTTAAAGTTTAAAATTATAGATGTACTATTGTGGACATGTCTCATATTATGTAAGTTCATTACAGATGTGAACTTTATTACGCTTGTGCCCAAATGTTATTACAGATGGGACCTTTATTACGCTTGGGTCCAAAAGTTATTACATATGGGACCTTTATTACGCTTGGGTCCATTTATTACACTTGTGCCTTCTACAAGCACTATGAACCACTGGAGATGTGTTCACGGGTTTGGGTTGGCTGCCAGGAGAATATTACATTAACGTTGATACAAACATTGCACCAGTGCAGCATGTTCCGCGCCGTGTACCCATGCCACTGAAAGCAAAACTAAAAGCAAAGATTGAAGAGATGGAGAAGCATGGAAGAAGTGTCAAGGAAACTGGCCCACCAGAGTGGACAAGCAGTCTTGTAGCAGTGAAGAGGCCCGGAAAGTTAAGAGTGTGCATTGACCCGCGAGATCTAAAACAAGCTTTTAAGAGGCCAAAGTATTAGATGCCAACAGATGATGAGGTGCTGCCGCAGTTTGCCAAAGCTAAGGTGGTTACAGTGTTGGATGCCAAAGATGGTTTCCATCAAGTTAAGCTCGACAAAGAAAGCTCACTTCTTCCTACATTCTGGAAGATATTGCTATCTGCGAATGCCTCAAGGAATCAGCAGTACACCATAGGAGTATAAGAATGAAGCATTAGTAGGTTTACATGGGGTAGACGTGTTATGGCAGTGGAGAACCTATGAAGGAAGCTTAAGCACACCATGACCAGAACTTGGTGAACGTGCTCAAGTGTGCCCGCAAAGTCAATTTGAAGCTTTACAAGTTGAGACTGCGACTAGACCAAGAAACATAAATGGGACAGTTCTTTTTTCATGAACGTGGAAGCAATTGCAAGCATGCCTCAACCAAGTGACAAAAGGGCAGTCCAGCATCTCTTAGGGTGTGTTAATTATTTGTCTTGATTCATGCCAAGGCTTTCAGTAGTGTCAGAACCACTACGCAAGTTAACTGAGACGGATGCCGCATTCATATGGAAGACCCAACAGCAGGAAGCCTTTGAAGCAATCAAAATCATGATCAGCTCTGCACCAGTGCTCAAGTAATACGATGCAGCCAGCGAGACCACAATCCAATGTGATGCTTCAGAGTCTGGGTTAGGAGCCACTTTACTACAGGATGGACACCCCGTAGCATCGCGATCATTGAGTTCAGTGGAGTGTCAGTACGCTCAGATAGGAAAAGAATGTACATCAATCCTATTCGCCTGCAGTTCTTTGCAGAAGAGGCTGCAGAGAATGCTCCTACGTTTGCAAAGACACAACCTGCATGTGAGGTATCTTCCTGGTTCACAGATGTTAATTGCTGACGTGCTCAGCACGGCCTATCTCCGGGCTGACCACACCCAGTGTAAGGGCAAATTAGAGTACCAAATATCCCAACCTGAGCAAGAAAAACAACTTTTTCAAGAGATAGCCAGTATTGATCGAGCCGATTACCAGAAGCCTATTATCAGAAGCCACCTATCAGCAGATTAAGCAGTGCACCCTTACAGATGTCACATTGCAGAGCCTGATAAACACAGTTACAACAGGATGGCCAACCTCGAAAGAAGAAGTTCCGGTTTGCATTCGGGAATATTGGAACTACAAAGAACTGACAGTGCAAGGTGGAGTACTGTATAGAGGAATGAAAGTCATCATCCCTATTTCGATGAGACCTCGAAAGATTGCAAGAGTCCATTCAAGTCACTTGGGGCCTGTTGCTTGTGTGCGTTCAGCATGTGATGTGTTGTTCTGGCCAGGTGTGACAAGCCAAATAAAGGACCTGGCCCAAAAGTGTGCATTCAAGAAGAGCGGGTCCTTCTTGACATGAGCTTCCGAACGGGACTCAAGTTGTTGCTGTCAGGTGCGTTTCGCCATTCAAGAGCCATCTGCACATCCTTCTTGTCTTTCTTAGCCTTCTTTAACGGAGTCTTAGTGATCTTAACTGCAGACTCAACTTTGCCATTACTCTGACTATGAAGGGTGAGGGGGTGGTGTGCTGAAATTCCCATTCACGAGCTAATGCAGCAAACTGTGCACTTGAGTACTGGGGACCACTCTCTGTAACCATGTCAGCAATGCCATGGCGGGCAAAGTGGGCCTTTGTTGCATTGATCATTGATTACAACGTGTCCAATTCAGAGTAGTCACTGTAATAATCTACAGTCGCCAAATAGGTCTCATATCCAAGTGTGAAACGATATTGACCAACTTTTGACCATGGGGTGTCTGGAATCTCGTGCGTCATCGATGGTTCTTTCTGCTGTCTGGCTTGAAACACACCTGACAGCAACAACTTGAGTCCCGTGCGGAAGCTCATGTCAAGAAGGATTCGAACCACTATCCCTACAGCCAAAGCATTATTTAGGCCAGAAGTTGCAGAAGACGTGCATGAAAACATCAAACTGAAGAGACAAAAAGCTAAAGCTGCCTATTACAAGCATGCAAGACCATTGCCAGAGCTCCAGTACGTATTCAACCAGTTAACCCTAAAGCACCATGGGAGAGAGGTTCATGGTTAGCAAAACTAGGACCATGTTCCTACCTTATTGAAACGGAGAGCGGAAACTTGTACAGACACAACAGAAGATTTGTTTGCCAAGATACTAGTCAAGAACTGAAGCAACTGTCCATCACCAAGAGCAGCTCCATTGACCAGAGCCCATTTAAGTTCAAGTCAGCAGACAAACCACCTCAGTCCCTAGTTACAAGGAGTGGCGGAGTCAGTGTTCGCCCTTCCAAGTTCAAGGGTTACGTGACATAGGCTTATGAACTTAAAGGCAGTCCCTGAACTTGAGACATTTCTAGTTACCTTTTGAGAGTTCATTTGCATTTAACCTTTCGATGCACTGGACAGTTTCTAAGTTTTCCAAATTGTTTTTATTGTACTGGAAAAAGGGTGATGTTACATGAAGTAGTTTGTAAGTTACCCGCAATGCTCAGACAGACGGGGGGGAATAAAAAAGACAACATGGCTTCACCCAGATGTGTGCCTTTCTTTTTGTACAAATAGCTTAGTCGTATGTGAATAACAGTACTACTACATGTTCCTTTGAGATTACATGATTTTTTTTCAGATCAGGGATACATTCATTTTTCCACAGAACAACTGTAAATTCTACTTCGTCACCACTGCCACAGGGTCGAACGGCAGCAAGAACTTTTGAAAATGAAAATTGGATTGTTTTCTTCTTGAACTCCATTTAAACATCCCCTGTTACACAGAATTAGCATAGAGAATAATATTGGAGTGGAGATGGCGGAAATTGTGTTGTAAGATACAAATGGCAAGGCAAAAACTGCTGACTCACTCAATATGTCGAGCGTTCTACAAGAACTACAAGCTTCCTTGAAGCAACTTGTTCAAGCGTCCATGGCTCAAACAGAAGCTTTCAACAGCCTTAAAAAAGATCTTCTCCTGCAAACTGACCCGGTTGCTGGTGATGACAGTTCAGAACTGGATGAAATAGACGATTCTTGTGCACTCAACTTAAACGCGGCCACGGAAAACTTGCTCGACTCGAGCAACGGCCAAAGCACAACTGTGCTGTCTGCTCCGCGCACATGCTCTGACTCAGAGCCAAAAGCCGACATTCTTGACAGCCTGACCCAGGCACTATCACCAAATAGCAAGAAATTTCCTACCATTGAGGAGAAAATAGCTGGTCTTGTGGACAACATTCTAACCGGAGAACTCGCACCAGAATCTGTGAAAGAGAGAGGTGAGAGGTATCCTCCACCTGCATATTGCAAATACCTTTCTCCAACTACCGTGAATGAAGAAATCTGGGACCTGTTGTCCAGAAAGAACAGGACTGTACACCTGGCTTTTCAGCGTGTTCAGGAGCCTCTTATTCATGGGCTATCCTCTCTAACAATTTAAATGACCGGCTGGTCAAGGATATTCAGAGCGCGAAGAATGTTGACGCGCGGGAAATCCTAACTCACGTGATGGACAGCATTGTCCTCTTTGGAAACTGAACATGAAAAGACAGGAAATAATCAAGCCCGACCTGAACCTACCCTACACGAGATTGTGTAAGGAGGAAATAAAACTGTCAACCAAATTATTTGGTGATGATTTATCAAAGCACCTCAAAGAAATGTCTTAGGTGAAGAGAGTGGGACAACAAATGCAGAAAGCTTCCAATGGCTCAAACTACGCAACCAGAGCCTCGCAATTTAAGAACCACCGCCCTAAACCATATGATCGGCCACAAAACTCCTGTTTCAATGCGTTCAAGCATCGCCCTTTTTTAGGGCACAACCCAGACAAGGGAGAACAATCAAAAGAATACTAAAAAGACCCAGTGACACCTACAGTACATGTAAATAATCGTTTAATATAGACAACCTGCACAAGAGAAATTTAACTCTCAGAGCAGTTCAAGTGAAAAACCATCTGCCAAATTGGGAATCATTAACTAATGACCCAATGATCTTGCATGCCATAAAACATCGTCATATAGAGTTTGAGGGCGAATATCCAACTCAGATGGTAAAGCCTAATAAAATCCGTTTCCCATTCACTGAGACTCTGATTATTGGTGCAAAAATTGCCAATAAAGGGGTTATTATGTTGACCAAACAAGGGCCTAATGATTTTATTTCAAATATTTTTATCCGTCCTAAAAAGGATGGTACACATAGGATGATACTTAATTTGAAGCCACTAAATGACAGTCACTATTTGTACTGTTTCCCAGCTTATAGCCTTTCTTGTATCAAGCTTTCCAGCTGTAGAATTTCAAAGTTGCACTACAGACACTTGGAACGTGATAAAATTTCTGCACGGGAAAACAAGGGAAAGTTTGATTCCCTTATGACCTTGTCTGTCCAATCAAGGACAGAGCTAACATGGTAGGTGGACAATGTCTTAACCTCCTCCAGAGCAATAAGCCATGGAAACCCTGAGCTGATTCTGACTACAGATACGTCAAATTTAGGCTAGGGAGCAGTTTGTGGAGACATGGGATAACTTCCCAAAACCCAAGACAATGTTGTTTGACTGATCGACACATTGGACACTTACACAGCAGTTATGTTTATTGTCCACGATAACAATGATGCTAACTACACTGCTGCAATATTACGACATCCACATTCGAGCTTCAAAAACTGATGTGCACATGCGTGATGCAATCTCATGTGATCCCTTGTTGCTCATTTCATGCAGCAGTTTACTGTCATTTCTCTAAAAAGTCGGACTAAATTGAAAGTAATGGAGACGACCTGTTTTCAGCAGTTCTCATCAGGAAAAAGCTCGGTGTCAACTTAAAGTTTAATTTCCTACAGTATATGCTGAAAAACTATAGATTCGACCGTGCGCTGCCCAGTGGCATGTAGCATATTGTTACGCTTAATTCTTTGCATGCTAAGGTGTTAGCAGTTTGAAAATCCCACCACAAAGAACCTCTTGCGCTTTCAACTTCTAACCAAGATCTTGCAGTTTCCAGGATCCAAGCACAAGTGAACCGCAAGAAGCAGCACGAAGTTACCGGCATGCAGATGCAAAAGACGTTCTTGCACCTGCATTATTTTTGGGCTCTAATGTACTGCTGGTAGCAATGTAAAAAAGAAATGCATAAAAAATTGGCGCTCTGTCATCTTTACTTCTTTTACTTAGCAGCGACGGCTTGCTCCAGGCTCATAATCCTGAAACGTCTATGAACAAAGCCTTCATCACATTGGCAATGACGAGTTCACACTGTTGGGCAATTCATGACAGCCTTAGGGATCTGGGATGGCACACCACGAGCTAGTGATCTTGGATGGCACTTCTGAATGGGAGAAACTCTGGGAACGAGAAATGCTTGTGTACCTGGAGCAACAGGAGTCGAATGAGCGAGCGGTGTGGAATAAGAATCACAAGCGGCAGGATCAAAGTAAACCTGTGAAGCTCCCCTAAGGACTGGAGACATTTTGCAGCACTAAGTTCCTGTAATGATTTGTGTAGCGTACGCAATAATGGGGCGCTCATTGGGAAATGAATGTATGCCAGTTTGAAGCAGCCACGTGGGGGTGGGGAGCACTGCGGGACCATGACTTCAGCTTGAGCGGCTGCATGTTCTAAAACTACTGTACCTTAGTAACAGTGACTCTCTCTCTCTCTCTCCATATCTGTAACGTGATTATAATTTAAGTCTAGTAAGCCTTTGACAATGAACAAGTAACTGTCTCTTTGTATCTAAATGACTACACCACAGCCTTCCTAGATACATTACTAGGAAATCTACACAATCATTTTCCAGAGGATTCCAATAATATAATTAATGCTTTTGAAACCTTTGCAATGAGGCCATTGTCGTTTGTTTCACCTGACGAGTTAACACTTTAATCCCCAATATCAATATTCCCTTTTTTCCTGACTGTTCTCATTTTATTTGTTGTGAGCAGAATTTGTTTAAATATCAATACAACTCTTTTTAGGTGATCATTTTTGTTACTCTCATAACCTGAATGGTTGATGAATAGTGAATACTGTAATGAGAAATTGGAAACTGGTCACTAATGGGACTTAAAAGGTTACGAGAATGGGGGAATAAAAAGCTTGATCAGAAACTCTCTAAATTTGGGGAGGAAGAAGAAACCAGCCCCTCATTTATTGGCCCAGAAGCTACCAGACATAAGTGTGTGGAGAGCTAGAATGATTGTGTGACGCTTGCCTTACAAAATGAACACTAAGCGGATCTGTCAACAGATAGTTTCCCAGTTTACTTATAATTCTGGATAAAAATAACCTAAGAAGAATAGATGTTATGTAATCCCAGTGATAAATCTATGCGTGCGTCTTGCGACAATGTCGCAAAATTAAACCAAATGACGCATCGAAATCTGCTAGTCACGTCACGATGGACGCATCTCCTTCAGTGGGGAATTCCCCTATTTTTATATTTTGACAAAGACTAACCGCGGGTCAACCACACGCTTAACATCGACCAACATTTTCTTTCGGCATTGAAGCGTCAAGATGAGTGGGATAAGGTACTAGATGTAAGCGCGCATTTGATTGGACTACACAAACCAAAACCATCCAATCACGCACTTCGGTCTGCTCGGTCTTCGGTAATGACGAGGTTGTCAAAATAACAACATGGGTCCGAAGACTAAAGTATGGCGTCTCGAAAAAGGTCAAAAGACGTTGTGTTTCGGTAAAAACAATAACGAAACGGAAAGTACGGACGCTACTGTAAACAACGTTGTTTCTGAAGACGAGTCTCATTCAAGAAAACGTTCATTTCATTCTGGATGGATGACACTGTATCCCTGGTTAGCTTACAACAGTAAGGAAAACTTCATGTTTTGCAAAGTTTGCACAGACAACAACAAAGATAACGGCATGGTGAAAAAATCAAAATGCACAAACGTCCGGAAATCAACACTAGAAAGACTTGCTAGCCTTGCTGATCACATGATGCTGATTCAGGCCCCACTTCTTCGCAATGACATGAAAATGTGTAGAGCAAAGGCATCGGAAAATATTGACAGAGCAATTATAGCGCTCATGAAATCAGTTCATTGGCTTATACTAGAAAATATACCTTTGTCAAAATACCGAAGCCTAATTGGGTTTATTCAAGATCTATCAGTGGAAGATGTACAGATTTTGAAGGAAGGTGAAATAAACTATGACTCACCAACACAAAGTTTATCATGAATAAATGCATGATGCTACTAATTAATATTAACTCCAGTTTTATCATTAAAAAAATTGGACCCGTAAAAATGAAGAATGTCCCATCATATTCAAGTCCAGTGGGACCACAGTCCCAACATACGATTTTCCTAGATTTATCACTGAATCCGTTTTGATATGTGAGCATTAAAAAAGGAATTGTGATGGTTCTCATGCGTCTCGTTTTGTCGAGATCTTAAAGCTATTCACAACAGAAGTGGCACCTCCGACGGGTCTCTGTTAAACATTTACAGCGAGACCACTACAGTGAAGATGGAGATGTATGAGGATCGGCTTTAAGCTTGTCGATACTAAATTAGCAATGCTGGAATTTACAGATGGCGAGGCACAAAATGTTATTGCAAAAGGGCATCTACCATCACTGGAAAGGCAGCGAAATATCTTAGAGACAACTCGAAGAAGTTCAAAACCTAAAGGTGGCAATTCAAGAGGCTAAACTAGAACGTGGCGAGGAGGTTGAAGATATTACAGATTGGAGCGGAGACATTGAGGAACGACTAGTGAAATTTGAGAAATCAGTTAGCAACGTGGAAAAAATTACGAAGGAGATCAAGCACAAAGAGATGGAAGAGGAAAAGCAAGCAGAACTAAGCTTCACTGCTCACATGAAGGAAAAGCAATTCCAAAAAGAAGTGAATTTCGAAGAGGGAAGAGTACCAGATGAAGTTAGAATTGGGAAAGAAAGTAGAAGAAAATCGGAAAGGACCTTTCACACCTAGAGCAACCAACAAGAAACTGCACTCACGTTGACTGGTTAAGGTTTTGGAACCAATTTGAGGCAGAAATAAACTCTGCACAAACACGGGCAGTAACCAAGTTTTCATACCTCAACGGATAGCTCAAGAAGAAAGTTCAGGTTAATATTGACGGTCTCCCTTTTAACAGGGGTACAAAAGGGCAAAGAACATCTTGAAAACATGCTATGGGAAGATAAGCGAGATTGTCAACACCTACGTACAAGCGATTTTGGCATTACAACATAGCCCTGGAACTAACCCAATGAAGGTTCACGATTTATGTGAAAAACTGCTGACAAACGTGTAAGCATTGGAAACTTTAGGAAAGCTAACGGAAATCTCCAGGTATGTTTGAATGACGATTGACAAACTATAAGAAATTAGAGGAGACCCAGTGAGGACAGACGAGAATTGGCAGGAATGGGAATTTCCTCAACTAGTTCAAACACTCAGAAAGTGAACAGAACGAAACCCACTGAAGCAAGATGAGATAAGTGTTGAAAAGTCTTCCTTTGGATCCCAGCCGGCGTTGAAGAAAACCAAAACCTTTCAAGCGTGCATCTACTGTGAAGAAACCGGTCACAAACCTAGCGATTGCGGGCAAAGTTGCTACTCTGAGAGAACGAAAGCGAGTACTCACTGAAAAACAGCTTTGTTTCAACTGTACTGGCACCAAACATAAAGCTGTCGAATGTCGCAGTCAAGGGGAATGCCTGTTCTGCAAACAAAGACATCACATCAATTTGTGATCAGGCCGGATCAACAGAGCACATGCTTGTGGCAATGGGTGACACCTCAGTTACATACTCAGTGGTAGTTGTCAATGTTGAACGAATTAAATGCTGAGCACTGCTAGATACCGGAGCAGATAGTTTGTATACTTCCTCTGCGTTTCTCAAACACCTTCAGAAGCATCCTGTCCACAGAGAGCGACGACGAATTGAGATGATGATGCAATCAGCTATTCAGGTGATTGAGCTCTACAAACTGAAGATCGGCAGTATAGATGAAAGCTTCTATCTTGAGCCTAAAGAAACCAAAGTAAATAGAAGCCATCTACTCTCTCTCTCTCAGAAATCTCAAGTATAAGAAGAAAATTGCAAGATTTCCTCATCTTCAGGGTGTAAAAATGGATGACACAGATGATAAAGAAGTGCTCCCAATACATCTAATTCTTGAGGCGAGCTTAAAAGTTAACAGCATGCCGAGAATTGGAAATCCAGGAGAGCCAGTAGCGGAGCTCACACGATTTGGGTGGATGATGATGTCCCCTGGGAAAGAAGTAGATCTCACCAACATGTTCCTGACTCAGACTTCATCTTGTTATTACGAAAATCTCTGCAAGCTTGATGTGCTAGGCCTTGAAGACTCAAAAGTGGGAGATCAGGACATTGTTTATCAGGAGTTCAAGGAGTGGTTGAAGAAAAGTCCTGAAAGATGGTGCGAGGTTAGTCTGCCATGGAAAGCCAATCATCCTCCTTTTCTTAGCAACACAACAGGAAGTTTGAAGAGATTGAATGCACTTAGGAAGAAACTAGAAAAACAACCGGGGATGCTTGAGCGGTACGACAATGTGATTCACGGAGCAGGTGAAAGATGAAGCTAAAAAGAGAGAATTCTACATACCGAAGGCGAAAGCAGAAAACTACGCATTGCTTATGATGCATCTTCCAGAGCGAGCAAAAAGGCCCCATCCTTAAATGAATGCCTCGAAGTCAGACTGCCAACTCAAAATCCACTTTGGAATGTTATGGTGAGAAAAAGGTTCCACCCCATAGCTATTGCAGGCGATCTAAAGCAAGATTTCCTTCAAGTACGAATCTGGGAATCAAACAGAGATGTGCTGAGGTTCCATTGGTATAAGAACCTGGAGACCAGAGAAATCGAAGAGTTGCGATTCACAAGGGCACTCTTTGCCATTCTTGGGGGAGTCCTAGAAGAACATCTGAAACACTGCCGAGAACGGTTCCCAGCAGACGTTGACGAGATCGTACGGAGCCTTTATGTAGAGGACGATGTTGAGTTGCCTGTCTTGACATTTAATGCGCTATTGTTTGGGCAACCAAATGTACTACCAGAAATGGATCCTAAAGAAATTGAAGATTCTGATCTCAGGAGACGCGCAAAGTATCTTCTCAAGTGCAAAGAAGCCTTATGGCAAAGATGGACTCGAGAGCATGTCAGAGAACTATGTAAGAGACACAACATAATCCATCAAACCAGAGCGCAGAAGACGTCGTGCTTGCCAAATCCGAAGAACAAAATCGAGGCAAATGGAAGCTAGGAGTAGTGGAAACCCCGATAGAAGGCAGGGATGGTGGTGTACGTGCTGTGCGCCTGAAGTCAGGGAAAGCCTTCATCGAGAGACCCATCCAACACTTGTATCCGTTGGAACTGTCTTGTGACATCCCCACCCGAAGAGAAGCTCAGCATCTAAGAGCTGAGACCAGAAGAGAATTTAGGCCGAGTAGGCGAGCTGCCGTGGCTGCTCGAGATCAGGTGAGAGCCATAACTAGGCCTGAGGACAATGAAGATTGATTTGACTCAATGAACATTTTAAGTCATATTTGATTTTGTTGCATTTACCAGTGCATTTACCACGTGGTCTGTTGTAAAGCCTCTTATCCTGCCACAAAAGTACCAAAGAGACAAGATAGTAAATCTGAGGGGAATTATCAAGCAGTGCCATGAAGATATAATTCACAATTTGTTGAAACTTGCAGCAGTAGCACTCACCCTGCAAATTCACGTATCAGACTGTAAATGTGGTTTCAGCCTGAATAACTCCTTAAAGACAACTCAAAGAAACAGGCTTCTTCCTCAAAGAGTAGACACTCTCACGCTGATATCTGCAGAGGGGCCACCAGTTGAATAGTTTAATTTTGAGCCTGCTACTTGAAAATGGCAAACATGAAAGGAAAAAAGAATTTTTGCAAAGTCCCATTAAAGCAAACATGCTAACGAGACAGACATAATTGACTTTTAAGCTTTACTGTCAATTCATTATAAAATTAGTGAGACTAATAGAAAGTTGATATTCAACAGCTACCATTGATTCAGAAATCTTAGTTTGCATCGGGTATTTACTGGAATTAAATGTTGAGTTAACTGTGTCTAAGAACTGTGCCTGTACCGGCTTTTGTCCTTCGTGACCCCATTTTAGCTTCTCTATGGGTCCTGTGGACACCAGTGTAAAAAATCCTGGTAAGAACACTGCAAAATGATTTGGTTAATCACAGCTAAGAAGCTTTAATGTTGCCATCCACAAAGTTCCAAATTCCTAACTTAAATAAGCATAAGAAGTTTGCAGTTCAGAAACATTGCCTTGCAGAGAAAACATGTATTTGGAAACTAACTTTGGAAGTTATTCAACTGGTGTTCAACCACACAACCAGACTTTCATGGCATACCATTGCCATTGTCTCTCCACTGGTAAGCCTCATGGTGGATAGGGTAAAGTATAGGAGCACATGCTGCAAACATAGGTAACCAGGCTGACAATGACCATTCAAGAATCAAGAGTACTTTTCGGCTCACAAGCACAGTATTTTCAAAATAAGCTGTCGCCCATTGCATCCTACTGCAACTTTCCTATTTGCAATGCCTATTTTTGTGACAAGTGCAACGATAAATTCCCAAAACTCAAAACTAGAATTATACATGAATGACTCGCGAGGTGAATGTTTGTCAGGGTCAGCTAAAATTCCTTTGATTAATACACTAACTGTAATGAAATCAGTAAAAAAAGGCAGAAACAACAAACAAAATAAAGTCATCAAGCCTGGCTTTTGTTCTGGAGAAACAGTTGTAAAAAAAAAAAACAGAGAATTTGCTAGAGCAAACATAGAGTAAACATGTCCAGTTGTTGGGCAGCAGTTTCTTTAAGCTAATACTTCATGTAGTTCTCCATATATGATACTTGAATTTACTACCTGGTGTTTCAAAATGCAGAAAAATGCATCTCTGAGAGTCCAATATTTAAACGTTCTCTGGGGACATGTAAGCAGTTATGCAAATCCTAACATGGACATTTCCATGATCTGTACCACCTAAATCACCCTATTCTCAATTTTCGCTTCTTTACTATGTTTTCAATAAATGAATTTATATTTTTATATTTTCAATTTTGTTATCTTAACAGAGACAACATATAATTATTACGATGATGCATGTTATTTGCAGAAATTAATTTTTTCCCCAAACCAGTCACGATCAGGATTAACTACAAAAGAAAGCAAGTGGCAAAAATGGAGGTGGTGTGTGATAAGTTCCTTTTCAAAAATCATGAGGGCAAGTGGTGTAACAGGAACTGCAGTCCTTACCAACGCAAAAATCTAGAGGTAATATTCTGTACCATTAATTACAGTCTGTGCATTAAAAACACTTGACTGCTGAATATCAAAACATTTATAGGAATAGGAGCATCATTCTGTTATCAAAGAACATGATAACTAAACTTGCAATAATATGTTACGGCTCCTTTGAGTTAGCTCTAAAACAGTCAAGTGTGCAAATATAATGGAAATGAAATTTTACCAATTTCATCAAATTTCACAAGTTTTCAACAAGAATCTACCTGATGTAGAGAGCATCAACTTAGTATAACTTACAATCTGAGGTAAAATCCTAAAAACATGAATTTAGAATGCTTCATGGTACTGAATGTAATTCATTGGTTTAAGTTTGTGAGGATAAAGTCCAAAATGGCTGTCAGCTGCATCAGAGTCACTAAGAGGCATCCAAGAATTGTTCTAAAATATGAATAAAGTTAGGAAGTCTGCATTTTAAATTGAAAGGAGTGTTATTAGTAATTCTTATATAAAATATCTTGGGGCACTGCTGCAAAGAAACATGAGCCTTAAAAATCAAATAATGGTGGTGGTATTGAAAGGGTTAATATCTTTTTCATTACTCTGTGTAGGTTATGGTTCAATTTCATCCTCAACTCATATTTTATTTTCCTTTGTTTCAAATTACCGTGACCAAAACAAAAGAAAACCAAATTTAAACCAAGGATAAAATTGAACCACAACAAAAAATACAACTTCTGTACCTTTATCTCATAAACATGGCCTCAGTAAATTTAATTCCTTTACACAGCTGACTGCTTGTTGAATAAAGTTGTCAAGATGATGAGGCTACTTGTACTACAAATATTTTGGACCAGATTCCTTTCTGGGATAGATCCATTCCTGACATCTGATGCACATACACTCTAAGTGCTTTGAGCTATCTTGGCACTATAAAAAAAAGACGTAACAGAAATCTCAGATATTTGGAAGTTAGAAAGGACAAACAACATGTATGAAATAAAGGGCTTTGAAATCAACTGCTCAGCTGCTTGCCTTGCTCAGCGAGAATGTGTGCCACTGCCAATTCACCCACAGGTTGGTTCACCTGCAGTTATGATGCCAACACTCCAAGTACAATCTAGTTTCACTGAGTTCCAAGACCCCTGAATGTACATCAACAAAAATAACAGAGACCAAAGTAAATCAAGTAACATATAAAAGTGCTTGTGTGTTGTTGATCATATTACCTAATCAGAACTACTGTAAGACAAGTTCATCAATGCACCTGATTAGCTCAACCTGACAAGACTCAGGCGATTTCTGAATTCCCAGCCACCTCATTTACGTGACTAAATGTGTCAGAGGCTTTTGAAGAAGGAGCCACATTACAACGGGCTCTATTATTATTCATCAGGGCAGGGTTGTTAGAAGCGGGGTTAAGGTAACCCATAGTAAGTGTGACATTTAAATGCAGATATGATAGCTTAAAAAGCACATTCAGTATAATTCTCTTTTAATACAATTTGATGATGGTATGCTCTAAAAAAAATAGAGCAAGTTATTGGAGAAAATGCTTTTTAACAAAAGGAAAAGGAACCTGGGTTAAAATTTGACCCTGGCTCAGCGTTAATTGGTCTTTGAACAACTGGCCCCTGTATGTAAATGAAGTAGCCAGGTATTCTGAAATCTAGCCCAAGATTAAAGTTCCAACAACCAAATCAGAAATCTAAGTAAATCTAATAACATCATTTGATGCTATTTGTAGGTTAAGGGTGAACAACACCAATCAAATGGACTCGAACAGAAGGTGATACTTCTACCGACTTTTTATATCTGTTGAGGCAGCACGGTCTAAACCACACAAGAAGTTGGAGCATAGTGTAGGTTAGAAACCATAACGTCAAGTTGAAATACAGTAACAACTTCAGAAAGAAATGTACATGTATAACAACACTACATGCACTGATCTCTGCTACATGTATTTTCGTTTAGTGAACATTCAGGGAAATGACTCCATACAAGTACTTCATTATGGACGCTGTAGCTGTACTGTCTTGTTCTTCAAAACCAAGACATGTTTGCTCGTGCTATTAATCTCGCAATCTGATTGGCTAATTTGCTGTTGTCGATTGGAGTCTAGACAACACTGCTAGCGTCAATGTGTCACGCAAAGCAATAACCAATCAGAAACGCTCATTTTGGAGAATAAACCAATCAGATTGCGAGAAAGTTATAGACAACGCTTGCTCTTTCTTTGTGTCACGATCTTGGTCACGCTCTGGAAAAAAAAAATTTTCTTTGACGGTTTTTAATATTGCTATCGTGGTAAAAAACAAATCGAATGTGCTTTAGCGGTGGCTAGTGGACAAAACTTGTTGTGGAATCACGAGGCGCATTTTGACCACTGTGATGACCCGTAGTCGTTGTCGATAAGAGTACAGACAACGCTAAATCACATTCAGTTTGTGAAACAGCCTGCATAATAAAGTATGGGGTGATACGGAAATCTAACCAAGAATTCCTACATTCAATCTTGTTGACGAGGCACATTAATTGAAGATAAATAAAATAAGTAAAAACAAATACGGTAGCTGGTTCCCCGAAGGCAAAGGGCTAGGTTCACGTCATTGTAAGACGGGACAAGAATGACAGTCCAGGTATAATATCAGAAAACTCACTGTGCAATCACATCACGTCCTTTTATGATCGGCTTAATAGCACGCTGCTGAATTGCAGACGGTTTTTCGAAACCTGCAAAACAGTAAAGGGAAAAACAATTGATCAAATCACATATACATGAATTTACTCGGCGTCGATACATGATGCACATATGCATAACTTTGACATAATTTGTACCATAAGCGTAGATTCCTCGGACCAAATCTTCGCGGAGCCTCAACTGGTCAAACGTTGGTACGACATCGACTTCTTCCGATGTCTCCAATTCAATCTTGGCTGGATCTTGTTCGTCAGCAACGACCTTTCTTTTACGAGACATGCTGTTCGAATCGAAGTTCGTTCACGTTTTTCACTGCGTGTGTAACGGCCAGGTTCTTGTGGAGTAAAATAAAAAGAGAAAAACCACAAGCAGGGATTTTGTCTTGCTCAGTTTTTTTTTATTCTTTCCCAATCTCATCGTCCTACATACATGTGCTCTCAATTTTGATGACAATTTTTAAACTGTGGGGGGTGGGCTCAATACCGTTCCCTACGTACACCCCCTCTAAAATAGATGTCCTCCTGGGCATCGAAACAAAGACTTTCTATCCTTTAAAAACTGATACTTAACAACCAACTGAAGTTTGACTGTTTCTAAACAAATATTCTCATAGGGTGATCAGGCCTACAGAGAAAGTTTCATCTCACGTCCTTCTTTGATACAGCCAATGTTCACGTGATAAAACACTGTTTTTTTTTTTTTCAATTGTATCTCAATTGTTGACTGAACAAGTTTTTTTTTGAACAACTATTAAAATCTCCTTAAGTCTCAAAGTTTCAAGTCTGACAACGTCCTGCGAAATCCTCAGCAAACTGGAAACTGAATACACTGGAACATATTCAGAGGGTACCAAGGCACAGCGTGTGGATGGACCGGAACGTAACAGGATGGTCCTCCATAATTCTGCAGGCTTGGTGATCCATAATAATATGGCGTTGCAACCAACCACGGCGGACTGTACATCATTTGACCAGGGACATTATTGGCTGTTGGTACTTGAACACTTGAGGCATTGCAAGGGTGATAGCTAGGATTTCCCAGTTGATCACAACACAGCACATTTGGTGGGCGTCGGGCACGCATAGGGCGGCAATGGTTTTGTTCCGTCTCCTGCTCAGTAATAAGGTCGTCTTCAGCTTCAGAGTCAGGTAGCACAGGTTCGTCTGTGACTTCATCATGATGAGGTGTCTCTACGTCTCCCGTCATAACTTCATTTGTATCCTGCTCTGGCTGGTCTGCCACGAGACGTTCACGATTTCCTGTAGATGCTGACATCTGCAGTGTCTCGAACTCATGAGGTAACAAACCAGAGGGTGTATCCTCGTCTCCCGATTCACTTGTGCCGAATTCATAAGTCTTAGGCCTGCCAGCAACGGTCTTGGAAGGACAGGTACTCACTGTTTTTCGAATGGAATGGAGGGGAGGTTCTATGGGGTCAACTGGAAGAAAAGTACACGGCAGTAATAGATTCCTATGTAACACTCTAGGCTTTCCACTCTGTCCTTCAGGCCTGACCTCATATACAGGAAGGTTCCCTCTCTGCCCAACCACAACATGAATCTGTTGTTCCCAGTAAGACCTGAGTTGGCCTGGGCCGCCTCGCTCCGACAAGTTGCGCACTAGTACTCGATCTCCAGGTTGCAAGCTTGAAAACCGCACCTTTTTATCATACTGCTTCTTGCCAGCGACTGTAGATTGAAGATTATTCTTTGTGGCGAGTGAATAGGCTTCCTTCATAGCGCTCTGCCACTTCTCTGCATACCCTCGATGAGTTACACAAGCTTCATCCCGTGAGAGACCAAACATCAAGTCAACTGGAAGACGAGGTGACCGCCCGAAAAGCAAATAGAATGACGAGAATCCAGTGACATCATTTCTCGTACAATTGTAAGCATGCACAACTTTGTTCAGTGAGTCCTTCCATCTCGATTTCTGATTCTCTGGGAGAGTCCTGAGCATGGATAACAAAGTCCTATTGAATCTTTCCACTTTTCCATTCCCTTGAGGGTGGTATGGTGTAGTACAAAGACGAGTAACTCCACTTAGTTGATGTAATCTCTGGAACAGTTTGTTCTCAAACTCTCGACCTTGATCATGGAGAATTTTTACAGGGAAACCAAATCGCAGAACAAAGTCATTATATAGGCGATCAGCAGCAGTAGTGCTTGACTTGTTTTTAGTTGGATAAGCTTGCGCAAATCTGGTAAAATGGTCAACAATGACCAGGATATACTCATATCCACCAGAACTCTGCTCTAAATGCAAGAAGTCGATTGACACTAGTTCAAAAGGCGATGAAGTGGTAACACTTGTAAGTGGTGCATGCGTACTCAAGTTAGGTTGACGTTGCTTGAGACATGGGCAAGCCTGAGTCACAAAGTGGATAATATCGCTCTCCATCTTTGGCCAATAAAAGCGCTCACGAGCCAATTGAATCACACGGTCAGCACCTAAATGTCCCATTTCCTGGTGTAGTTCTTTAAAGACAGTACTATGAAAACACTTGGGCAACAACAACTGTGCATGTGTTCCGCTATTCCTGTACAACAGTCCATCTTTTCCCAGATAAAGTTTAGAGCGCTGTCGCAGTAATACTCTTGTTGCTGGCAATTCGCTTCTCCTCTCCCATGGTGAAGGCCACCTTCCACTTCCTTTGAACTTCAGAACCTTTCCAATGGCGGGATCTTGTCTTTGGGCATTCAACAGTGTCGTGTTGCTTATTCGGCTCCCACCAGTGACTGCAGACACATTATTAAAGTCCAAAAGACTGTCATCAAGGCTTACTGCTGACACCCAAGTTGTTTCTCCATGCTGTTGTGCCCTTAATCCAACAAACGCTGCCATAATGTCAGCAGGCAAAAGACATTCAGTACACAACTTTTCATAGGAACCAATGTCCACTGGCATTCTTGACAGTGCGTCTGCGTCCTTGTTTGAATGTCCAGGTCTGTACTTTATGGTGAATGAAAAATCTGCAAGTTCTGACACCCAGCGATGACCAGTAGCGTTCAACTTGGCTGTCGTCAGCACATATGTAAGGGGATTGTTGTCTGTATATATGACAAAATGAGGAGCATAATAAAGATAGTCTCTAAAATGTTCACACACTGCCCACTTCAATGCCAAAAACTCGAGTTTGCCAGAGTGCAGATGGTAATTTCGTTCTGCCTTGGTAAGTGACCGTGACCCATAGCCGATAACAGGCATTTTCCCATCTTGTCTCTGGTACAGGACTGCCCCAAGTCCCTCCTGAGAAGCATCAGTATGTAGAACGAATGGCTGACTAAAATCTGGATACCCTAACACTGGAGTACATGTAAGGTGATCTAACAGTTTCTCAAGGGCTTTCTGATGTTGTTCTCCCCAAACAACTGGTTTTGAAGAAGGTACTGATCCACGTTTTGAGTGCTGTTTGTTTCTGTGCACTGTTCTAGGAACATTGTCAGGGTCTGCTTGCAACAACTGATACAGTGGATACGCCATTCGTGCAAAATTTGGGATGTACCTGCGATAATAACCCAGAAGACCCAACAATTTTCTCACGTCACCCACCGTACTAGGATTACTCTTTTTCAAGGATAAGACTGCCTCAACATTTGCGGGGTCTAACCGGTAACCTGAAGCTGAAACTATCTGTCCAAGGTAGTTCACTTCTCGTTTGAAGAGTTTGCATTTCTTTGGCTTAAGTTTTATCCCATGTGCACGCAGTCGTTGAAGTACTTGTCAGATATGGTCAACGTGTTCTTCAAATGTTTTGCTATAGACAATGATGTCATCAATATACGGGATACACATTTCATCTCTAAGACCATTAAGACAATGTTCCATAAACCGCTGAAATTCCCCTGGTGCATTTTTCAAACCCATAGGCAATCGAACCCACTCGTAAAGTCCCCAGGGCGTGACAAAAGCTGTCTTGTGCCTACTTTCGGGGCTTACAAAACCTTGATGGTAAGCCTTCCCTTGATCAAGTAAGGAGAACCACTGATTTCCACCCAAACTCTGTAAGGTGTCTTGCACCCTGGGTAGGGGATGGCTGTCACGGATTGTCTTTGCATTCAACTGCCGGTAGTCTATGCATAGTCTTAAAGTGCCATCTCTCTTACGAACACACACAACTGGAGATGAGTATGCTGATCTTGACTTCTGAATCCAGTCTCGATTCAGCAAGTCTTCTACATACTGTTTGACCTCAGCATGAAGTGGTTGGGGAATGGAATTGTATCTTTTATGCACTGGTACTGAATCAGTGAGGTTGATGTCCACTTGCAACTCCTCTGCACGTCCAACATCATCATCTGTCTGTGAAAATGACTCTGCTTCCTCCTCAAGCATTTTCCTAACAATGGTTTTCTGTTCTTCAGAAAGTTTCTCAGTGTCGACACTAGGGATGTGACTACATGGCGGCTTTTTGATCTCAAAATCTTCCTCTTCTTTCCTCTGCTCTGTACAAAAGTTGCTACTACTTTCACTTTCACTCGAAATATCAGCTGTCAAAGGACCATCAGCAGTGGGGACAGGTGTTTCCTTCAGCTTAACTTCAAGAGGAGTAACCGACTTTACTTGTTGCAGGCGTCCCAACAATGTCCGACCTTTCAAAACAACATCATGCTTGGACGGATTGTCTACACGAATATTAACTCTACACGTTGAAGCACTTGTAACAGTTAATTGCGTTTCTGGTATTTCAAGATCAGAAGGGTAGGACGAGTCTGGATCGAGTTCAAATAACACTGGGACCTTGCCAACTGGACCAGTTGCTGCGCAACATGAAACAATAACTGACTGCCCTTTAGGGATCAACGTGTCCTGTTTCCTGGACTTAATACTGCACAGTTCTTGTGTAGACTCTATCTTAATGAGGTTAACAAGAGCCTCCACCTTTTCTTTTTCAACACCAGTTAGACTTGAGCTAAGGGCATCCACCACTGATTCTCCCACCCCAGCTGATGCACAATCTACAGGCTGTTTAGTGATCTCCTCTATAACATTAAACCCAACAATTGGCATGTCAAGTGAATCTTTGGCAACTAAAAACGGTACTTGTAATGAATGTTGTGAGTTTTCCTCGGCAAGACTAAAAGTAAGTTCTACCCAACCCTTGTAGGGCAGGTCAGTTCCATTTGCTGTCTTCAGGTCAAGCCCACCCATGCCTAATAGTTCTGTGATATTTCGAACATCAGTTCCAGGATAAAATTTCCTCACCCAGTTACTTGGGATAATTGACACTTGAGCTCCTGTATCCCATAAGGCTTCGGTTTCAACCCCATTTAAAAGACACTTCACTGTGCACTTCCGCCCAACAAGACGAATCACTTGTGCATGTTCCTGCGGCGATAAATGACTGACAAATGTCTGCGATCGCTCCCTGTCTTTTCGATAATTTTGGTCTGCCAAAGTTGATATAGTTTGACAAAGTGTCTTATGTTCTTTCCAGTGATCTGCTTGACATGCTTTGCTACAATATCTCACAGCCTTGCAACCACTACACTGTTTGAAAGGGATATCACCCTCTGTTTTCCCACAGAACCGACAGGCATGGGACATGGCTTTCCCGGCTACACCCTGTCCCGTGGGTGCAGCCTCCTCTCGTTTCCCGAAACACGCCCTTTTCTGCATCCTCTTGCAAAGTGATCGCTAGAACCACATTTGAAACAGTGGTCACACCTCTCTACACTGGCTGAGTAACATGCACTACACTTGCGACGTCTAAGTTGTGACTGGTTAGCCGATCCATATCTTTCATTTGCAGTTCTCTCTGAGGAGGTGTGGGCCTTGTCAAAAGCCTGCTTTAGTGAAGTAAGGTCAGACTGTATAGCTTCAAGTGCTGTAACCAAACTGTTTGGCTTAGCTTCCTTTTTCACTGATTTAGCACTCTCACTCTGAGGCTGTCCAGGGGCAGGGTTGCTGGATACAGAGGAAGTCCCCACTTGATTAACACCCAAGCCCTTCTTACCACCTGAACTCATTTTATTGCAACGTTCCATTTCTGCTGACATGATCTGATTTATTTTCTCCAGCAACTGTTCATCACTCACAGTAGTCTTCTCAAGGAAAGGACGTAGTTTTGCCCTCACAGTTTCATCCTGTAACCCGGTCTCTAACACATGCAGGAACAAGGACTGTACCAATGAAGGCTCATACTTAATAGGACTATCACTTGCACTGGACACAAATATAATCTGCTGTCTCAAACTCATGGCTCGCACAAGGAAATCTTGAGGGGTCTCACTTGTCTCTTGGCGTAGGTTAGACAATTCCTGATACAGTTCAGTTCCCGACTTTTGTTTAAAGTGAGCTTTCATTATAAGTCGCAAACGGGTTAAAGTTAAGTCCTGTATCATTTCCAGATACGACCTCAACTGTAAGCTGGGGCTTACTGCTCGAATCACCGCGTCAATAATTTCATTTTCTTTGTAGCCCGCTTTGAGACCAGCATCTATTTGACGGGACAAACTTACAAACGAAAGTCCATCTTTAAAATTATCTCCCGCTACGACGCCATGAATTTTGAAATCGCGCTTTAGCACTTTACTAACATCAATGTTTACCTTGGGTTCCTTTGTCTCAGTTTTCTCCTTCAGTGTTCCTGACTGATTGAGCGACTCATGCTTTACTTTCACTTGTTCTTTATTCGCAGTTGCGTCATCCTCAAGTGGCGGTGGTTTTCCATTTACAAAGGCAAGAAGGCCGACCAAATATACTTTCTTATCTTCAGTTTCGGTCAAACTATTTTCTACTACTTCACGGATCTTCTTCGACAGAGCAAGTTTTCCAAATTCCTTACACTCCACGTTTAAATGCGCTGCCAGCTCCACCAACTCATTCAGATCAATGCTGCAAACCTTGGATTCAAGTTGAAGCTGGAGCTCTTCCACTTCGGATTGCGCGGCCATAGTCTTCGATTTTCCTCTTCGCAAACTCGACAAAAATATATGTCCTACTCCCTCCTGAACTCAGTAATTCCGCACAAAACTGAAACAACTCAGCGAGAACAACACGCATCAAAACAATACTTCCATTCCAAATGCAAATCAGTTCTCACAAGAATTAATGAGTCATCCGCACAAGTGTCGAGGCCACGAGTAAGCGATGGCTGCACATTCGAAGCTTTCATATCATATTAACACATGTAAACATCTTTTGCGAATGTATAAAGTCGAATAAATCCCCACATTGACATGTCCTGGCAGGGTCGCCAAAATGTAACGGCCAGGTTCTTGTGGAGTAAAATAAAACCACAAGCAGGGATTTTGTCTTGCTCAGTTTTTTTTTATTCTTTCCCAATCTCATCGTCCTACATACATGTGCTCTCAATTTTGATGACAATTTTTAAACTGTGGGGGGTGGGCTCAATACCGTTCCCTACACGTGCAGAGGAAAAGCCTTGGGAACCCGGTCTGCTTGGTGAAGCACAGAAACTGTAGAACTATGGGATTTTAGTATAAATACTCAGGTGTTTATACAAAATCGCGCGCTCTGATTGGTTCGCTATCTCGGATTATCAGCCGATAATCACCTCGACGAACAAAATGGCTGCCAGTCGTTCGCGCGCTTTTGATGAAATAATATTTTTTCGTGTTCTACAATGCTTTTTCTTTTCTTTTTTTGAAATAATCATCCGTGTATTTATACTAAAACAATTATTCGCCTCAGGCTCAGTGATTCTCGGTGAATATTCACCGAGAATCACTGAGCCTGAGGCGAATAATTGTTAAATAAACGGAGAGAAATAAAAAAGGAGAAGACTGGAAACTGCATGAAAAAATGAAAGGGAAAGGCTGACTAAAGGTTGAAAAAAAGTGATGTATTTTGTGTCTCTAACAGTTCACCGAAACCAGAGGTAATATATTTTATTACTTCATTTTGAAGAAAACATGGTTCTCTATTTGCATTAATACAAAAACATTGAAGATAAACTTCACTTGAGGGGAGTCAAAAAGTGAATACATTATGAAGAAAAAAGAAGCTGCTTCTTCAAGAGAAATCCATCCCATGTCTTCAGTAGATGAGAATCTGGCTATGCTCGGAGAAAGCAAGGTGTTCACCAAGTTAGATGCCAACAGTGGTTTCTGGCAAATCTCTCTAGATGAAGAGTCGAAGTTGCTAACCACCTTCATCACACCCTTTGGCCGCTACTGCTTCAACCGGTTACCCTTTGGCATAAGTTCAGCGCCAGAAATATTTCAGTAAAGATGCCAAAGGCCCGTAGATCCCCGAGAAAATGCAAGCGCACAAAGGGAAACGCTGGAGCGAACGTCGTAAACGTAAACTTCTCTTCTTCAATTTCCTCTGCTTCGACAGTTTATTGCAATCATATTTTACGGCGACTTGCGCTTATTTCGGCTTGCTCACTGGCTTCGTGATCGCGATTGAGTTCATCCAGCAATTTTTCTTGATTGTAATAAGACCCTTTGTCGCTTTCCGCTAATTTAGCGGCCCACTTTTTGTCAAAAGTGTTTTTTGCCTTCTTTGGCCTTCCTTTAGTCGATGAAAAAGGGCAAGATCGCTTGTTCTTCCTCAGACATCCGTGCACTGACTATGGCGCGCGAAATCGCGTGCCAAACTCAGCATGTTATTGGTGTCACGTGACACCTTGCCTTGACAATTAATATTCATTTGACATAACTTGTCAACTCTCAATTAAGTAATTAGTGTGCAAAAAATCTTTATCGCGCAATAACTAGCGATGGATATAATATTTTTTCGTGGAGTTTTTTTAATTTTAAAGATAACCTTAAGATTTATCCAACCGTTTAAAAAAGTAAACGTATGTAAAATGGCAAATTTTCCCCTTACTGATACCTTAATAAGAAAAAAATGTTTAACAGAGATGTAGCATGAAACTATGGTATGGAAAGTTGTTGCTACAATACGATCAGCTAAACAAGAGCCAAATAAAATTCCTTTTTGTTTACAATAAAATGTCAAATATAATCTAGTTTTAAAAAGATTGGTAACAATGATTAGCAAAAAGACAGTTTATATTTAAAAAAATAATAGTCTTCCCGTTCACAGGCAATGGACTCAGCTGCAGGGCCGTTAATGCATTAACGGCCCGCTAGGAGCATTTGCGGCCCGCAAAGCGCGTGTTTTCAAGAGGGCGGTTTTCAATTTGGCCGCGTATCTTGATAATAATGATAGTTTAAGACTTGCTGAACAATCCAATTCATTATCTCTATCGTGCAAGTATTCATGGTCCCATTGTTAGCAAGGGTACTTTCAAATAAGTATTCTTGCAGCCTTGTTCATAGTATTCATTGAATAATATTATTAATAATCTTGCTTTTCCTTATGTTTAGAAAATTTGAGAACCTTTATGTTGGTTGGGGCCAGAAATTCAGTGCAGAGAACTACAGTCCACCGCCTCCTCCCCCACCCCAAGAGGAATTCCCGAGTGGACCAGATATTACAGAGGCTGAAGACCCCTCTGTGGAAGAGGAAAAGGCAGTGAAGGCTGCACAACAAGAAGCTCTAGAGGCTGCTGAAATGGAGGAAGAAGATGATGATGACGATGATGATGATTAGACGTCTGCTTCTGGAATATGTTTTGTAAAAATTGTCAAATGCTTTACAGCCTATCAGTCATAGTCTAGACACAATGTAAATAACTTAAGATGTCGTTATCTTGTTCCAAATCTTGCATTGAAGTACTGCTAAGTTTGAGGTTATTAGTTTTTTACTGTGCAGTTGTATATCAGGTCGTCTTTAGTCTGCTCAATTTTGGATGTAAATTCAGGAATGATAATACTTTGGTCGGCTTTGTACATCTAAACATCTGGAAATAGCTGTAAATATTAATAAAAATCACTTTACAGTGTGTTACCCTGTCTGAAATTATTATGCTGATATTAGCAATTATTACTTTATCAATGAAAGAACTTTTACATTCAGTACATATCATATTTCCTTACTTTATTCTTCCAATAAGCAGAAACTTTCTAAAGATTACAAGATTACAGAGTAAAATGGGTTAGAATTACTCTTTGGGATAATGCTTCACTACAAGCCATCTTAAAGGTGTGTAAAAACAGTCATAGTTGAAATAAAACTATTACAGTTCAATGACTTGAGAATGCATTGTCATGCAAAGGAAAAATTTATCAAGAGAATGAAATGCTTGCAGTAAAACAAAAATTTACAGAAAATGTACCTAGATAACAGTATATGAAGTAGTATTCATGACCCTTAATAATAAGGTAACTTTGAATTTGGGACAACACTGGAACTTCAGTCTGCTGGCTTCAAAAAAATGACTGAAAAAGTCACACTGACAAGCTTTTTCCATACAAACTCAGTCCATGGTTTTAGACAAGGTCAGCAACTGAAAAAGAAAATGAAATGGCATTGGAAACAACACAATTACATTCTTTCATTGTTTATATTGTGGTTCAATCTTCTCCTTGGTTGAAATTTTATTTTCCTTTGTTTCAAACTCATTATCATCAAATTAACAGGACCAAAACTAAAGAAAACCAAGTTTTAACAAAGGATAAAACTGCACCAAAACATTGAAAGTGGCAGTATAGTAGATGTACTAAGGTGTTAAAGTTTTCTTACCATTCATGGGCATTTCATCAATCTGAGTACTGTAGTACTGTTCAATGTCGCGCAGGATTCTAATGTCATCTGACTTAACAAAGTTGATGGCAACACCTTTGCGGCCAAATCGACCTGATCTACCAATCCTGTATCAAACAGATATCAACAACTATAAAGAACTGATTCATCCACAACTCAATACAGAAGAAGCAAATATGCATGAACAATGAAATTACTGGTTAAAAAAGCTTTTATCAAACAAGGCAGCTGGCATCATACAACCAGCAAAAAGAAAACAGCAGAACAGTGAAATAATGAAAATAATAATAATAATAATAATATCTACTAATAATAATAATCATGATTAGAATAACTATTTTTGTTGATAACAATGACAATATTTTGTTCTCAAGCAAATTTCCAACCAATTAAATATATTTATAATAATATAAATATTTGTCATTATGGCTAACTACAAGTACACACCTGTGAATGTACAATTCACGATTGTTTGGGAGATCATAGTTGATAACAAGAGACACCTGTTGTACATCAATGCCTCGAGCCCAAACATCAGTAGAAATCAGCACACGACTTCAGAGAGAAGAAAGAAACACTCTTTCAGCAGGGAATACCAGCAAGCAAATTACACAAAAGTTTCTTGACACAACTTCTTTACTTGAAAAACTTGTTCAATGACAAGTCACTTGCTGCTAAACTAAAAAGCCAAAGGGAATTTCAAGCAGTCTGGTCACTGACTCAGGCAACATTCTAATGAGGTTGATTGTGCATTCTTTCAAAATACAGTAATGTTACTTTAATGTCATACCTACAAATATATCTAAACTTTGGTACAAGGGACTTTTAGAAAACCTTTCTTAAAAAAAATCTGCAAATGACAGGTTCCACAAAACAGTACTTAGGGGAAAGAACATTAATGATAAAGAAATTGAAATGGTTTTAAACAGTGGCCTCACCTCTGGCCTGATCTGAATTCTTTCATAATGGCATCTCTTTCTTTCTGTGGCATGTCACCATGCATTGCTGACACTGTGAAGTTGGCTTCTCTCATCTTCTCTACTAACCAGTCAACCTTGATAAAAAAAAAACAAGGAAGAATCAAAGCCAGTTAGAGAGACCTTGCATGATAAATGTCTGACCTGCTCATTATGTCTGTTTGTCAATACCATCTGGTCATGAAACATGACACTTAATTAGCCCAATCTGCACAATTAATACAAACTAACCTTCCTCTTTGTGTTACAGAATATGACAGCCTGGGTGATTGTCAGGGTCTCATACAGATCGCAAAGGGTGTCAAACTTCCATTCTTCTCTTTCTACTGCTACAAAGAACTGCTTAATTCCCTCTAGCGTCAACTCATCTCTGAGGGAAATAAACCAAATAAGTGTTTAAGACAACTAGTAGTTGTGAATATGGGGGAACCAGCACAAATTAATAAAAATAAAAAAATATTACTAAAATTGTGCGAGCCAGCACAAAAGATTTAATAAGCCTCTGCAAAGTTTCGGCCAAGCCCTTTCGCTAAGAGGGGCCGACAGGCGGAGCGAGCAACGCGAGCGGAGGGCGATTCTTTCCTTGGCTGGCCAAGTCTCTGCAAAGTTTCGGCTAAGCCCTCATCGACAAGAGGGTGATTTTATCTTTGACTGACCAAGCCTCTGCAAAGTTTCGGCCAAGCCCTTTCGCCAAGAGGGGCCGACAGGCGGAGCGAGCTACGCGAGCGGAGGGCGATTCTTTCCATGGCTGGCCAAGTCTCTGCAAAGACCGATGAGTCTGGAAGCCGCCGAGGTTGTAGATAGCAATCCCTCTGCAAAGTTTCGGCCAAGCCCTTTCGCCAAGAGGGGCCGACAGGCGGAGCGAGCTACGCGAGCGGAGGGCGATTCTTTCCTTGGCTGGCCAAGCCTTTGCAAAGACCACCAAGTCCAGAGACGACTAGCCGGCACAAAATTTATCAAGGAGAATGGAACCAGCACAAAAAAATAATTTTTAATTCCTATTTAAAAACAAAAGAAAATATTGTAAATGGAACAACAGTTAAATGGATTAAAAGCCGAGCAATTAAAAAAATTGGTCTACTGGTATAACCCACCAAGAAAGTCATATTATAATACTAAAGCGAAACGCATCGAATTTTTGATTAATATTCCCGAAATAGTTAATAATGTTCAAGAAATCATTGATAATATTCGGGAAATTAGTGAATCATTAAATGAAACGCCGCATAGGCCCGAACAGAATACTCCTCTGCCAATTCCGCTTCCGCCTCCACCTCAAGAAAATTTACCAACCCCGCAGCCAAGCACATCCCAAGATTTATCTGATGTATTTATTCCAGAAACACCACCCGGTTCTCCTGATCGATTTAGACCGAGCACACCGCCGCCCACTTCAGAACTTAAAACTAATATGTATAATTATTATTGTATCCATAAAAGGCAGAAATTAAGATGTAAAGAGTGCGGAGGAGCGCAAATATGCGAACATAATAGAAATAAAGCTTATTGCAGAGATTGCGGGGGATCACAAATATGTGAGCATAAAAAACAAAGGAATCAATGTAGATATTGTGGAGGATCGCAAATATGTATACATAAAAAACAGAAGGCGCGTTGCAAAGAATGCGGTGGTAAAGGAATATGCATTCATGGAAAACAAAGAAATTTTTGTAAGTTATGCGGAGGATCGCAAATTTGCGAACACAATAGACAGAAGGCATTTTGTAAAGAATGTTATGAAAAAAATTATGTTATATAATCACTCTTTTTGGATTATATAACAAAAAGACCAGAAGGGCCGGCTACGCCGAAATTTATCTAAATCTTAAACTAAAAGTTATGGGAGAACCCTTCAGATCAAGTTTTTTCCATTCATTGTCCAAGATAGTTAAATCAAAGTGGTTTATGGGGCTCTCATATTTTTGTATCGGAATTGTCGGGTAATCCTTTGAGGGTATGTTTGCAAGTAGGGTTGACGGCGCGAGTTTCACAAGTTCACCATATTTGGTGTTATTCATATATGACGATTTATTATCCACTATACTACACATAAACCTCAAAGGTTCCCTAATCTGAATATTTATGGGGTATAATTTACCAGGATTTATAACTTCAGGAACTCCTAAACCAACCGCCAATCCTCTAGCAAGTCCAATTTTGAAGTTTTTATTTGAATAAAGATAGTCAACAGTATCAGTCTCAATTATTGTTATTTTTTCCACTTCTGGATCATTAAGAAAGATTGTTTGAATGTCGCGAAGAGAATATGTACCGGATTGAATTTTTATGAAGAATTTATTCTTATCATTGAATAATGTCTGGTGGTCCTTGAAATTAATCAATCTTTTGGTTTGTATATTACAATCCAGGAGCTGTATCTCCCGAAGATTTTTCAGCGGCGGGTCTAAATAAATCCTGGTTTCTGAATCATACATTGTAATACTCAGCATTTTTGTTTTGATTACATCATATTCATCTTTAGATTTATATAATCAAAACATTAACGAAATAAAAACCAGGATAATAATCCTCCGGCAAACATTAAAACAATAAGATTATTTTGATGAGAAGATGTTTCTATATTACTAACTTCTTCCTCATTGCTTGATTCAACGCTATTTTTTAATTTAGGTTTCTTTGGTTGCGGATTGGTATTTAATAAAACTTTTGATGTTCCTAAACTATTAGGTATTCCAATATTTTTTGTTTCGACATTTATTGAATTATTTTCCCCAAATTTCATATCTTCTGTTGCTATTTTCAGATTATTATTGTACCCAACCACACTTTCTGTATTTATAATTAAATTACTTGGCATCAACCAAACACCCGGAGCAACAGCCAAATCAAGCCGTAATTTAGTTTCCTGTACTGATTTTTGGTAATTTTGAATGGATTTAGAAATATCATTTTCTATCACACTACTTTTAAATAATGCTTTGAATTCATTTTGCGTTTCGATTGCTCCACCGCCATTACCCACAATAGAATTTCTAGTATTAACTTGGGCCCCCAATATGCAATAAACAAAAGCCTCAACTGATCTATTTATTCTTCCCAATCCAGCTTTAGTTAATCCATAACCAGATTCTGGTATAAACCATGCATATTGAAAATCTACAAAATGATCATTTCGAAGCATAGATATTAAAGTACCACCAAATTTTTTTCCTCCGTAATCCGCAAATTTATTTCTTTCACTGGGCCAAATATTTGAATCAGGATCATTAGGATGAATAATTCTTACGTTTTGATTTCCTCCTCCTACTGCTTGAGAACTACCGCCGCCAGGAGGGATGTATCCTTTTCCATAATCAATGAATACATCTCCAACTCCATGGTTTGCTCCACCCTTGAATCTAAAATCAGCTAAGGGTTTATTCCATCCTTTAAAATCTTGATTATTACTTAACCCAAATTCTGCGCACAATCTATTATAAACATTTTTGTCGTATGGATTATTTTTTGAAGAAAAAGTTTGTTCGCCTGGTAATGGCACATTTAATTCATGTAATATTCTTTTTATTGTAAAATATACGTGAAAAATAAAAAAACTTCTAATAACTCTTGGGTAAATTAAAATTTCAATTAAACTAACACCACAGCCAGATGTTGCGCACCAAACCGCCATGTTTAACTGTTGTGGCCAGTGATTAATATTTGGTTTATTTAACCAGGCTCTAGCTTCTTTGCCACTAGTAAGTTCTACAGTCTGATTTTTAAATACATTTGCCATTGCCGCGGTGAAATGATCTTTTTCTGAAACATATATATCCAAATTAGTTAACATCATTGTCACATCATTTGCAAACTCATTAAATTTAACTCCAGGTATTGGATATGTTTGTTTTGTAAATGTTAAACTTTTTGGAAATGAACTTAACTTAACTTTATTTTCAATCCCCAAATCTTCCCATAATAATGTTTTCATATTATTAGAAAGATTTTCAGTCCAGGTTTTTCCGGAAGGATCATCATTCGACATAATTGTTGTCCCATTAACTTTCCATTCAATATATCCCCCAAATGAATCGTTTACATAATTGAATTTAGTAAGATTTGCTTTTGGGTAGCGGTTTCTGAAATCACTAAATAACATCTTATTCTTTGTTTTCCAATTTATCTGATCTTTAGATTAAGAATAAGATGTAAATCAATTAACCTCTCTTCTAATTCCCGCAAAACAATTACAACCCACATCAGTTCTTTCAAAAGAAATTTTTAATGAGCGGGATTGGTTAATTCTTTTAATAGATCTTCTCGAACTTTCTTCCTTATCATACTCATGTCGAAGTTTTTTTCTGAATCTTTTCTGAATTTTTGTCGTATTTCTTGTTTCAGTTTTTGAAACTTTTCCAATTCTGCTAAAATTATGGAAAATTCTTGATCGGATATAACATTATCTTTCAAAGCTTTTGAGACTAAATCGCTAATTGTGTTTAATTTTGATTTTGCAATTGCAACGGTTTGTTCGTGTTTACTAACTTTACCAGAAAGACTTTTAGAGGCAAAACCAAATCCAATCGACAAACCTCCAAAAACACCCCCAACCGCACCCAAAGGAATACCGACAACAGCACCAAAACCCGTGAGAGAAGTTCCTAATCCGCTTGCTGATAGAAGAACTGAAATAAATCCGACAGAAACACTAATTTTTGTACATATTCCTCTTGCTCTATTATATTTTTTCCTTACTTCTTCGTAATGTTTAATTTCCTTCTCAAGATTTTGTAATACCTCGCTTGATTTTTGTAGCCTGAAATTAATCAAATTATCTCCGCTTTGTGTTTGGAAATTATTATTAGGTAATTGAGGATAAATTCCATTGTATTCGCCCATATTGTATTTTACTGGACGTTATGATGTCTTTAAATTTGTTACTTTCTCTTCTTTTTTATACTTTCCACAAAATATAGAACTACAGCCATTATCAAAAGCCAAGCATTCTCACCTAAAAATCCAATAACCCGGCCTGCGGTTTTGAAAAGAAAGCTAACTATTGCTCCAACCATTCCTGGTAATATTTCACCTAGTTTTTTACCTATAGTTTTTAATCCATTTCCAACTCCCCTACCCAAAGCGGATAAACCTTTTGAAAGATTAGAAACTATTACCCCAATGATGGCGCCTACCGCACTTAGAACAGCAAAAACTGTAAAACCATACTTTTTGAAGATATACTTTAGTTTTTCCCGTAGCGGTAAATTTTTAATTATTTCATCTTTTCGACCCTCAATATCTGATAATTGTTCTTCACTTGAAATTGTTTTATTACTAAGTCGTTCTTTTAATTTATCAACCTCAGATTTTAATCGATCATTACTTTGTTTTAATTTTGATTCATTTGATTTACCCTTCTTATATTTATCTATTTCTTCTTTGTATAATTTTACCTCTTCCAAAAGTTTTTCCGCTTGTATTTTTAATTCCACATTCTGTTTAACGGTTTGATCGAAAAGACTTTTATTTTCTGCTTTTTGTACCTGCTGTCTCTCAATGAATTCCCTAAGTTCTTTTTCTCTTTCCGCATATCTTTCAATCTCCAGCGGATATACTTCTGCTGTTGCCTTCAATCCCTGCAAAGCATTATCTAATTCATTATTTACTTCAATAGATTTCCTCAATTCTAACTGGGTATTATTATATTTTTCCAACATGCTTTCATAATCAGCACCTAGAGCTTTTCTAAATGTTTTTGGTATTAAGAACCCCATTTTCATCAACTAATGTATGCCACACATTATTACCAGCGGTACTTAATTTTCCTTCTATACTTCTATTTTCTCCAAATCGGACATTAAATGGGCTATCATTTGGTTCGTAATCTGGGTAATATCGTTTGAGTTCTTGCCTAGCTTCTCTCATTCTATCATAATCCTCATCTCTTTCCCCCAGGTTCATTCGTTCTGGTGGTTTATCCCATTGAGCCCTGTCTCTTGTTTGGTTATAATCATCATAACCAGGATAATCTTGTTCAAGGGTTGTAGATGTGTTTGTGGTTTGAAAAGTTGTATCATCCCAATCATAATTATCATCATCACCAGCATCATTATCTCTTGAAAAATCTTCCATTGGTATTTCTTCTGCCATGATTTTTTACTCATCAGTAAGAAATCTTTAGATCTACTAGAGTCGGAAATAAAAGTAAAATTGATTTAAAAATAAAAACATAAAATACAGAAATTAAAATGAGTAAGGAAGACCAAAAATATAAAACCGCCGCAATTAGTGATATTGATTTTTTAAATTATGCTAAAAAAACGGGGATAATTATTTCACATCGAGATGCTAATAAGATTTTAAGTGAAATTAAAAAAGAACATGATCATGATAGAAACATTAAAGAATATAAAAGAGAAATTAGGGCAAAATTAACTAAAAGATATGAAATAGAAAATGATAATAGTATTAGTGATGAAGAAATGACGAAAAAAATAGCTTCGAAAATGACTAAAAAATAAATCATTTATGTTATATAACTTATTGTAATTTCTGTATTACAAGTTATATAACAATTTATAATAATTTACTTACCGCATACCCCAAACCTAACATTCCGGCACCAACATATACCATTTCCCCAGTCTTTTGATCATCGCTTGGTTTGTAATAATCTGAAAATTTTGGTTCAGTCATTTTGCCGTACAATTCAAAAGCCTGATTTGTAGCAGAAATATTTTTTGTTGCCTGATATTTTTCATCTTTTTTCTTCATTTTCCAATCAAGCATTTTTTGTCTTTTTTCCTGATATTCTGCGTAATCTCTTTGATATTTTTCCATTGCTTTATCGTGTCTTATTTTTTCTGTATCCACATTGCGTCCAGATATATATTTTGCAAGAATATTTCCTCCGGTAAATGCCGTTGCATTCAATACTGCCCCTATCGCCATCATTGCTAATGTTGCCATAATTTTATTTTGGTAAAATCTTTTGTTCCTCTAAATATGTTTTAAGATACATACTTCCGGATAATACAGCAACCCACTTTGCATAATTTGTAATACTAGAGGATGGATCACTCAAAAATGATTCTTTCATTACCTTTTTAGCCACATAACCAACTCCAGCTCCTAATCCGATAAGTACCGCCGAATCAGTTACAGTTTTCACAAGTTTGTTTTCGGTTGACATGATTTTTTTACTACATCAGTAAGAAACTTTTAAATAACTTTATGTAGTAAAAAATAATTTATAATTATTCCATTCCTAAAGATTTTGGAGCTACAGAAAATGGTATCTTTTTTGGTTGCGGTAATTGCGGAACTTGCGATAAATCAGCTATCCTACTGGAATATTCAACCCTAGCTTTTTCCTTATATCTCATAAAAAGATCAAATGCTGTAAATCCGAGCCCAACAACAGATAAAACAGTAGTAAAAGATAACTCCGGAAGCCACGATTTAGCTTCTCGGTAATTTGATTCATCATTTTGCTCTATAACCTGCAGGGTCTCTTCTCGTTTCATCTCCCTAGCTAATGCTTCTTTTGCTTTTTTATTATATTCAGCTAATTTCTTACCAGCTGCGACTTTTTTAGGATCTTTCTCCCTCTTTTTAGTATCTGGTTTGGGATCTGCTGTAATTTGCTCCGCAAAGCGGGGAGGGGCTTCGCCCCGATCCGCATCTCCTCCTGCACTTTGTTCAGTTTGTTCAGACATTGTTATTTAGATGCTACAAATAAGTTTTTAGATCTGTTTAATATACTGTATCAACACCTTCAGCAGATTGCTTAGTTTCTTGATCAGTTGCGCCACCACTAACTGGTTCTTCTCTTGAAAATTGTTGATTTTTGTTGAATTTTATGTGTTTAGCTACTTGAAATAGTCCGCTGGCAAGTGCTGCCAATCTTCCTGCTTTCAATGCTAATAACCCAACAATGTTTGTTAGTTCGCGATTAACCAAATCATCATTCTTCAAATCATTGCAAAGAGATTCTATATCATCAACTGGAACTAAATATGAAATAAGTTTAGAAACTAATTGCAGGGAAGAATCTACTAATCCGCCATTAATTTTCTTACCCATTACTGCTTGATAACGATTAAAATACTTTTCGACATCTTTTGCAGATAATTTTTTTATATCACCCAGACTCATTTCAACCCCCAAATATTCCTTTGTTGTTCCTAAGGCTGCGAGAATGGCAAGCGATTCTTGTTTTATTTCAAGTTCATCATTATCTTTTACCGTTTCTCCATTAGGTTGGTCGGTATTTTCTTTAATATAATCTTCCGGCTTCGCCGGGGAGAGCTTCGCTCGATCAACGTTTGTCATATTTGTTAAATCACTTCGGGAATCTCTAAATAGCAATTAAATGGGTATCGCAAACTCAAACATAACCTAGAATATTTTTCAGTTTTCAGGAGTTGTACAAACTTTTTTCCTAATTCATAATCCAAATCACCGCCATAATCTTCGAAAAACATTTTCATGCCTTTCTGGGAAGGATTATGGAAAGTAACAACGCAGGCAACATTTTCTCGGAATGGTTTTGCTATTGATGTTAATTGCTGGGTTAGAACCCACATTGATAATCCGTGGTGCCTTCCAGAGAATGCTAAATCTATAAACTTATTAGATCTTTTCTTCAGATCAGTGGATACGGCGCAATCATCTAGAATTATTAGTGTATTTGTGCCGGAGAATAATGTTTGACAAACAGTTAGTAACTCATTAATCTCATCAATGTTACTGGCATCGGGTGATAATACATAGAAATGTTCATCTCCTCGAGCAAAATTATGATATGTTTTATTTTTAGAATAAGTCGGACAAATTAACACAATATATTCAAAAACTTTCCGGAAAGGACCTCGGAGCTGTTCAATTAAGTACTTTGTTTTTCCACAATTTGTGGGTCCTGTTATAATACAATGAAATGGTATTTTATCTCGTAAATCTTCCATGATTTTTGTATCATAACATTATGTTTTTAGATTCTCGGTCCGCAAAGCGGGGAGGCGCTTACGCGCCGATCAGTACTTAATTGATCTCAAACTTGAATTCATAATCTCCATCATTGCATCGGCTACGACAAACATATGACAAGTTACGATTCCAGTTCCGCCTTGTTTCCTTTTAATTTCTATTTTTACACCATCATGCGTATTATTTAGGGCAAGTCCGCCGCCGTGAATATCATTATCTGGATGAGTTCTAGTATCAACCCAAAGAGCAAACTTATCCGCGTAAAATTCTTTTTCTTTCAATGAAATTTGTTCCCCCGTTGGTCGGAATCGTTTCTTCACGGATTCCCAAAGATCGGACGGAATCATCCCCCTAGAGTATATTCTATTTGGCACGCCATCAACATCAATTTCAACGGAAGATATACCAGGATTATAAAAATTTTCAGAATCCCTTGCTCCTGCGGCTTGGGGCAATAAAAACAAAAACAATATTCCTGTCATTGATCTTCTCGGTAAATTAATATGCTGATTAATAACACCATCACCACTAATGGAAAATGTAAAAGTTTTGTGCAAGGTAATATTTTCATAAAAGAATCCTTTACCGACTTGATAAGTTGCTTGCGCCTCTCGAGCTAAGTATTCACTAGAAATTGAAGAATATTCTAACTCTAAGTTTTTGATTGAATATGATGGTACTTTAGTTGTATCAGAATAAACAAGAATATTATTAATTGGGGCGAGTGTAATCTCAAATATAAGATGATTTTCCAACGCTTTCGGATAAAAAACACCATGATCGTTTAGAATAGGATGATTTATTGGTATTCTGTACTTTGAACCGTGAACATTAGCGAGAGCAACTTCTTTTGCATCTTGTGTTTTTGCATCTCCAGATTTTGTTCTAAGTTTTCTAATATTTAACGAAGAAATACCTTGTTTTAATCTATCTTCGCGCTCTTCTTCAGTTAAGAATAAATCATGATATGTTTGAAATAAATCATATCCTTGAGTATCTTGCAATGTTTCTCCACCAAAAAGAACTTTTAGTCTGGTTACAAGATTACGACCCACATTATTCACAACTGTGTTATTAGCATGCCCCTCAACATCTAAATCAAATAGAAGAGATACGCTTCCGGGCACAATCACTAAATTCTCAGAAAGTTTTGGAATATTTATGTATAATGTTTCTCCCGGACTGGCAGAGGATGGATTTAGAGTAATTCGATTCAGTGTTGATTCTGCTTTCAAGCCAAATGGTTCTTTTGGAATTCTGTTTGGGTTAATTTTTTCAGACGTCATTGTAATTTATAAGATACTTTGGTTAACCTTTAAACCTGTGTTGCTCTATTTTCTAACTTGGAAATATGTTTTAATAAACCTTCTCTAGCCTCGGGAATTAAAATCATAATATTAAAAATTTGATCGCCGTCTTCCATATATAGAATTTTTTTCCTAATAATTTTTTTCATAATGTTGATTTGGTATTCGGTAAATTTTATTTTTTCTTCCTCCGACACCATTTCAATTTATAAGATACTTGTTTATTTTTAAATGAACAACGAAAATATACTCTCAAAAATATATTATTCAACTGAAGGATATTGGAAAGGATATTCCGCAATTCCTAAATTAGCTGAGAGGGCAAGAGTAAGTGAAAATGAGGCAAGACGGTGGTTAGAGAAACAAGCAATATGGCAAATCTATCTACCTTCACCTAAATATATACCTAGACCGCACTGGACTGTGGATAAACCCAATCAGATTCACCAAGCGGATTTATTATTTTTACCGCAGGATAGAGTTGGAAGAAAAACATATAAATATGCGTTAGTTGTGGTTGATATCGCCTCGAGATATAAAGATGCGGAGCCATTAACCACAAAAGAAAGTCGAGAGATATCAGAAGCTTTTGAGAAAATATATTCTAGAAGATTGAAATACCCTAAAACATTAATGGTTGATCCCGGAAAAGAATTTATGGGAGAAGTTAGTAAACTCATGAATTACCATAATGTGAGAATACAAAGAAGTGAAGCTGGTAATCATAGAGCCCAAGCATTTGTGGAAAATGCAAACAGAATATTAGGAGAAAAATTATTTAGTCATCAATATGCGCAAGAAATGGTTAGTGATAAACGATCCGCCAAGGGCGGGGAGGGCTCTGCCCGATCCAGAGTGTGGGTGAAAAGATTACCAGCTATTCTAAAAACTTTGAATAATACACCAACTAGAATAACTGGTAAAGAACCTGATAAAGCTATAAAAATGAAAGAGGTTGATATTGAAACCAAAAGATATCATCGAGTTGTTGGTCTTGATGAGGTAAGATTGTCTCCTTATGTAAAAGTTAGATATCTATTATCTCCCGGTGAACTTGAAGGTGGTGAAAAAAGACGAGCCACTGATCCTATTTGGAGTATTAAAGTTTATGATATTACACGTAGCGTCGTTTCGCCTAATCAGCCAGTTTTGTATTATTTAGTAGATGGGCCTAGGCGGGGGTTTGTAAGGGAAGAATTACAGGTTATACCCTATGATACAGAACTTCCTCCTGATTCTGTTTTAGTGCGATAATGACCAATAGCTAAAGTATGTATTCCATCTTCACAAATTATTCTCTTATCATCATCGGCAGATAATGCGATTTTATTAACAGTTTCAGAATAAACATTGTGTAATCGACTTCTAATTATATTCATCTCTCTCATTTGCGGTTTTCTGGTTTTTAGGCAAACATTATAATCATTATGAGTTATTGTATTTTTTACAACTGATTGCTTAATTCCTTTATCCTTATTTATCTCTTTATTTTTATCTGTTAATATTGAGTATAACTTAGACCTTAGACCCGTAAATTCTTTTATCGGAATTCCGCCCATTTCATCTTTGAACTTTCCTATTACTTTTTTGTTTACAAGCTCAATTCTAGAAGGATGATCCTTAGGATAATTACTAGTGTCAAACTTTTCTCTAACATCGGGGCTTATATCTTTGTAAAAATCTAGAGTTTCTATTTCATATACAAGTGAATCAGTATCTGTCATAAGTAATTTAACCTTATCCCCATATTTCCTTTTAATATAATTATAATGAAAATCGTACATTACTTTTTTACTTAAATCTAGAATGCACATACCCAAGTAAACGGGCTTATTAAATTTTATCTTTTTTCTTTTCATATGAATAGCCGCTAGATTTTTAGAAAAGATGGTGCGGTGTTGATAGTTCGGTTGTTTTATTAGTTTTCTAGCTTCTTTTTTATTTGTAACTAATCTAATGTCAACCCTTTTTCTAATATTTTCCATCGTTTTACCAAACACGGCGTTATTCATTAACTTGAAAAAGTCCTTTTCAAAATCATTCTTTGCTTCAGCTCTTAGTTCAGTATTAAAATCAATGTAAGGTTTTAACCATTTTGACTCTTCAAATTTAATACCCCTATGAATCTTTGTTATTTTTAATCCTAAACTTTCATATTCTTTCAAAGTTTCACGATGAACAACATACTTTTCCTTGTTGTTTAAGTTTGGGATTAATTTTTCCACCTTATTAACAGTAAGTTTGTCTGGGGCTAGTGGATAATCATTATGTAAATCATGAAGATTTTCTGGATATTCTAGATCAACCTCAACTACGCACGGGATATCTCTCCAGTTTTCATATTCTTCCTCACGCATCCATTCAAAACCGTGAGTAGGCAGTGGTTCACTCATTCCCCCGCCATATAAGTTGTTCGCATCTTGATATGTGATATATATTGTCGGCTGATTTGGATCATATTCTTCCAAATATGAATTATTAGCTTTAGCAAATCTTTTTGATATTTGTGATACGCCCCCTCTAACACCTTTCTCAAACATAAGTAACATATTATTATCAGTTAGTAACTCCAATTTCACTTTAGTATACTTTAATGCGGCGTCCCAAGCAAAACCGGGCAATGTATAATAGTGGGCAGGATCTAAACCATAATTCTTCATACAAGTATCCCTAAAATTCTCAAATACATCCATTAAAAATAGTGCGTCTGACAAAAGATATAGATCATGGTATTCTCTCATTGTTTTAATATTAAAAGTTTTCCATACCTTTTTAGCATATTCATAATCATCTTTTGATATTTGTTTTCCGTTTAATTTTGAGTAAAATTCTTCTATTGGCGGAAGTTGGGTTTCGTTTAATTTATCAAGGCTGTCAAAATAGTCATATGGGAATACTCCTTTCCTCAACATTAAATACATCTTATCTCCGAATACTTTTTTCGTTTCTTCTAATTTATCGTCTCTTGGAGAAAGACATCTACTTTCAACTAACAGACAATTCTTACATTTTTCACACCTGCCAATACCTTTATACTGAATAATTTTTCCATCTTTTATATATCTCCTAGTACAATCTCCTGGTTTACACGCTTCGCATTTTCCGCATTTTGTAAGATTGGTGACTAATTTATCAATACTTGTTGACATAAATTTAAATGAATCAATGAATCTAATATCCAGCTTATCTTCTTTTTCCTCTCCTTTTTTATTAATATATTTACCAAGCACAATTTGTTTTGTGAAAGAAATATATTTTTCCTCATTATTAGGTATGCAGTCTACTTTACCTTTTGTTATGCCAATATTCTTAATAAAAAGATGTGAGTCATATCCCGATAGATTGTGAAAAATGATTGGTATGAATTTTTTATTCTTGTAATTTAAATTACAATCACTGTGAGCGGCTCCTCTATACTTTCCAGTATAATGGCAGTGATCTTTTACCTTATCTTTTTCTAATAATTCTTCTTCACATATATGACAAATGGTGGCTTTTTTATGTTCATATTTTTCTCTTTGCGTCATCCAATTCATTTTCTTGTTTGGCTTAATTTTTTCACAAATTTCTCTAATATCCTTTTCCAATTCAACCATGAATATTTTTCCCACATCTTCATCTGGAGATTTAGCGGTATATCGTCTAATAACGGGTTCATAATTTTCATCGAAAAACTTTATTATATAACAGAAACCTGTCGGTTTATGATTCGCATATTTATTTGTAAAACTTTTACTTTTGTCTGGTGAGCAAGTATCTATTGATTCTCCGCAACACTCGAAGTCGCCGTATACAACAAATGGTACTTTCATTTTTTTGTAAAAATTAATAAATTTAAGATATATAGGTTTTCCGTCTTTATCCCTTGGCATCTCACTTTTAACAGCTTCATGTTCTTTACAATATTCTAGATGCTTTTGCAATGTTTCCTCTTTATGCGTATGATAAAGGCATCTGGGGCAGAGGTAAATCCTTTCTTTATGTTTAGTAGTATGTGAAACTGCCAACCTGCAAATATTCTTTATCCAACAATAGTGATTTGTTTCGTCGTTTGATATTAGAAGTAAGTTTATTAAAAGACCTTTTTCTTTATCACTTATTCTTAGAGGGTATAATTCCTCATTATCATATCCATAAACATTAATCCTATAATATAGGTTTTGTTTCTCAAACTTATCAATATCTACCCATTTAGCGGGGAATTCTATTCCTTTCCAGTTAAAAATTTTAGAGTTTTCTATTAATTCTCTATTTACTCTTTGCGGATTTTTCTCTCTTTGAAACACCGCTTCTGTTACGGACCACTTAAAACATTCATTATCATTCTCATTCCTGAGGTTTATAATTGCTCCTTTGTTTGCTAATTTTTCTGGTAGTGGAATATAACTACTTCCTGAAATTGGTTCAAACGGATCAATTTTTATGTCAAAATATTTCACGCCATTAAATATCCAACCACTTCCATTATTCGTAAAATTTGTAAAAAGTTCGAGTAAATATTTTGTCATCTTGTCAAATAAGCTGGATAAATCCGTTGATTCTGTTACAACCACTGGTTTTTCGCTATGAAAAAATGGTGTTGCATCAGCAATTATTTTACTAAATAGACCGCCATTTTCAAAATCAATCTTTACAAATTTACAGACAAAAGTAAATTTCAGCTTTATCGGTTTCTTTTGCTTATTAATTAAGTCAATAACTTTCTGTTTTATTTCTCTAATAAATGTTAATTCATCTAATCCTAATTCTACGATATCTTCTGGGGATAAATATGCAAGTTCTTTAAAAATTAATCGATCAGTTTTATATGGTTTTCCATGTATTCTATATGTTTTCAGATATCCGTTGAGCGCTGTTTCTTGTTCCACGGGTGTAAAATCTTCAACATTTTCTTGATTAGTCGACTCATCTTTTGCAACGGATTTTGTGGCTTTAGGAGTAGATTTTGTTTCATTTTTCCTTTTTCTTAGTGTTGGAATTGGTTTTATGATTTTTTTATTTGCCAGATTTTTTAAAGATTCATAAAACTTTTTTCTATCTTCCACTTTATAATTTTTAATTATATTCCTTTGGTTTTTATTAGGTAATTTTTCATTAGTTGTAATTGTGACCTCTTCATAAAAATTTTTTCTATCTTCCACTTTGTAGTTTTTGAATATTTTTTTAGCGGCAGGTTTTTTATAGTGTTTGATATCCTTAGCCGCTTCAAAAAACTTTATTTTTTCTGCCACTTTTGATTTTTTGTCGGCAATATTTTTTCTGGGGGTTGGTAAAAGTATTTCCTTCTTTTTTGGAATATCTTTATTTTCATTTTTGATTAAAGTTTGTGCGCGAATGGGTGGCGGTGTGCCCGGCCTAAATCGATCCGGAGAACCGGGTGGTGTTTCTGGAATAAATACATCAGATAAATCTTGGGATGTGCTTGGCTGCGGGGTTGGTAAATTTTCTTGAGGTGGAGGCGGAAGCGGAATTGGCAGAGGAGTATTCTGTTCGGGCCTATGCGGCGTTTCATTTAATGATTCACTAATTTCCCGAATATTATCAATGATTTCTTGAACATTATTAACTATTTCGGGAATATTAATCAAAAATTCGATGCGTTTCGCTTTAGTATTATAATATGACTTTCTTGGTGGGTTATACCAGTAGACCAATTTTTTTAATTGCTCGGCTTTTAATCCATTTAACTGTTGTTCCATTTACAATATTTTCTTTTGTTTTTAAATAGGAATTAAAAATTATTTTTTTGTGCTGGTTCCATTCTCCTTGATAAATTTTGTGCCGGCTAGTCGTCTCTGGACTTGGTGGTCTTTGCAAAGGCTTGGCCAGCCAAGGAAAGAATCGCCCTCCGCTCGCGTAGCTCGCTCCGCCTGTCGGCCCCTCTTGGCGAAAGGGCTTGGCCGAAACTTTGCAGAGGGATTGCTATCTACAACCTCGGCGGCTTCCAGACTCATCGGTCTTTGCAGAGACTTGGCCAGCCATGGAAAGAATCGCCCTCCGCTCGCGTAGCTCGCTCCGCCTGTCGGCCCCTCTTGGCGAAAGGGCTTGGCCGAAACTTTGCAGAGGCTTGGTCAGTCAAAGATAAAATCACCCTCTTGTCGATGAGGGCTTAGCCGAAACTTTGCAGAGACTTGGCCAGCCAAGGAAAGAATCGCCCTCCGCTCGCGTTGCTCGCTCCGCCTGTTGGCCCCTCTTAGCGAAAGGGCTTGGCCGAAACTTTGCAGAGGCTTATTAAATCTTTTGTGCTGGCTCGCACAATTTTAGTAATATTTTTTTATTTTTATTAATTTGTGCTGGTTCCCCTCGCAATTTTTGTAATATTTTTTTATTTTTATTAAATTGTGCTGGTTCCCCCATATTCACAACTACTCAACTGCCTGTAGCCTTTCACAAGACCCTACAAGTTCAACTATATTCCAATCATACAAAACTACACTGTGCAGCTGTAGTCTACATCATTTGATCACCAGTTAAGCAGTCATATTATTTCAGTCAAATCTTCTCTGAGATACTACCAGTACACTGCTATAATTCATGATGTCACTTCAAACCAAGTTGTTTAATGGTGAAATGTTTTTGATCACTGATTTTTGTTAGTCTACCCAAAAGACAGTAAACACAGCTATATTTCACTATTTCCCAATGTTAATAATAATAATAATAATAATAATAATAATAATAACAACACTAAAACATTTATATACAGAGCTGTATAGCTTTATAGCTGTATATCCTTACAAAAGCAATACAATAGTAAAAAGGAATACATGAAAAAACTTTAAATCTTAAGACTAAACTAGAAATGGCTAAAAAGTTACAAAAATGCTTTTTATTATTTTTTAAGGAAAAGTTTTCAGTTTGTTTTAAAACACTGAGGAGCTGTTGTTAATGTCAGATGGCAAAGTATTCCATAGTGTGGAGGCTGCCACCTAGAAAGATCTTGCAAAATGCAGTAGGGCAAGAAGATTTCTAGATGATGACTGTAGACGATGTATGGTATAAGTAGAGCGCAAATGTACAAGGGCACAGGATTGTTAAGACCCTTGTATGTGATAAGCAGAATTTTAAACATGTTGCAACAATGTTATGTTATCGCCTTTGTCTTCAGGTTTCATTGATGAAAGCACTTATCTTGAGTTTTTAAAGACTGCTATTAAATGCTAAAAGAAATTTTTCAAGAAGATTTAATACTAACCTTTTGACTAGAATCCTGATGGGGTCTGACATAAACTTTTCGGTCATTTCCAGGATATCATGAGGAAGAGTAGCACTTAAAAGAACAACCTGAGAAAGAAAAAAAAAACACAAGAACAGAGGAAGTGAAATAAGAAAAATGCACATAAACTGGCCAAACAATCCATACATTCCTTGGTCCATTAAATGGCTAAGTTTCTGTTAAAAAACTGGGATCCATATCACATTTTAATTATTTACCTGTGTTGCTGGGGGGAGATATCTGTATACATCATATATCTGTTCCTTGAAACCTTTGAGTAAAATATTTAAAAATATTTCATACAGTAAGTGAACACTGTGCAACACGAGAAAATAAATTTTGTATTAATTTTCTGTTAGGCAATGTAGTGTTCTACAGTTAATACAGACACCAATGAAATATCAAGCCATTTAAAATTAATTAAATATTTTATTACTACAAGTACAGTACCAGACAGAAGTAACCTAACAGAGAACGCTAAGCAGAACGCGATCTTTAAGCGTTCTACTTAGCATTCCCTTAGTGTTCTACTTAGCATTCCCTTAGTGTTCTACTTAGCATTCCCTTAGCGTTCTACTTAGCATTCCCTTAGCGTTCCCTTAGCGTTCCCTAAGCGTTCCCTTAGCGTTCCAATTAGCGTTCCTTAAACGTCCAGTAATGCGTTCCCTGTTAGGTTACTTCTGTCCGGTACTCTAAGCCTATAAAATATATGAAATGTTGAACTCTTCTTACCTTTATTTAACATTTCATCTGCCTCATCCAGCACCAGTAATTTTATTGATCTCGTTCTCAAGTTCCGTCTTCTGATCATGTCTACACATGTAATAATGAACAAATGTAAATATCTAGTTACTCTCACTTTGATTACTGAAATTCATGTGCTTTTGCAATCAGATGGGAAAGTATTTGCCTCACCAAATACTCTGCCAGGCGTCCCAGATACTACATGCTGCCCATAATCAAGTTTTCTGATGTCTTCTCCAATATTTGTCCCGCCAATACATGCATGGCACTGGACACTCATGTAGTCACCAAGGGCAAGGATAACCTGTATCATAACATTAAATGCCAACAGTCAAAGACATAAAATACATGCACATGTATGTATCTTATTGTCAGCTATCAACCATCATGGTTTCAACTTGTGTAAGGAAGATCTAAAACAACATTTACTTGCCTTCAAGATGCAATAACATTTTAGAGTACATATAGTGTGTAGTGGAGGTACTAAGGAAAAAAGCATCACTAACCTTTTGTATCTGCTGCGCAAGTTCTCGGGTTGGAGACATAATGAGGGCTTGTGTTTCTCTAGTCTAAAATAAGAAAAATATCTTGTTAGTTCCCAACCTTAGAGTTTGGTAAGACAATGATGCAAAAATGCATTAATCAGCGTGAAGAAGGTTGGGAAGTGATCAACTTTTGGGTCAAAACTCATTGATTTTTTAGCAGTTCACCTTGGCAGATAATCTCCCCAAGGTCAGAATATATATGGTAACTATGAAAGTTATGGGAAAATATGAAATGATCCGCATGTGGAAAAAAGGGGTAGACAAACCTGAATATCTATTGACTGCAGAACTGAAATGGAGAGGGTGGCTGTTTTTCCTGTGCCAGACTGAGCCCTGGAATCGAATAAAACATAACTGCTGTGTGATGACATAGTTACCAACAAGGGTCCAACACATCTTAGATCTACAAGGTTCATTACTGTAGCCAAACTTTTTGATCAAAGCTACCTGTATCACAGGATTACAACTACAGCACTAAGATTGAGCTTTAATCTTTAACCTTTAATGAAGTTACTCAAGACAATAGTGACTTCACTCGGATCTTACTTAATCAAACATATGTCGGTACTAAGTGGAAAAACTGAACTTCTCTCTACATGTAACATATTCACTCAAGTCAGTACGTGAGCTTTGTAAGACGGGACAAGAATGACAGTCCAGGTATAATATCAGAAAACTCACTGTGCAATCACATCACGTCCATAAAAGGACGTGATGTGATTGCACAGTGAGTTTTCGATCGGCTTAATAGCACGCTGCTGAATTGCAGACGGTTTTTCGAAACCTGCAAAACAGTAAAGGGAAAAACAATTGATCAAATCACATATACATGAATTTACTCGGCGTCGATACATGATGCACATATGCATAACTTTGACATAATTTGTACCATAAGCGTAGATTCCTCGGACCAAATCTTCGCGGAGCCTCAACTGGTCAAACGTTGGTACGACATCGACTTCTTCCGATGTCTCAAATTCAATCTTGGCTGGATCTTGTTCGTCAGCAACGACCTTTCTTTTACGAGACATGCTGTTCGAATCGAAGTTCGTTCACGTTTTTCACTGCGTGCAGAGGAAAAGCCTTGGGAACCCGGTCTGCTTGGTGAAGCACAGAAACTGTAGAACTATGGGATTTTAGTATAATTAAATACTCAGGTGTTTATACAAAATCGCGCGCTCTGATTGGTTCGCTATCTCGGATTATCAGCCGATAATCACCTCGACGAACAAAATGGCTGCCAGTCGTTCGCGTGCTCGTGATGAAATAATATTTTTTCGTGTTGTACAATGCTTTTTCTTTTCTGTTTTTGAAATAATCATCCGTGTATTTATACTAAAACAATTATTCGCCTCAGGCTCAGTGATTCTCGGTGAATATTCACCGAGAATCACTGAGCCTGAGGCGAATAATTGTTAAATAAACGGAGAGAAATAAAAAAGGAGAAGACTGGAAACTGCATGAAAAAATGAAAGGGAAAGGCTGACTAAAGGTTGAAAAAAAGTAATGTATTTTGTGTCTCTAACAGTTCACCGAAACCAGAGGTAATATATTTTATTACTTCATTTTGAAGAAAACATGGTTCTCTATTTGCATTAATACAAAAACATTGAAGATAAACTTCACTTGAGGGGAGTCAAAAAGTGAATACATTATGAAGAAAAAAGAAGCTGCTTCTTCAAGAGAAATCCATCCCATGTCTTCAGTAGATGAGAATCTGGCTATGCTCGGAGAAAGCAAGGTGTTCACCAAGTTAGATGCCAACAGTGGTTTCTGGCAAATCTCTCTAGATGAAGAGTCGAAGTTGCTAACCACCTTCATCACACCCTTTGGCCGCTACTGCTTCAACCGGTTACCCTTTGGCATAAGTTCAGCGCCAGAAATATTTCAGTAAAGATGCCAAAGGCCCGTAGATCCCCGAGAAAATGCAAGCGCACAAAGGGAAACGCTGGAGCGAACGTCGTAAACGTAAACTTCTCTTCTTCAATTTCCTCTGCTTCGACAGTTTATTGCAATCGTATTTTACGGCGACTTGCGCTTATTTCGGCTTGCTCACTGGCTTCGTGATCGCGATTGAGTTCATCCAGCAATTTTTCTTGATTGTAATAAGACCCTTTGTCGCTTTCCGCTAATTTAGCGGCCCACTTTTTGTCAAAAGTGTTTTTTGCCTTCTTTGGCCTTCCTTTAGTCGATGAAAAAGGGCAAGATCGCTTGTTCTTCCTCAGACATCGGTGCACTGACTATGGCGCGCGAAATCGCGTGCCAAACTCAGCATGTTATTGGTGTCACGTGACACCTTGCCTTGACAATTAATATTCATTTGACATAACTTGTCAACTCTCAATTAAGTAATTAGTGTGCAAAAAATCTTTATCGCGCAATAACTAGCGATGGATATAATATTTTTTCGTGGAGTTTTTTTAATTTTAAAGATAACCTTAAGATTTATCCAACCGTTTAAAAAAGTAAACGTATGTAAAATGGCAAATTTTCCCCTTACTGATACCTTAATAAGAAAAAAATGTTTAACAGAGATGTAGCATGAAACTATGGTATGGAAAGTTGTTGCTACAATACGATCAGCTAAACAAGAGCCAAATAAAATTCCTTTTTGTTTACAATAAAATGTCAAATATAATCTAGTTTTAAAAAGATTGGTAACAATGATTAGCAAAAAGACAGTTTATATTTAAAAAAATAATAGTCTTCCCGTTCACAGGCAATGGACTCAGCTGCAGGGCCGTTAATGCATTAACGGCCCGCTAGGAGCATTTGCGGCCCGCAAAGCGCGTGTTTTCAAGAGGGCGGTTTTCAATTTGGCCGCGTATCTTGATAATAATGATAGTTTAAGACTTGCTGAACAATCCAATTCATTATCTCTATCGTGCAAGTATTCATGGTCCCATTGTTAGCAAGGGTACTTTCAAATAAGTATTCTTGCAGCCTTGTTCATAGTATTCATTGAATAATATTATTAATAATCTTGCTTTTCCTTATGTTTAGAAAATTTGAGAACCTTTATGTTGGTTGGGGCCAGAAATTCAGTGCAGAGAACTACAGTCCACCGCCTCCTCCCCCACCCCAAGAGGAATTCCCGAGTGGACCAGATATTACAGAGGCTGAAGACCCCTCTGTGGAAGAGGAAAAGGCAGTGAAGGCTGCACAACAAGAAGCTCTAGAGGCTGCTGAGATGGAGGAAGAAGATGATGATGACGATGATGATGATTAGGCGTCTGCTTCTGGAATATGTTTTGTAAATAACTTAAGATGTCGTTATCTTGTTCCAAATCTTGCATTGAAGTACTACTAAGTTTGAGGTTATTAGTTTTTTACTGTGCAGTTGTATATCAGGTCGTCTTTAGTCTGCTCAATTTTGGATGTAAATTCAGGAATGATAATACTTTGGTCGGCTTTGTACATCTAAACATCTGGAAATAGCTGTAAATATTAATAAAAATCACTTTACAGTGTGTTACCCTGTCTGAAATTATTATGCTGATATTAGCAATTATTACTTTATCAATGAAAGAACTTTTACATTCAGTACATATCATATTTCCTTACTTTATTCTTCCAATAAGCAGAAACTTTCTAAAGATTACAAGATTACAGAGTAAAATGGGTTAGAATTACTCTTTGTGATAATGCTTCACTACAAGCCATCTTAAAGGTGTGTAAAAACAGTCATAGTTGAAATAAAACTATTACAGTTCAATGACTTGAGAATGCATTGTCATGCAAAGGAAAAATTTATCAAGAGAATGAAATGCTTGCAGTAAAACAAAAATTTACAGAAAATGTACCTAGATAACAGTATATGAAGTAGTATTCATGACCCTTAATAATAAGGTAACTTTGAATTTGGGACAACACTGGAACTTCAGTCTGCTGGCTTCAAAAAAATGACTGAAAAAGTCACACTGACAAGCTTTTTCCATACAAACTCAGTCCATGGTTTTAGACAAGGTCAGCAACTGAAAAAGAAAATGAAATGGCATTGGAAACAACACAATTACATTCTTTCATTGTTGATATTGTGGTTCAATCTTCTCCTTGGTTGAAATTTTATTTTCCTTTGTTTCAAACTCATTATCATCAAATTAACAGGACCAAAACTAAAGAAAACCAAGTTTTAACAAAGGATAAAACTGCACCAAAACATTGAAAGTGGCAGTATAGTAGATGTACTAAGGTGTTAAAGTTTTCTTACCATTCATGGGCATTTCATCAATCTGAGTACTGTAGTACTGTTCAATGTCGCGCAGGATTCTAATGTCATCTGACTTAACAAAGTTGATGGCAACACCTTTGCGGCCAAATCGACCTGATCTACCAATGCTGTATCAAACAGATATCAACAACTATAAAGAACTGATTCATCCACAACTCAATACAGAAGAAGCAAATATGCATGAACAATGAAATTACTGGTTAAAAAAGCTTTTATCAAACAAGGCAGCTGGCATCATACAACCAGCAAAAAGAAAACAGCAGAACAGTGAAATAATGAAAATAATAATAATAATAATAATAATAATAATATCTACTAATAATAATAATCATGATTAGAATAACTATTTTTGTTGATAACAATGACAATATTTTGTTCTCAAGCAAATTTCCAACCAATTAAATATATTTATAATAATATAAATATTTGTCATTATGGCTAACTACAAGTACACACCTGTGAATGTACAATTCACGATTGTTTGGGAGATCATAGTTGATAACAAGAGACACCTGTTGTACATCAATGCCTCGAGCCCAAACATCAGTAGAAATCAGCACACGACTTCAGAGAGAAGAAAGAAACACTCTTTCAGCAGGGAATACCAGCAAGCAAATTACACAAAAGTTTCTTGACACAACTTCTTTACTTGAAAAACTTGTTCAATGACAAGTCACTTGCTGCTAAACTAAAAAGCCAAAGGGAATTTCAAGCAGTCTGGTCACTGACTCAGGCAACATTCTAATGAGGTTGATTGTGCATTCTTTCAAAATACAGTAATGTTACTTTAATGTCATACCTACAAATATATCTAAACTTTGGTACAAGGGACTTTTAGAAAACCTTTCTTAAAAAAAATCTGCAAATGACAGGTTCCACAAAACAGTACTTAGGGGAAAGAACATTAATGATAAAGAAATTGAAATGGTTTTAAACAGTGGCCTCACCTCTGGCCTGATCTGAATTCTTTCATAATGGCATCTCTTTCTTTCTGTGGCATGTCACCATGCATTGCTGACACTGTGAAGTTGGCTTCTCTCATCTTCTCTACTAACCAGTCAACCTTGATAAAAAAAAAACAAGGAAGAATCAAAGCCAGTTAGAGAGACCTTGCATGATAAATGTCTGACCTGCTCATTATGTCTGTTTGTCAATACCATCTGGTCATGAAACATGACACTTAATTAGCCCAATCTGCACAATTAATACAAACTAACCTTCCTCTTTGTGTTACAGAATATGACAGCCTGGGTGATTGTCAGGGTGTCATACAGATCGCAAAGGGTGTCAAACTTCCATTCTTCTCTTTCTACTGCTACAAAGAACTGCTTAATTCCCTCTAGCGTCAACTCATCTCTGAGGGAAATAAACCAAATAAGTGTTTAAGACAACTGCCTGTAGCCTTTCACAAGACCCTACAAGTTCAACTATATTCCAATCATACAAAACTACACTGTGCAGCTGTAGTCTACATCATTTGATCACCAGTTAAGCAGTCATATTATTTCAGTCAAATCTTCTCTGAGATACTACCAGTACACTGCTATAATTCATGATGTCACTTCAAACCAAGTTGTTTAATGGTGAAATGTTTTTGATCACTGATTTTTGTTAGTCTACCCAAAAGACAGTAAACACAGCTATATTTCACTATTTCCCAATGTTAATAATAATAATAATAATAATAATAATAACAACACTAAAACATTTATATACAGAGCTGTATAGCTTTATAGCTGTATATCCTTACAAAAGCAATACAATAGTAAAAAGGAATACATGAAAAAACTTTAAATCTTAAGACTAAACTAGAAATGGCTAAAAAGTTACAAAAATGCTTTTTATTATTTTTTAAGGAAAAGTTTTCAGTTTGTTTTAAAACACTGAGGAGCTGTTGTTAATGTCAGATGGCAAAGTATTCCATAGTGTGGAGGCTGCCACCTAGAAAGATCTTGCAAAATGCAGTAGGGCAAGAAGATTTCTAGATGATGACTGTAGACGATGTATGGTATAAGTAGAGCGCAAATGTACAAGGGCACAGGATTGTTAAGACCCTTGTATGTGATAAGCAGAATTTTAAACATGTTGCAACAATGTTATGTTATCGCCTTTGTCTTCAGGTTTCATTGATGAAAGCACTTATCTTGAGTTTTTAAAGACTGCTATTAAATGCTAAAAGAAATTTTTCAAGAAGATTTAATACTAACCTTTTGACTAGAATCCTGATGGGGTCTGACATAAACTTTTCGGTCATTTCCAGGATATCATGAGGAAGAGTAGCACTTAAAAGAACAACCTGAGAAAGAAAAAAAAAACACAAGAACAGAGGAAGTGAAATAAGAAAAATGCACATAAACTGGCCAAACAATCCATACATTCCTTGGTCCATTAAATGGCTAAGTTTCTGTTAAAAAACTGGGATCCATATCACATTTTAATTATTTACCTGTGTTGCTGGGGGGAGATATCTGTATACATCATATATCTGTTCCTTGAAACCTTTGAGTAAAATATTTAAAAATATTTCATACAGTAAGTGAACACTGTGCAACACGAGAAAATAAATTTTGTATTAATTTTCTGTTAGGCAATGTAGTGTTCTACAGTTAATACAGACACCAATGAAATATCAAGCCATTTAAAATTAATTAAATATTTTATTACTACAAGTACAGTACCAGACAGAAGTAACCTAACAGAGAACGCTAAGCAGAACGCGATCTTTAAGCGTTCTACTTAGCATTCCCTTAGTGTTCTACTTAGCATTCCCTTAGTGTTCTACTTAGCATTCCCTTAGCGTTCTACTTAGCATTCCCTTAGCGTTCCCTTAGCGTTCCCTTAGCGTTCCCTTAGCGTTCCCTAAGCGTTCCCTTAGCGTTCCAATTAGCGTTCCTTAAACGTCCAGTAATGCGTTCCCTGTTAGGTTACTTCTGTCCGGTACTCTAAGCCTATAAAATATATGAAATGTTGAACTCTTCTTACCTTTATTTAACATTTCATCTGCCTCATCCAGCACCAGTAATTTTATTGATCTCGTTCTCAAGTTCCGTCTTCTGATCATGTCTACACATGTAATAATGAACAAATGTAAATATCTAGTTACTCTCACTTTGATTACTGAAATTCATGTGCTTTTGCAATCAGATGGGAAAGTATTTGCCTCACCAAATACTCTGCCAGGCGTCCCAGATACTACATGCTGCCCATAATCAAGTTTTCTGATGTCTTCTCCAATATTTGTCCCGCCAATACATGCATGGCACTGGACACTCATGTAGTCACCAAGGGCAAGGATAACCTGTATCATAACATTAAATGCCAACAGTCAAAGACATAAAATACATGCACATGTATGTATCTTATTGTCAGCTATCAACCATCATGGTTTCAACTTGTGTAAGGAAGATCTAAAACAACATTTACTTGCCTTCAAGATGCAATAACATTTTAGAGTACATATAGTGTGTAGTGGAGGTACTAAGGAAAAAAGCATCACTAACCTTTTGTATCTGCTGCGCAAGTTCTCGGGTTGGAGACATAATGAGGGCTTGTGTTTCTCTAGTCTAAAATAAGAAAAATATCTTGTTAGTTCCCAACCTTAGAGTTTGGTAAGACAATGATGCAAAAATGCATTAATCAGCGTGAAGAAGGTTGGGAAGTGATCAACTTTTGGGTCAAAACTCATTGATTTTTTAGCAGTTCACCTTGGCAGATAATCTCCCCAAGGTCAGAATATATATGGTAACTATGAAAGTTATGGGAAAATATGAAATGATCCGCATGTGGAAAAAAGGGGTAGACAAACCTGAATATCTATTGACTGCAGAACTGAAATGGAGAGGGTGGCTGTTTTTCCTGTGCCAGACTGAGCCCTGGAATCGAATAAAACATAACTGCTGTGTGATGACATAGTTACCAACAAGGGTCCAACACATCTTAGATCTACAAGGTTCATTACTGTAGCCAAACTTTTTGATCAAAGCTACCTGTATCACAGGATTACAACTACAGCACTAAGATTGAGCTTTAATCTTTAACCTTTAATGAAGTTACTCAAGACAATAGTGACTTCACTCGGATCTTACTTAATCAAACATATGTCGGTACTAAGTGGAAAAACTGAACTTCTCTCTACATGTAACATATTCACTCAAGTCAGTACGTGAGCTTTGTAAGACGGGACAAGAATGACAGTCCAGGTATAATATCAGAAAACTCACTGTGCAATCACATCACGTCCTTTTATGATCGGCTTAATAGCACGCTGCTGAATTGCAGACGGTTTTTCGAAACCTGCAAAACAGTAAAGGGAAAAACAATTGATCAAATCACATATACATGAATTTACTCGGCGTCGATACATGATGCACATATGCATAACTTTGACATAATTTGTACCATAAGCGTAGATTCCTCGGACCAAATCTTCGCGGAGCCTCAACTGGTCAAACGTTGGTACGACATCGACTTCTTCCGATGTCTCAAATTCAATCTTGGCTGGATCTTGGTCGTCAGCAACGACCTTTCTTTTACGAGACATGCTGTTCGAATCGAAGTTCGTTCACGTTTTTCACTGCGTGCAGAGGAAAAGCCTTGGGAACCCGGTCTGCTTGGTGAAGCACAGAAACTGTAGAACTATGGGATTTTAGTATAAATACTCAGGTGTTTATACAAAATCGCGCGCTCTGATTGGTTCGCTATCTCGGATTATCAGCCGATAATCACCTCGACGAACAAAATGGCTGCCAGTCGTTCGCGTGCTCGTGATGAAATAATATTTTTTCGTGTTGTACAATGCTTTTTCTTTTCTGTTTTTGAAATAATCATCCGTGTATTTATACTAAAACAATTATTCGCCTCAGGCTCAGTGATTCTCGGTGAATATTCACCGAGAATCACTGAGCCTGAGGCGAATAATTGTTAAATAAACGGAGAGAAATAAAAAAGGAGAAGACTGGAAACTGCATGAAAAAATGAAAGGGAAAGGCTGACTAAAGGTTGAAAAAAAGTGATGTATTTTGTGTCTCTAACAGTTCACCGAAACCAGAGGTAATATATTTTATTACTTCATTTTGAAGAAAACATGGTTCTCTATTTGCATTAATACAAAAACATTGAAGATAAACTTCACTTGAGGGGAGTCAAAAAGTGAATACATTATGAAGAAAAAAGAAGCTGCTTCTTCAAGAGAAATCCATCCCATGTCTTCAGTAGATGAGAATCTGGCTGTGCTCGGAGAAAGCAAGGTGTTCACCAAGTTAGATGCCAACAGTGGTTTCTGGCAAATCTCTCTAGATGAAGAGTCGAAGTTGCTAACCACCTTCATCACACCCTTTGGCCGCTACTGCTTCAACCGGTTACCCTTTGGCATAAGTTCAGCGCCAGAAATATTTCAGTAAAGATGCCAAAGGCCCGTAGATCCCCGAGAAAATGCAAGCGCACAAAGGGAAACGCTGGAGCGAACGTCGTAAACGTAAACTTCTCTTCTTCAATTTCCTCTGCTTCGACAGTTTATTGCAATCGTATTTTACGGCGACTTGCGCTTATTTCGGCTTGCTCACTGGCTTCGTGATCGCGATTGAGTTCATCCAGCAATTTTTCTTGATTGTAATAAGACCCTTTGTCGCTTTCCGCTAATTTAGCGGCCCACTTTTTGTCAAAAGTGTTTTTTGCCTTCTTTGGCCTTCCTTTAGTCGATGAAAAAGGGCAAGATCGCTTGTTCTTCCTCAGACATCGGTGCACTGACTATGGCGCGCGAAATCGCGTGCCAAACTCAGCATGTTATTGGTGTCACGTGACACCTTGCCTTGACAATTAATATTCATTTGACATAACTTGTCAACTCTCAATTAAGTAATTAGTGTGCAAAAAATCTTTATCGCGCAATAACTAGCGATGGATATAATATTTTTTCGTGGAGTTTTTTTAATTTTAAAGATAACCTTAAGATTTATCCAACCGTTTAAAAAAGTAAACGTATGTAAAATGGCAAATTTTCCCCTTACTGATACCTTAATAAGAAAAAAATGTTTAACAGAGATGTAGCATGAAACTATGGTATGGAAAGTTGTTGCTACAATACGATCAGCTAAACAAGAGCCAAATAAAATTCCTTTTTGTTTACAATAAAATGTCAAATATAATCTAGTTTTAAAAAGATTGGTAACAATGATTAGCAAAAAGACAGTTTATATTTAAAAAAATAATAGTCTTCCCGTTCACAGGCAATGGACTCAGCTGCAGGGCCGTTAATGCATTAACGGCCCGCTAGGAGCATTTGCGGCCCGCAAAGCGCGTGTTTTCAAGAGGGCGGTTTTCAATTTGGCCGCGTATCTTGATAATAATGATAGTTTAAGACTTGCTGAACAATCCAATTCATTATCTCTATCGTGCAAGTATTCATGGTCCCATTGTTAGCAAGGGTACTTTCAAATAAGTATTCTTGCAGCCTTGTTCATAGTATTCATTGAATAATATTATTAATAATCTTGCTTTTCCTTATGTTTAGAAAATTTGAGAACCTTTATGTTGGTTGGGGCCAGAAATTCAGTGCAGAGAACTACAGTCCACCGCCTCCTCCCCCACCCCAAGAGGAATTCCCGAGTGGACCAGATATTACAGAGGCTGAAGACCCCTCTGTGGAAGAGGAAAAGGCAGTGAAGGCTGCACAACAAGAAGCTCTAGAGGCTGCTGAGATGGAGGAAGAAGATGATGATGACGATGATGATGATTAGGCGTCTGCTTCTGGAATATGTTTTGTAAATAACTTAAGATGTCGTTATCTTGTTCCAAATCTTGCATTGAAGTACTACTAAGTTTGAGGTTATTAGTTTTTTACTGTGCAGTTGTATATCAGGTCGTCTTTAGTCTGCTCAATTTTGGATGTAAATTCAGGAATGATAATACTTTGGTCGGCTTTGTACATCTAAACATCTGGAAATAGCTGTAAATATTAATAAAAATCACTTTACAGTGTGTTACCCTGTCTGAAATTATTATGCTGATATTAGCAATTATTACTTTATCAATGAAAGAACTTTTACATTCAGTACATATCATATTTCCTTACTTTATTCTTCCAATAAGCAGAAACTTTCTAAAGATTACAAGATTACAGAGTAAAATGGGTTAGAATTACTCTTTGTGATAATGCTTCACTACAAGCCATCTTAAAGGTGTGTAAAAACAGTCATAGTTGAAATAAAACTATTACAGTTCAATGACTTGAGAATGCATTGTCATGCAAAGGAAAAATTTATCAAGAGAATGAAATGCTTGCAGTAAAACAAAAATTTACAGAAAATGTACCTAGATAACAGTATATGAAGTAGTATTCATGACCCTTAATAATAAGGTAACTTTGAATTTGGGACAACACTGGAACTTCAGTCTGCTGGCTTCAAAAAAATGACTGAAAAAGTCACACTGACAAGCTTTTTCCATACAAACTCAGTCCATGGTTTTAGACAAGGTCAGCAACTGAAAAAGAAAATGAAATGGCATTGGAAACAACACAATTACATTCTTTCATTGTTGATATTGTGGTTCAATCTTCTCCTTGGTTGAAATTTTATTTTCCTTTGTTTCAAACTCATTATCATCAAATTAACAGGACCAAAACTAAAGAAAACCAAGTTTTAACAAAGGATAAAACTGCACCAAAACATTGAAAGTGGCAGTATAGTAGATGTACTAAGGTGTTAAAGTTTTCTTACCATTCATGGGCATTTCATCAATCTGAGTACTGTAGTACTGTTCAATGTCGCGCAGGATTCTAATGTCATCTGACTTAACAAAGTTGATGGCAACACCTTTGCGGCCAAATCGACCTGATCTACCAATGCTGTATCAAACAGATATCAACAACTATAAAGAACTGATTCATCCACAACTCAATACAGAAGAAGCAAATATGCATGAACAATGAAATTACTGGTTAAAAAAGCTTTTATCAAACAAGGCAGCTGGCATCATACAACCAGCAAAAAGAAAACAGCAGAACAGTGAAATAATGAAAATAATAATAATAATAATAATAATAATAATAATATCTACTAATAATAATAATCATGATTAGAATAACTATTTTTGTTGATAACAATGACAATATTTTGTTCTCAAGCAAATTTCCAACCAATTAAATATATTTATAATAATATAAATATTTGTCATTATGGCTAACTACAAGTACACACCTGTGAATGTACAATTCACGATTGTTTGGGAGATCATAGTTGATAACAAGAGACACCTGTTGTACATCAATGCCTCGAGCCCAAACATCAGTAGAAATCAGCACACGACTTCAGAGAGAAGAAAGAAACACTCTTTCAGCAGGGAATACCAGCAAGCAAATTACACAAAAGTTTCTTGACACAACTTCTTTACTTGAAAAACTTGTTCAATGACAAGTCACTTGCTGCTAAACTAAAAAGCCAAAGGGAATTTCAAGCAGTCTGGTCACTGACTCAGGCAACATTCTAATGAGGTTGATTGTGCATTCTTTCAAAATACAGTAATGTTACTTTAATGTCATACCTACAAATATATCTAAACTTTGGTACAAGGGACTTTTAGAAAACCTTTCTTAAAAAAAATCTGCAAATGACAGGTTCCACAAAACAGTACTTAGGGGAAAGAACATTAATGATAAAGAAATTGAAATGGTTTTAAACAGTGGCCTCACCTCTGGCCTGATCTGAATTCTTTCATAATGGCATCTCTTTCTTTCTGTGGCATGTCACCATGCATTGCTGACACTGTGAAGTTGGCTTCTCTCATCTTCTCTACTAACCAGTCAACCTTGATAAAAAAAAAACAAGGAAGAATCAAAGCCAGTTAGAGAGACCTTGCATGATAAATGTCTGACCTGCTCATTATGTCTGTTTGTCAATACCATCTGGTCATGAAACATGACACTTAATTAGCCCAATCTGCACAATTAATACAAACTAACCTTCCTCTTTGTGTTACAGAATATGACAGCCTGGGTGATTGTCAGGGTGTCATACAGATCGCAAAGGGTGTCAAACTTCCATTCTTCTCTTTCTACTGCTACAAAGAACTGCTTAATTCCCTCTAGCGTCAACTCATCTCTGAGGGAAATAAACCAAATAAGTGTTTAAGACAACTGCCTGTAGCCTTTCACAAGACCCTACAAGTTCAACTATATTCCAATCATACAAAACTACACTGTGCAGCTGTAGTCTACATCATTTGATCACCAGTTAAGCAGTCATATTATTTCAGTCAAATCTTCTCTGAGATACTACCAGTACACTGCTATAATTCATGATGTCACTTCAAACCAAGTTGTTTAATGGTGAAATCTTTTTGATCACTGATTTTTGTTAGTCTACCCAAAAGACAGTAAACACAGCTATATTTCACTATTTCCCAATGTTAATAATAATAATAATAATAATAATAATAATAATAATAATAACAACACTAAAACATTTATATACAGAGCTGTATAGCTTTATAGCTGTATATCCTTACAAAAGCAATACAATAGTAAAAAGGAATACATGAAAAAACTTTAAATCTTAAGACTAAACTAGAAATGGCTAAAAAGTTACAAAAATGCTTTTTATTATTTTTTAAGGAAAAGTTTTCAGTTTGTTTTAAAACACTGAGGAGCTGTTGTTAATGTCAGATGGCAAAGTATTCCATAGTGTGGAGGCTGCCACCTAGAAAGATCTTGCAAAATGCAGTAGGGCAAGAAGATTTCTAGATGATGACTGTAGACGATGTATGGTATAAGTAGAGCGCAAATGTACAAGGGCACAGGATTGTTAAGACCCTTGTATGTGATAAGCAGAATTTTAAACATGTTGCAACAATGTTATGTTATCGCCTTTGTCTTCAGGTTTCATTGATGAAAGCACTTATCTTGAGTTTTTAAAGACTGCTATTAAATGCTAAAAGAAATTTTTCAAGAAGATTTAATACTAACCTTTTGACTAGAATCCTGATGGGGTCTGACATAAACTTTTCGGTCATTTCCAGGATATCATGAGGAAGAGTAGCACTTAAAAGAACAACCTGAGAAAGAAAAAAAAAACACAAGAACAGAGGAAGTGAAATAAGAAAAATGCACATAAACTGGCCAAACAATCCATACATTCCTTGGTCCATTAAATGGCTAAGTTTCTGTTAAAAAACTGGGATCCATATCACATTTTAATTATTTACCTGTGTTGCTGGGGGGAGATATCTGTATACATCATATATCTGTTCCTTGAAACCTTTGAGTAAAATATTTAAAAATATTTCATACAGTAAGTGAACACTGTGCAACACGAGAAAATAAATTTTGTATTAATTTTCTGTTAGGCAATGTAGTGTTCTACAGTTAATACAGACACCAATGAAATATCAAGCCATTTAACATTAATTAAATATTTTATTACTACAAGTACAGTACCAGACAGAAGTAACCTAACAGAGAACGCTAAGCAGAACGCGATCTTTAAGCGTTCTACTTAGCATTCCCTTAGTGTTCTACTTAGCATTCCCTTAGTGTTCTACTTAGCATTCCCTTAGCGTTCTACTTAGCATTCCCTTAGCGTTCCCTTAGCGTTCCCTTAGCGTTCCCTAAGCGTTCCCTTAGCGTTCCAATTAGCGTTCCTTAAACGTCCAGTAATGCGTTCCCTGTTAGGTTACTTCTGTCCGGTACTCTAAGCCTATAAAATATATGAAATGTTGAACTCTTCTTACCTTTATTTAACATTTCATCTGCCTCATCCAGCACCAGTAATTTTATTGATCTCGTTCTCAAGTTCCGTCTTCTGATCATGTCTACACATGTAATAATGAACAAATGTAAATATCTAGTTACTCTCACTTTGATTACTGAAATTCATGTGCTTTTGCAATCAGATGGGAAAGTATTTGCCTCACCAAATACTCTGCCAGGCGTCCCAGATACTACATGCTGCCCATAATCAAGTTTTCTGATGTCTTCTCCAATATTTGTCCCGCCAATACATGCATGGCACTGGACACTCATGTAGTCACCAAGGGCAAGGATAACCTGTATCATAACATTAAATGCCAACAGTCAAAGACATAAAATACATGCACATGTATGTATCTTATTGTCAGCTATCAACCATCATGGTTTCAACTTGTGTAAGGAAGATCTAAAACAACATTTACTTGCCTTCAAGATGCAATAACATTTTAGAGTACATATAGTGTGTAGTGGAGGTACTAAGGAAAAAAGCATCACTAACCTTTTGTATCTGCTGCGCAAGTTCTCGGGTTGGAGACATAATGAGGGCTTGTGTTTCTCTAGTCTAAAATAAGAAAAATATCTTGTTAGTTCCCAACCTTAGAGTTTGGTAAGACAATGATGCAAAAATGCATTAATCAGCGTGAAGAAGGTTGGGAAGTGATCAACTTTTGGGTCAAAACTCATTGATTTTTTAGCAGTTCACCTTGGCAGATAATCTCCCCAAGGTCAGAATATATATGGTAACTATGAAAGTTATGGGAAAATATGAAATGATCCGCATGTGGAAAAAAGGGGTAGACAAACCTGAATATCTATTGACTGCAGAACTGAAATGGAGAGGGTGGCTGTTTTTCCTGTGCCAGACTGAGCCCTGGAATCGAATAAAACATAACTGCTGTGTGATGACATAGTTACCAACAAGGGTCCAACACATCTTAGATCTACAAGGTTCATTACTGTAGCCAAACTTTTTGATCAAAGCTACCTGTATCACAGGATTACAACTACAGCACTAAGATTGAGCTTTAATCTTTAACCTTTAATGAAGTTACTCAAGACAATAGTGACTTCACTCGGATCTTACTTAATCAAACATATGTCGGTACTAAGTGGAAAAACTGAACTTCTCTCTACATGTAACATATTCACTCAAGTCAGTACGTGAGCTTTGTAAGACGGGACAAGAATGACAGTCCAGGTATAATATCAGAAAACTCACTGTGCAATCACATCACGTCCTTTTATGATCGGCTTAATAGCACGCTGCTGAATTGCAGACGGTTTTTCGAAACCTGCAAAACAGTAAAGGGAAAAACAATTGATCAAATCACATATACATGAATTTACTCGGCGTCGATACATGATGCACATATGCATAACTTTGACATAATTTGTACCATAAGCGTAGATTCCTCGGACCAAATCTTCGCGGAGCCTCAACTGGTCAAACGTTGGTACGACATCGACTTCTTCCGATGTCTCAAATTCAATCTTGGCTGGATCTTGGTCGTCAGCAACGACCTTTCTTTTACGAGACATGCTGTTCGAATCGAAGTTCGTTCACGTTTTTCACTGCGTGCAGAGGAAAAGCCTTGGGAACCCGGTCTGCTTGGTGAAGCACAGAAACTGTAGAACTATGGGATTTTAGTATAAATACTCAGGTGTTTATACAAAATCGCGCGCTCTGATTGGTTCGCTATCTCGGATTATCAGCCGATAATCACCTCGACGAACAAAATGGCTGCCAGTCGTTCGCGTGCTCGTGATGAAATAATATTTTTTCGTGTTGTACAATGCTTTTTCTTTTCTGTTTTTGAAATAATCATCCGTGTATTTATACTAAAACAATTATTCGCCTCAGGCTCAGTGATTCTCGGTGAATATTCACCGAGAATCACTGAGCCTGAGGCGAATAATTGTTAAATAAACGGAGAGAAATAAAAAAGGAGAAGACTGGAAACTGCATGAAAAAATGAAAGGGAAAGGCTGACTAAAGGTTGAAAAAAAGTGATGTATTTTGTGTCTCTAACAGTTCACCGAAACCAGAGGTAATATATTTTATTACTTCATTTTGAAGAAAACATGGTTCTCTATTTGCATTAATACAAAAACATTGAAGATAAACTTCACTTGAGGGGAGTCAAAAAGTGAATACATTATGAAGAAAAAAGAAGCTGCTTCTTCAAGAGAAATCCATCCCATGTCTTCAGTAGATGAGAATCTGGCTGTGCTCGGAGAAAGCAAGGTGTTCACCAAGTTAGATGCCAACAGTGGTTTCTGGCAAATCTCTCTAGATGAAGAGTCGAAGTTGCTAACCACCTTCATCACACCCTTTGGCCGCTACTGCTTCAACCGGTTACCCTTTGGCATAAGTTCAGCGCCAGAAATATTTCAGTAAAGATGCCAAAGGCCCGTAGATCCCCGAGAAAATGCAAGCGCACAAAGGGAAACGCTGGAGCGAACGTCGTAAACGTAAACTTCTCTTCTTCAATTTCCTCTGCTTCGACAGTTTATTGCAATCGTATTTTACGGCGACTTGCGCTTATTTCGGCTTGCTCACTGGCTTCGTGATCGCGATTGAGTTCATCCAGCAATTTTTCTTGATTGTAATAAGACCCTTTGTCGCTTTCCGCTAATTTAGCGGCCCACTTTTTGTCAAAAGTGTTTTTTGCCTTCTTTGGCCTTCCTTTAGTCGATGAAAAAGGGCAAGATCGCTTGTTCTTCCTCAGACATCGGTGCACTGACTATGGCGCGCGAAATCGCGTGCCAAACTCAGCATGTTATTGGTGTCACGTGACACCTTGCCTTGACAATTAATATTCATTTGACATAACTTGTCAACTCTCAATTAAGTAATTAGTGTGCAAAAAATCTTTATCGCGCAATAACTAGCGATGGATATAATATTTTTTCGTGGAGTTTTTTTAATTTTAAAGATAACCTTAAGATTTATCCAACCGTTTAAAAAAGTAAACGTATGTAAAATGGCAAATTTTCCCCTTACTGATACCTTAATAAGAAAAAAATGTTTAACAGAGATGTAGCATGAAACTATGGTATGGAAAGTTGTTGCTACAATACGATCAGCTAAACAAGAGCCAAATAAAATTCCTTTTTGTTTACAATAAAATGTCAAATATAATCTAGTTTTAAAAAGATTGGTAACAATGATTAGCAAAAAGACAGTTTATATTTAAAAAAATAATAGTCTTCCCGTTCACAGGCAATGGACTCAGCTGCAGGGCCGTTAATGCATTAACGGCCCGCTAGGAGCATTTGCGGCCCGCAAAGCGCGTGTTTTCAAGAGGGCGGTTTTCAATTTGGCCGCGTATCTTGATAATAATGATAGTTTAAGACTTGCTGAACAATCCAATTCATTATCTCTATCGTGCAAGTATTCATGGTCCCATTGTTAGCAAGGGTACTTTCAAATAAGTATTCTTGCAGCCTTGTTCATAGTATTCATTGAATAATATTATTAATAATCTTGCTTTTCCTTATGTTTAGAAAATTTGAGAACCTTTATGTTGGTTGGGGCCAGAAATTCAGTGCAGAGAACTACAGTCCACCGCCTCCTCCCCCACCCCAAGAGGAATTCCCGAGTGGACCAGATATTACAGAGGCTGAAGACCCCTCTGTGGAAGAGGAAAAGGCAGTGAAGGCTGCACAACAAGAAGCTCTAGAGGCTGCTGAGATGGAGGAAGAAGATGATGATGACGATGATGATGATTAGGCGTCTGCTTCTGGAATATGTTTTGTAAATAACTTAAGATGTCGTTATCTTGTTCCAAATCTTGCATTGAAGTACTACTAAGTTTGAGGTTATTAGTTTTTTACTGTGCAGTTGTATATCAGGTCGTCTTTAGTCTGCTCAATTTTGGATGTAAATTCAGGAATGATAATACTTTGGTCGGCTTTGTACATCTAAACATCTGGAAATAGCTGTAAATATTAATAAAAATCACTTTACAGTGTGTTACCCTGTCTGAAATTATTATGCTGATATTAGCAATTATTACTTTATCAATGAAAGAACTTTTACATTCAGTACATATCATATTTCCTTACTTTATTCTTCCAATAAGCAGAAACTTTCTAAAGATTACAAGATTACAGAGTAAAATGGGTTAGAATTACTCTTTGTGATAATGCTTCACTACAAGCCATCTTAAAGGTGTGTAAAAACAGTCATAGTTGAAATAAAACTATTACAGTTCAATGACTTGAGAATGCATTGTCATGCAAAGGAAAAATTTATCAAGAGAATGAAATGCTTGCAGTAAAACAAAAATTTACAGAAAATGTACCTAGATAACAGTATATGAAGTAGTATTCATGACCCTTAATAATAAGGTAACTTTGAATTTGGGACAACACTGGAACTTCAGTCTGCTGGCTTCAAAAAAATGACTGAAAAAGTCACACTGACAAGCTTTTTCCATACAAACTCAGTCCATGGTTTTAGACAAGGTCAGCAACTGAAAAAGAAAATGAAATGGCATTGGAAACAACACAATTACATTCTTTCATTGTTGATATTGTGGTTCAATCTTCTCCTTGGTTGAAATTTTATTTTCCTTTGTTTCAAACTCATTATCATCAAATTAACAGGACCAAAACTAAAGAAAACCAAGTTTTAACAAAGGATAAAACTGCACCAAAACATTGAAAGTGGCAGTATAGTAGATGTACTAAGGTGTTAAAGTTTTCTTACCATTCATGGGCATTTCATCAATCTGAGTACTGTAGTACTGTTCAATGTCGCGCAGGATTCTAATGTCATCTGACTTAACAAAGTTGATGGCAACACCTTTGCGGCCAAATCGACCTGATCTACCAATCCTGTATCAAACAGATATCAACAACTATAAAGAACTGATTCATCCACAACTCAATACAGAAGAAGCAAATATGCATGAACAATGAAATTACTGGTTAAAAAAGCTTTTATCAAACAAGGCAGCTGGCATCATACAACCAGCAAAAAGAAAACAGCAGAACAGTGAAATAATGAAAATAATAATAATAATAATAATAATAATAATAATATCTACTAATAATAATAATCATGATTAGAATAACTATTTTTGTTGATAACAATGACAATATTTTGTTCTCAAGCAAATTTCCAACCAATTAAATATATTTATAATAATATAAATATTTGTCATTATGGCTAACTACAAGTACACACCTGTGAATGTACAATTCACGATTGTTTGGGAGATCATAGTTGATAACAAGAGACACCTGTTGTACATCAATGCCTCGAGCCCAAACATCAGTAGAAATCAGCACACGACTTCAGAGAGAAGAAAGAAACACTCTTTCAGCAGGGAATACCAGCAAGCAAATTACACAAAAGTTTCTTGACACAACTTCTTTACTTGAAAAACTTGTTCAATGACAAGTCACTTGCTGCTAAACTAAAAAGCCAAAGGGAATTTCAAGCAGTCTGGTCACTGACTCAGGCAACATTCTAATGAGGTTGATTGTGCATTCTTTCAAAATACAGTAATGTTACTTTAATGTCATACCTACAAATATATCTAAACTTTGGTACAAGGGACTTTTAGAAAACCTTTCTTAAAAAAAATCTGCAAATGACAGGTTCCACAAAACAGTACTTAGGGGAAAGAACATTAATGATAAAGAAATTGAAATGGTTTTAAACAGTGGCCTCACCTCTGGCCTGATCTGAATTCTTTCATAATGGCATCTCTTTCTTTCTGTGGCATGTCACCATGCATTGCTGACACTGTGAAGTTGGCTTCTCTCATCTTCTCTACTAACCAGTCAACCTTGATAAAAAAAAAACAAGGAAGAATCAAAGCCAGTTAGAGAGACCTTGCATGATAAATGTCTGACCTGCTCATTATGTCTGTTTGTCAATACCATCTGGTCATGAAACATGACACTTAATTAGCCCAATCTGCACAATTAATACAAACTAACCTTCCTCTTTGTGTTACAGAATATGACAGCCTGGGTGATTGTCAGGGTGTCATACAGATCGCAAAGGGTGTCAAACTTCCATTCTTCTCTTTCTACTGCTACAAAGAACTGCTTAATTCCCTCTAGCGTCAACTCATCTCTGAGGGAAATAAACCAAATAAGTGTTTAAGACAACTGCCTGTAGCCTTTCACAAGACCCTACAAGTTCAACTATATTCCAATCATACAAAACTACACTGTGCAGCTGTAGTCTACATCATTTGATCACCAGTTAAGCAGTCATATTATTTCAGTCAAATCTTCTCTGAGATACTACCAGTACACTGCTATAATTCATGATGTCACTTCAAACCAAGTTGTTTAATGGTGAAATCTTTTTGATCACTGATTTTTGTTAGTCTACCCAAAAGACAGTAAACACAGCTATATTTCACTATTTCCCAATGTTAATAATAATAATAATAATAATAATAATAATAATAATAACAACACTAAAACATTTATATACAGAGCTGTATAGCTTTATAGCTGTATATCCTTACAAAAGCAATACAATAGTAAAAAGGAATACATGAAAAAACTTTAAATCTTAAGACTAAACTAGAAATGGCTAAAAAGTTACAAAAATGCTTTTTATTATTTTTTAAGGAAAAGTTTTCAGTTTGTTTTAAAACACTGAGGAGCTGTTGTTAATGTCAGATGGCAAAGTATTCCATAGTGTGGAGGCTGCCACCTAGAAAGATCTTGCAAAATGCAGTAGGGCAAGAAGATTTCTAGATGATGACTGTAGACGATGTATGGTATAAGTAGAGCGCAAATGTACAAGGGCACAGGATTGTTAAGACCCTTGTATGTGATAAGCAGAATTTTAAACATGTTGCAACAATGTTATGTTATCGCCTTTGTCTTCAGGTTTCATTGATGAAAGCACTTATCTTGAGTTTTTAAAGACTGCTATTAAATGCTAAAAGAAATTTTTCAAGAAGATTTAATACTAACCTTTTGACTAGAATCCTGATGGGGTCTGACATAAACTTTTCGGTCATTTCCAGGATATCATGAGGAAGAGTAGCACTTAAAAGAACAACCTGAGAAAGAAAAAAAAAACACAAGAACAGAGGAAGTGAAATAAGAAAAATGCACATAAACTGGCCAAACAATCCATACATTCCTTGGTCCATTAAATGGCTAAGTTTCTGTTAAAAAACTGGGATCCATATCACATTTTAATTATTTACCTGTGTTGCTGGGGGGAGATATCTGTATACATCATATATCTGTTCCTTGAAACCTTTGAGTAAAATATTTAAAAATATTTCATACAGTAAGTGAACACTGTGCAACACGAGAAAATAAATTTTGTATTAATTTTCTGTTAGGCAATGTAGTGTTCTACAGTTAATACAGACACCAATGAAATATCAAGCCATTTAACATTAATTAAATATTTTATTACTACAAGTACAGTACCAGACAGAAGTAACCTAACAGAGAACGCTAAGCAGAACGCGATCTTTAAGCGTTCTACTTAGCATTCCCTTAGTGTTCTACTTAGCATTCCCTTAGTGTTCTACTTAGCATTCCCTTAGCGTTCTACTTAGCATTCCCTTAGCGTTCCCTTAGCGTTCCCTTAGCGTTCCCTAAGCGTTCCCTTAGCGTTCCAATTAGCGTTCCTTAAACGTCCAGTAATGCGTTCCCTGTTAGGTTACTTCTGTCCGGTACTCTAAGCCTATAAAATATATGAAATGTTGAACTCTTCTTACCTTTATTTAACATTTCATCTGCCTCATCCAGCACCAGTAATTTTATTGATCTCGTTCTCAAGTTCCGTCTTCTGATCATGTCTACACATGTAATAATGAACAAATGTAAATATCTAGTTACTCTCACTTTGATTACTGAAATTCATGTGCTTTTGCAATCAGATGGGAAAGTATTTGCCTCACCAAATACTCTGCCAGGCGTCCCAGATACTACATGCTGCCCATAATCAAGTTTTCTGATGTCTTCTCCAATATTTGTCCCGCCAATACATGCATGGCACTGGACACTCATGTAGTCACCAAGGGCAAGGATAACCTGTATCATAACATTAAATGCCAACAGTCAAAGACATAAAATACATGCACATGTATGTATCTTATTGTCAGCTATCAACCATCATGGTTTCAACTTGTGTAAGGAAGATCTAAAACAACATTTACTTGCCTTCAAGATGCAATAACATTTTAGAGTACATATAGTGTGTAGTGGAGGTACTAAGGAAAAAAGCATCACTAACCTTTTGTATCTGCTGCGCAAGTTCTCGGGTTGGAGACATAATGAGGGCTTGTGTTTCTCTAGTCTAAAATAAGAAAAATATCTTGTTAGTTCCCAACCTTAGAGTTTGGTAAGACAATGATGCAAAAATGCATTAATCAGCGTGAAGAAGGTTGGGAAGTGATCAACTTTTGGGTCAAAACTCATTGATTTTTTAGCAGTTCACCTTGGCAGATAATCTCCCCAAGGTCAGAATATATATGGTAACTATGAAAGTTATGGGAAAATATGAAATGATCCGCATGTGGAAAAAAGGGGTAGACAAACCTGAATATCTATTGACTGCAGAACTGAAATGGAGAGGGTGGCTGTTTTTCCTGTGCCAGACTGAGCCCTGGAATCGAATAAAACATAACTGCTGTGTGATGACATAGTTACCAACAAGGGTCCAACACATCTTAGATCTACAAGGTTCATTACTGTAGCCAAACTTTTTGATCAAAGCTACCTGTATCACAGGATTACAACTACAGCACTAAGATTGAGCTTTAATCTTTAACCTTTAATGAAGTTACTCAAGACAATAGTGACTTCACTCGGATCTTACTTAATCAAACATATGTCGGTACTAAGTGGAAAAACTGAACTTCTCTCTACATGTAACATATTCACTCAAGTCAGTACGTGAGCTTTGTAAGACGGGACAAGAATGACAGTCCAGGTATAATATCAGAAAACTCACTGTGCAATCACATCACGTCCTTTTATGATCGGCTTAATAGCACGCTGCTGAATTGCAGACGGTTTTTCGAAACCTGCAAAACAGTAAAGGGAAAAACAATTGATCAAATCACATATACATGAATTTACTCGGCGTCGATACATGATGCACATATGCATAACTTTGACATAATTTGTACCATAAGCGTAGATTCCTCGGACCAAATCTTCGCGGAGCCTCAACTGGTCAAACGTTGGTACGACATCGACTTCTTCCGATGTCTCAAATTCAATCTTGGCTGGATCTTGGTCGTCAGCAACGACCTTTCTTTTACGAGACATGCTGTTCGAATCGAAGTTCGTTCACGTTTTTCACTGCGTGCAGAGGAAAAGCCTTGGGAACCCGGTCTGCTTGGTGAAGCACAGAAACTGTAGAACTATGGGATTTTAGTATAAATACTCAGGTGTTTATACAAAATCGCGCGCTCTGATTGGTTCGCTATCTCGGATTATCAGCCGATAATCACCTCGACGAACAAAATGGCTGCCAGTCGTTCGCGTGCTCGTGATGAAATAATATTTTTTCGTGTTGTACAATGCTTTTTCTTTTCTGTTTTTGAAATAATCATCCGTGTATTTATACTAAAACAATTATTCGCCTCAGGCTCAGTGATTCTCGGTGAATATTCACCGAGAATCACTGAGCCTGAGGCGAATAATTGTTAAATAAACGGAGAGAAATAAAAAAGGAGAAGACTGGAAACTGCATGAAAAAATGAAAGGGAAAGGCTGACTAAAGGTTGAAAAAAAGTGATGTATTTTGTGTCTCTAACAGTTCACCGAAACCAGAGGTAATATATTTTATTACTTCATTTTGAAGAAAACATGGTTCTCTATTTGCATTAATACAAAAACATTGAAGATAAACTTCACTTGAGGGGAGTCAAAAAGTGAATACATTATGAAGAAAAAAGAAGCTGCTTCTTCAAGAGAAATCCATCCCATGTCTTCAGTAGATGAGAATCTGGCTGTGCTCGGAGAAAGCAAGGTGTTCACCAAGTTAGATGCCAACAGTGGTTTCTGGCAAATCTCTCTAGATGAAGAGTCGAAGTTGCTAACCACCTTCATCACACCCTTTGGCCGCTACTGCTTCAACCGGTTACCCTTTGGCATAAGTTCAGCGCCAGAAATATTTCAGTAAAGATGCCAAAGGCCCGTAGATCCCCGAGAAAATGCAAGCGCACAAAGGGAAACGCTGGAGCGAACGTCGTAAACGTAAACTTCTCTTCTTCAATTTCCTCTGCTTCGACAGTTTATTGCAATCGTATTTTACGGCGACTTGCGCTTATTTCGGCTTGCTCACTGGCTTCGTGATCGCGATTGAGTTCATCCAGCAATTTTTCTTGATTGTAATAAGACCCTTTGTCGCTTTCCGCTAATTTAGCGGCCCACTTTTTGTCAAAAGTGTTTTTTGCCTTCTTTGGCCTTCCTTTAGTCGATGAAAAAGGGCAAGATCGCTTGTTCTTCCTCAGACATCGGTGCACTGACTATGGCGCGCGAAATCGCGTGCCAAACTCAGCATGTTATTGGTGTCACGTGACACCTTGCCTTGACAATTAATATTCATTTGACATAACTTGTCAACTCTCAATTAAGTAATTAGTGTGCAAAAAATCTTTATCGCGCAATAACTAGCGATGGATATAATATTTTTTCGTGGAGTTTTTTTAATTTTAAAGATAACCTTAAGATTTATCCAACCGTTTAAAAAAGTAAACGTATGTAAAATGGCAAATTTTCCCCTTACTGATACCTTAATAAGAAAAAAATGTTTAACAGAGATGTAGCATGAAACTATGGTATGGAAAGTTGTTGCTACAATACGATCAGCTAAACAAGAGCCAAATAAAATTCCTTTTTGTTTACAATAAAATGTCAAATATAATCTAGTTTTAAAAAGATTGGTAACAATGATTAGCAAAAAGACAGTTTATATTTAAAAAAATAATAGTCTTCCCGTTCACAGGCAATGGACTCAGCTGCAGGGCCGTTAATGCATTAACGGCCCGCTAGGAGCATTTGCGGCCCGCAAAGCGCGTGTTTTCAAGAGGGCGGTTTTCAATTTGGCCGCGTATCTTGATAATAATGATAGTTTAAGACTTGCTGAACAATCCAATTCATTATCTCTATCGTGCAAGTATTCATGGTCCCATTGTTAGCAAGGGTACTTTCAAATAAGTATTCTTGCAGCCTTGTTCATAGTATTCATTGAATAATATTATTAATAATCTTGCTTTTCCTTATGTTTAGAAAATTTGAGAACCTTTATGTTGGTTGGGGCCAGAAATTCAGTGCAGAGAACTACAGTCCACCGCCTCCTCCCCCACCCCAAGAGGAATTCCCGAGTGGACCAGATATTACAGAGGCTGAAGACCCCTCTGTGGAAGAGGAAAAGGCAGTGAAGGCTGCACAACAAGAAGCTCTAGAGGCTGCTGAGATGGAGGAAGAAGATGATGATGACGATGATGATGATTAGGCGTCTGCTTCTGGAATATGTTTTGTAAATAACTTAAGATGTCGTTATCTTGTTCCAAATCTTGCATTGAAGTACTACTAAGTTTGAGGTTATTAGTTTTTTACTGTGCAGTTGTATATCAGGTCGTCTTTAGTCTGCTCAATTTTGGATGTAAATTCAGGAATGATAATACTTTGGTCGGCTTTGTACATCTAAACATCTGGAAATAGCTGTAAATATTAATAAAAATCACTTTACAGTGTGTTACCCTGTCTGAAATTATTATGCTGATATTAGCAATTATTACTTTATCAATGAAAGAACTTTTACATTCAGTACATATCATATTTCCTTACTTTATTCTTCCAATAAGCAGAAACTTTCTAAAGATTACAAGATTACAGAGTAAAATGGGTTAGAATTACTCTTTGTGATAATGCTTCACTACAAGCCATCTTAAAGGTGTGTAAAAACAGTCATAGTTGAAATAAAACTATTACAGTTCAATGACTTGAGAATGCATTGTCATGCAAAGGAAAAATTTATCAAGAGAATGAAATGCTTGCAGTAAAACAAAAATTTACAGAAAATGTACCTAGATAACAGTATATGAAGTAGTATTCATGACCCTTAATAATAAGGTAACTTTGAATTTGGGACAACACTGGAACTTCAGTCTGCTGGCTTCAAAAAAATGACTGAAAAAGTCACACTGACAAGCTTTTTCCATACAAACTCAGTCCATGGTTTTAGACAAGGTCAGCAACTGAAAAAGAAAATGAAATGGCATTGGAAACAACACAATTACATTCTTTCATTGTTGATATTGTGGTTCAATCTTCTCCTTGGTTGAAATTTTATTTTCCTTTGTTTCAAACTCATTATCATCAAATTAACAGGACCAAAACTAAAGAAAACCAAGTTTTAACAAAGGATAAAACTGCACCAAAACATTGAAAGTGGCAGTATAGTAGATGTACTAAGGTGTTAAAGTTTTCTTACCATTCATGGGCATTTCATCAATCTGAGTACTGTAGTACTGTTCAATGTCGCGCAGGATTCTAATGTCATCTGACTTAACAAAGTTGATGGCAACACCTTTGCGGCCAAATCGACCTGATCTACCAATCCTGTATCAAACAGATATCAACAACTATAAAGAACTGATTCATCCACAACTCAATACAGAAGAAGCAAATATGCATGAACAATGAAATTACTGGTTAAAAAAGCTTTTATCAAACAAGGCAGCTGGCATCATACAACCAGCAAAAAGAAAACAGCAGAACAGTGAAATAATGAAAATAATAATAATAATAATATCTACTAATAATAATAATCATGATTAGAATAACTATTTTTGTTGATAACAATGACAATATTTTGTTCTCAAGCAAATTTCCAACCAATTAAATATATTTATAATAATATAAATATTTGTCATTATGGCTAACTACAAGTACACACCTGTGAATGTACAATTCACGATTGTTTGGGAGATCATAGTTGATAACAAGAGACACCTGTTGTACATCAATGCCTCGAGCCCAAACATCAGTAGAAATCAGCACACGACTTCAGAGAGAAGAAAGAAACACTCTTTCAGCAGGGAATACCAGCAAGCAAATTACACAAAAGTTTCTTGACACAACTTCTTTACTTGAAAAACTTGTTCAATGACAAGTCACTTGCTGCTAAACTAAAAAGCCAAAGGGAATTTCAAGCAGTCTGGTCACTGACTCAGGCAACATTCTAATGAGGTTGATTGTGCATTCTTTCAAAATACAGTAATGTTACTTTAATGTCATACCTACAAATATATCTAAACTTTGGTACAAGGGACTTTTAGAAAACCTTTCTTAAAAAAAATCTGCAAATGACAGGTTCCACAAAACAGTACTTAGGGGAAAGAACATTAATGATAAAGAAATTGAAATGGTTTTAAACAGTGGCCTCACCTCTGGCCTGATCTGAATTCTTTCATAATGGCATCTCTTTCTTTCTGTGGCATGTCACCATGCATTGCTGACACTGTGAAGTTGGCTTCTCTCATCTTCTCTACTAACCAGTCAACCTTGATAAAAAAAAAACAAGGAAGAATCAAAGCCAGTTAGAGAGACCTTGCATGATAAATGTCTGACCTGCTCATTATGTCTGTTTGTCAATACCATCTGGTCATGAAACATGACACTTAATTAGCCCAATCTGCACAATTAATACAAACTAACCTTCCTCTTTGTGTTACAGAATATGACAGCCTGGGTGATTGTCAGGGTGTCATACAGATCGCAAAGGGTGTCAAACTTCCATTCTTCTCTTTCTACTGCTACAAAGAACTGCTTAATTCCCTCTAGCGTCAACTCATCTCTGAGGGAAATAAACCAAATAAGTGTTTAAGACAACTGCCTGTAGCCTTTCACAAGACCCTACAAGTTCAACTATATTCCAATCATACAAAACTACACTGTGCAGCTGTAGTCTACATCATTTGATCACCAGTTAAGCAGTCATATTATTTCAGTCAAATCTTCTCTGAGATACTACCAGTACACTGCTATAATTCTAGACTGCGAGCAGTCTCTCTTTTGCTCTAAATCTGTGGAACGAACACGATATGAGAGCGGGGAGTCCGCGAGCCGGTAGTTTCGTGGGCGCCACCTACGAGCGAAAAGAGAGACTGCAAGGGTTTCATACAACATTTCTGAATCCCGGCACTCTGGTGACGGAGTGTTTTGATTGGTCGGTATATGAAACGATGACGCTAACTGTCATCGGCACTTATAAACGTCAATCAATCTAAAGGCCCGTTTCTCGAAAGACCCGGTAAATTATCGGGCCCGGTAAGTCACCCGGTAAGTCCCCGTAAACTTTTCGGGTGTTTCTCGAAGCTCCCGTTATTTTCGATCCCGTTAATTTGTCCGGTAACTTACCCGGTAATTTACGGGAGGTCGTGACCTCCCGTAAATTTACCGGGAAGTCGCAAATGTTGCAAAACTCACGAAATGGCGGCCGGAGGCGGACTTTTTTGTTTAGCGCGAAGACCACGGTCTTATCAAAGACGCCCCTTTCTAGCCGATATGGCTGACTGCGAGGTCACTGAAAGATTTCGGCTTTCTCGAGCAAGGATACAGTGGCTTGTTGAGGAAATGAAGGAAGAATTAGAAAGAAACACTGCGAGAAGCTGCCCACTGGCTTCGGAAACGCAGGTAAATATTTGTTTTATTTTTTACAGATGGAAGGCATTTGCATGGAAGCGCTATATAAATGTGTGATTCTAATTTACTGCTTTTTTAAAACCAACAAACAGCGGAAAAAATCAATTGATAGATAACACGCCGATCACTCGCCGCGCGTTGACTTCCAAATGGCTTCTTTTGTGTAAACAATGGTTCCCGTCACGTAAACCTTTTTTATCTTTTTTTGGGAAGACGGGAATTAAAGAACAGACATTCTACAGATAAAAGTAATTACATAAAAGAGCGTTCGGGAAAAGAGTCGCGTTATGCGCGGTGCACAAACACGAAGAACCGTACTGTACTCACGATAGATAAACGAGAATAAAGAGCTGTAAAATTATTCTCCCCAATCACAAAATTGTTTCAGTCGTATTTGTCTTGATCTTAAATCGCTTTATGCTAGAACAGTCGATTTGGGATCGTTGAAATATGCGCTTGATGTTTCCCGGCCACAGAAAACGAGTAAATCATCTATTTTCTACACTTCGTTAAGCCAAATTTGTATCAGAGTACCAACAACTGAATATTAGTGTTTGTGGCGAAGTGTCAAGTTTAAGTTCTCAAGTTCACTGTTTTGATGCCCACTGTAAGATTCTTTTTGGTAACATTTAATTATAATGCCTTTCAGGTTCTCTTAGCACTTCACTATTATGCCTCGGGAAGTTTTCTTAAAGTAATAGCAGACACTATGGGAGTATCCAAGGCAAGTGCAAGCAGATCTTTGCTTGCCGTCTCCCAGTGCCTTGAGAGAATGGCACAGGATTGGATAGTGTTTCCAACAACAAATAATGATTTGAATGTAAGTACCATTTGAAGCTTAACTGGAAATTATGAAATAGTTCTGGAAAGGTTTGCAAAATTTCGGCATAAGTTCTTGTGCGTTTGTGATTTATCACAAACAAAGCTTTCCAAATCAAAATTTTCTCTTAATAACAAAAGCAAAGTGGTCCAAAGTGCATGCTCTGATTGGTTAATTCATCATCTACTATTTGCCCATGGGTGTACACTGCTGATTTGTGTACTAATGTGATATAGCTCAATTAAAGGACTTATGTGTTGTGTTATAAAACAAGTGGTAAACACCACAGCTGTACACCATTGACTTATGGGTGCACTTGGGAGGTTTGCTAAGCACTCAAGAAGCTATAGTGACAGTCGGGTATCATGCTTAGAAACCTCCTGCATGCATCCATAACTCAATGTGTGCTATGGTATTTACCATTAATTTTATTAATTACCTAGGTAAGAAATTCAATGGGTGAATCCAAAAAAAATAACAGTTACAACAAGTTACTTTCTGGAATTTCAATGGCAGAGAAGAGTTCTCTCTGAGAGCTTACTGGGAATAGAAGACATTTAATCCTTTAAGTCTAAAGGAATTAGATGTGAGTATGTTGTCTGAGATTTATGGAAATTGCATATTTTTTCCTTGTTCTACAGGCAACAATGGCCGACTTTTACAAAATAGCAGGAATACCTCGCGTGATTGGTGCTGTGGATGGCTCGTTGATCGCCATCAGGGCACCACACAATCAGGAACATTTGTATGTCTGCCATAAAGGCTTTCATGCCATAAACACCATGGCCGTGTGTAATGCACAACTTTTATTCACAAATTTTGTGTGTAGATGGCATGGCAGTGTCCATGACTCAGCCATTTTTAACAGCAGCATGCTGCATGCACACCTGGAAGGTGGTGCTGGAAGAAATGGTTGGCTACTGGGGGATCGTGGATATGGCATCCAGCCATATTTACTGACCCCCTTCAGACCTGATAGTGTGTCGTCTCTGCCTCAAAGGAGGTACCAGAAAGCGCACACTAAAACACGAAACACCATTGAGAGAGCCTTTGGCCTATGGAAGGCTAGGTTTCGTTGCCTTGATGCTTCTGGTGGGGCACTACAGTACACACCAAGTCGTTGTTGCACTATCATTACTGCAACTGCTGTTCTGCACAATATGTGTATTTTCGACAAAACACCACTTCTTGGCTATGAGGAGCAACCACCTCATGAACCAGACTTGGTAATTGAGGTGCCTGATCAACTTCAAAGTAATGCTGGGGTATTGGTGAGAGATCACCTCATAAATAATTTATTCACGTAACTGGCTATGTCACCCAAGAACATCAAAGTTACTTTTTGCACCCAGAGGAATCCTAAGCTCACAAGAACAGAAGTGTTTTTCTTTTTTTTGTTTCTATTTGGTTTCTTTTCTGCCTTTTTTGAGCAAAATGTTGAATGAAATGCAATAAGCGTACTGGTACATACCAACCGTTTACTGAATCTGCGAAACATGACTCTGGTGGCATTGTTTGAATATATAAAGGTAAGTACGGAAAAAAATGGAATCAAAGTTACAGGTAGATATCTTGATATTTTGACAATAAATTAACAAACCTCATTGCCTTGATGTACATTGTCCTTTTTGTGTCTCGGGCAGTTTTGGAGCCATTTTGGTAAGTAATTGATGTACATTACACCAAAACAGATTAAAAAATTATGGCCAGAGACACCAAAAAGGGGGCATGAAATACAATAAGGCAATAAGGTATGTTGATTCTAAATTGAAACTGCTTTGCTACCAATTATACTGCAAGGGGACAGTCATGTTAATGCATATTCAGTAAACAGTTGTTGTGAAATACTAAACATCTGCTTGTGCTTGTTGCCTTTCACTGAAAAAAAAAGGAAAATTGCAGGAAAGATTCTCAAGTTAATCACAACAATAGACAGAATTTTTTCCATGGAATTAACAAATTGAAGAGATAACATATTTATAATATTACACTCAATCTTTATTTTATGAAATAAAGAATAACACCAATGACCACAATATCATTCATGGTTTCAATAGATATAAAGAACTGAGGATGATTTTGATTATGTCAATTGCATTGGAAATAATTTTCTTGCCTTAGAAACAAATCAAAGCCAAGTAGACTCATCTACATGCATATGAAAGAACAACAAAAATGCCTGCCATTTATGAAAGAGATCTATGGTCAAAAAAAAATATTTACCATTAAAACAATTAAGGCATGTTTTCCTGTAAATAGTATTCCCCAATGTCAGCAAATTGAGTTTTTCCTGCAACAGTAATGGTAAAAGAACAGTATAAGATGTCAGAAAAACACAACAGTATCATTCCATAGTTTTAATTGAATTGATAATGTCTGTCTTGTATTGTTGTTTAAGTGTTTAATGCTAGAATAATATTGGTCTCCAGATGTCTGCCTCGGAGATAAGTGTTTTAATGAAATTTACATTTTAATTCAGGATCCTCATACCTTCTCTCTTCTGTTCGTTCAGGAGGTCAATCTCTAACTCAACCTTCTTCATCTTTAATTTATAGTACGAAGTCACAGTTTCAAAGTACTAAAGGAAATATAATTCAAATAAACATACATGTACTTCCTAATCTCCAATTCTTTAGCACCTACTGGGCGATATTGAGGAGAGCCTCTGCTACGGTAAGTACTCAACCGATGATAATGATGATGTACAGATTCTACCCAATATGTAAAAGTTATATGTATGAAGAAGTACTATAATGGAAAGAGCTTTCAAACAAGATAGGCTTACATGCTCTTTGAGCAAAAAATGTAACATTGTAAGTTATTAAAGTATTACATGTAATATAGCCTTGATTCTGGAAGAGTTGAAATTAAAATTTAGCTGCAGTGTATATAACACTGAGAACTAATATCAAATATTTATTAAACATGAATGGACCACAGTTTTGATTACTTTCAAATAGAATTTGTATTGTTAGAAGTATCTTACTTCCAGCTGTGCTTGTGCAAGTGATTTTGGAGCAGGCTTTTTCTTTTGCCCCAGTTGGTGATCTCCCTGCACACCGGTTTTAGAATCCTACAAGGTGGAATCATATTAGTTGTATTAGTAGCTGCATTGTTGCCATAGACATTCTTTTTAGCATTCATCATCACAAGGAACAACTGTCATCCAATACCATTGGTTGATCCTGGTAGAACAGTCATACTGTAATAATTGGCACAAAAAATTTGCATGGTATTTTCGAATCAGTTATTTGGATGGAGAGTGTCATTCACTTCTAACAAATATATTTAAACATATTACCTTGGTAAAAAATGAAGCTGTGCAGTTGGTTTCAGCTAAGAGACTAACTTCCTGTATTAAGTTATAATAAAATATCAATTAAGTTATAACAATTACTGGAACATTATCACAATCAACAAATATATAAATATATTTTATACCATCTTGGGGTTGTCTTTATAAAGAAAAGTTTTTCACTCTACTGACCAACCCCAAGGCAGTAAATAAGTCCATCCTTTTTTCCAGAAACCAAAACATATGGACAAAAACTCACAAAGCAGTGTTGAACGCAAGGCAGTGTAGCAGTCTAGAAAACATTGAACCTAAAATAGAGCCTACTAATGTTCAAGTACACAATCCTAGCATTGACTCTCAAAAAATGGATTCTTTAAAGAATTTCTTACATGTACTTGATAGAACTTAAGAATTCTCTCTCTCTGTTCTTGGGGTAATTAATTTCAAACTAGTTTGATTTTTTCTTTACTTCATATTATGAGTACAAGGCAAGGCAAAAATCTTCTTGTTTGAAAAATTTAAACCTGGCAAACATCTACATAAAGGTGCTAAGTTGGGTGAGAATGTACTAACTTTGTTTTCAATCACTGTTCAATTTGGTACAAATGTGCATGTCATGTGACCTTCACAAATATGTTTCAAATGATAATATTGCAGTTGTGAACCAAACTTATGTTCCACATTTTAACCAATTGTACATTTTATGACATCCTACTTTGAAAATAGTAAAACAATCACTATACAGTACCTCTACGTCAACTTCCACATTTCCTTCAGAAATGTTTCTTTTTCTTGTCTGCCCTTAATTTGGAAAAAAACAAAAACCAATGAAGTGAACAATTGAATTGAATTGAAATTCCAGAAGTGTGGATGCCACGATCAAGAAACACAACAACAAACACGTGGCAAGCCAGCGGACCCCTGAGGAAGACACAGCAAACAGGAACAATAGCATCAGAGCAGACCACACAGCTACAAAATGGTTACCCGGAATCAGTCAACCCCATCGCCTGAAGAAGACTAGCAATAAGCAGTAGAAACGTCGCGATCAACATCCAGTGACCACATAGTGTGACAAATGAATTATTATCTTCACATTTTTCACGATGAACAACAACCTGCTCCTTAACAAATATAATGATAACAGTGATAATAATTGATATTCAAACAGGCCAACCTTGTTGGAGTAGATTAAGACACAAAAATAATTCTCACCAAATGTCTCCATGGAATCATGTCCACCAGGAGTCCCAGTGAACGTTTGGGGCCCTAAAATTCTTGTGATTTCCTTCTCAGAAGTGCTGAGGCTCTCTGTGCAGGGCTCAGAGAATTTGGCTGCATTTTCATCATCCTTTAAAAAGCAATTTCATTCATGGCTAAATACCCACGGCACTGTGACATGGGAAATGATTCAAATGTAGCACACATTTAAAAGCTAGTCTACCTCATCTTCTAAATGTCCGTTTCCTGTCACCCTCAACCTTCTCAGATCTTTATTTCTGGCCTCTCTCTCCTTCTTCTTCACATTCCCTGACATATCTTCCCATCTCCTTTTTATCTGACAATAATTTAAAGTTTGAAAAAAAAAATTGATTTTAAAAAGAAATTAGGTGATTCCCTTTTATAAACAGAAACTTTTCTTTACGATAACAAAACAATTTTGAGTGACACAATCTTGATAATGCATATCCTATTTTCTACCTGTTCAACATTTTTTTTGTCTCCACCATTCACTGCATTTACGGCATCTGTAACGTAGCCCCAAGCCTCTTTTTTCTTTTCCAATGTCACTACCTCTGAGAATTTAGACTGAAGGATAAACTGCAAAAAAATAAAATACATATCTAAGGACTTTTCAATACATTCACAAAGTATGTATTTTAATCATTTCATTTACTGGGTGCTACAACATGAATTTCATCAAAGGTCTTTTTTTCACATCATAATTTCTTAAAAGTAATGTCTAGACAATTATATAAGGGACTGCTTACTTGATATTTTCCATAGGCCTGAACAAGTGCCTCACTCATGGCTTGAGTAAATCTGGAACTTCGTGATTTTTTCTCCGAAGACGTCTAGATTTTTAAATTATCACTGATGTCACTTTGTGTTTTTACAGTAGTCTCATATTTAGCTTATCTCCATACTAATTTAAGTCGCATTTTCGTTTCATGTTTCTTTTAACCGAAATGTAATGTTTTCTTTTTGGTATCGTTTTGGATTATGTGTGTGTGTGATTTTTTTTTTTTTTTTGAAAAAAAAAATTAAATAAGAAGCGCTTAGGGAAATGTTTCAACATTTTCCAAGAAAAGAAAACAAAAAGATTGATTGAAACAAAAAACAATAACAAGCATGGATTTAAGACATGTTGTAATAATTAAAGGAAAGTATACATACCTTTAAACGTTTGTTGCAACAGCCCACTTGACTGGCAGACGTGCACTACGCGTAACGTAATTTTTTTCCCGCGCAAACTGAACGCTGCTTACATGAAATTGCCAACATGCCATGGTCGCGACGAACTCTCCACAATACGTAAAGAAAAGCAATATAAATGTTTTAAATGCATCAAACAGAACTTACCTGAAATCTCCATACACCTACCTGTTACGCTGTCGCGTTCTTAAAATAATGCAAACATGCCATCTCTAATTTGGAAGTACGAGAATGAATCACGGAAAATGACAAGACTCCTCAATTGTCTTTCGAACCGCCCTACAAAGGCAATTGATCATCACTTGTACATAGTATGACCAAGCACAATGCCGAACTCTCTGAGTTGCTCTCCTTTGAAACAACGATAACCTCAAAGTTAAACTGAGCAGTGCTCTTGAAAAACATCACAGTCGCAACGACAACCGTGCTTTCAGCAAAATCGAATGTCGAAATGTGTCGAATATGTATAGTCCCAACTCTTTCTCCTTCTCTCGCGGACGAGCGTGGAGCGCGCGTTAGGGATTGGTAACAACCCACTATTTTATCGGGTCCGGTAAGTACCGGGAAAGTTTACGGGTGCTTCGAGAAACACTATTCAGTTCCCGGTAAAGTTTCCCGTTAACCATCCCGCTAAGTTATCGGGCCCGGAATTTACCGGGTCTTTCGAGAAACGGGCCCCTGGAGTTCGCGCCAATTTTTTAAAAACAAGATGGCTGCCGTTGTACAACGTGTATGCGAGGAGAAAATGGGGAAAGTGAAGTTAAAAAAGGAACAAGAGCAAGCTGTTATAGCACTTCTTGAGAAGAAAGACGTTTTTGCGGTTTTGCCGACCGGTTTTGGCAAAAGCCTTATTTACCAAACCTATTATTTTGCGAAAAGTATGATCGATGATGTTAAACCATCTGTGATTGTTGTAGTCCCGCTACGTAGCATTGCCGAGGAGCAAGTGAGAAGCAGTGAATTTGACCTCGAAGCGACGCAGTTGTCCCTAGACAAACAAAACCTTCGCGTTGTGTCTTCCGGGGAAGTCCAAGTTCTATATGCTTCCGCCGAAGAGGTGCTTGATGATTTGTTCATCGACATTTTGAAGCAGGACAGCCTTTTTCGGCAGAATCTGTCGTTGATTGTTGTGGATGAATCGCACACGGTCTATACTTGGTAAGAATTGAGTGCTTTGATCGTTTCTATTAGCCTTGTGCCTCGTTTATATTTAAACTTACATCTCAGTTTTGGTAGAGACAACGACGAGCTTTCCAAAAGCGCTCGTGTAAGCTCACTGCGTCCGTATTAAAACCCTTAGAATTAGAAAGTTCGGGCCTGGGGTGTCAGTTTTTCTAATACTCTGCCAAACTACTGTCTTTCCAGGGGAAAGGAGAGCAAGAAAGGTAAAACATCTGTGAAACCGTTCAGAGAAAAATATGGAGTCCTCTCAAGATTGAGATCTTTTTGCAGTGGTAAGTCATTAATCTGAAATGTGTATAAAACAAGTTGTAGGTCTTTTTCGTAGTACACTTCTAAGCCTATAACCCTTAATCTCTCTCTATGACAATGAAAAAATGCTTTGAAATCATTGGAAACTGTAATTATTAACGAAAATCCTCATAACAGTACAATTTATATCTTGTAAATAACTGTTCAAAGGTGACATATCGTTTGCTTATTTTAATGAAAATCATGGAAAAGATGTTTGCCGAACAGATATGGCCTTTGAGTCAAAGAATAGCTGTACATTCTGAAAATTTAAAATTATTTACTATTTTGCTGTTTTCTTTTCCAGGTATACCAATTCTAGGTTTGACTGGTACTGCTGACTCAAAGATGGCCAAAATAATTAAGCAGCAGCTGGCTTTTCAAAAGGATTGTTTGTCAATAGTTGTTTCCCCAGAACGGTTAAACATTCGGCATGCAATAATAAAATCACCTCGACTGAATTACCTGAGCCACTTTCAGTGGATAGTAGATATGATCATTGAGAATGGTCTCCAGACTCCAAAAACAATCATTTTCTGTAATTCATTGAGAGATGTTGCCCTTATGGTGAGCTTTTTGTTTGAGAAATTAGGATCTAAACTGTATCCTCCAGGAAAGCCAGAATTACCAGTAAACAGGCTTGTCGGAATTTATCACTCACACACTCTGCAAAAATATAAGGAGAGAGTGGTTGATGCATTTAAGTACAGCAATGGAAACACGCGTGTAGTTGTTGCTACTTCAGCCTTGAGTATGGGTGTCAATTTCCCGGACGTAGTGTATGTGGTACATGCAGGACCACCCAGAGCATTAGTTGACCACATACAGGAAGCAGGAAGGGCTGGACGAAATGGCAACAAGGCCCATGATGTCACAATTTATCATGGTCAGCAACTGTCTCAATGTGAAATGAGGGTAAAGGATTTTGTGAAAGCAAATGATTGCTTGCGTGTGAAGATCTATGGTGAATTTCACAGTGCTACAGAGCCACTTGAACCACTTCATGATTGCTGTTCTAACTGTGCCCCACAATGTTCTTGTGGCCTACCCGATTGCAATGGTCAACTACCCTTTAGCAAACCTTGTGGAAATATTGTTGACAAGCCACATTCTTTGAAAAGGAATGTCTCCCCTGAATCTAAACAGGTACTGCGAGATGCTCTTGTGAATTTGAAAAGTCAGTTTGACAAGGGACAGCTTTCAGTTTTTGACCCTGTCAGCACACATGGATTTTCAGAATCACTCATTGACTCATTAGTGTGTAATTGTGAGTACATATTTACTCTCAGAAACCTTATGGAGGACTTTCCTCTGTATAGTGTAGCTCATGGTGTTGCTGTCTTGGAAATTTTAGATGAGCTTTTTGAAGACATTCCTGGAGTTGAGGATCTTTTAGAAATACTAAAATACTTTGACAATGAAAATACCTGTGATTTACCAAATTTTGACTTATTTTCCTTTACAGAACAGTCTGAAGGTGAATCTGATAGTGATAGTTCTTGAGGTTACTGCTGTACCATTAGATATTTTTAACTTTCCACAGGTGTCTTGTTTTGAAACCCCTTTCCCCAGCAACAATTAGGAAATTGCAGTTTATCTTGACAGATAGCTAATGACTGTTAATTCAAAAAAAGCAAATGTCTTGTCTGTGTTTCAACCCAAGGTATGTAAAACTTGAAATACACAGTGTTGAAATATATATACTTCAGTCTTGTAAGTTGAACAGTGAGTGCTATTTGATGCCATTTTATTTTCTCTGTTGGAAATAATTTAAGGCTTACTCGTATACTTTTGACCAAGCAGACAATTTATCTTTTATCCAACAATAAAAGTCACGGTAGTCAAGCTTTTTTACCAAATTGCCACTAAACTTTTCAAAATTCGGATAACCCTCTCTACCAGGAAGTTTAACAAAAGCAGAAGTGTTAATTAGGTCATCAACAATTTGGGAAACAGCCTCATCTTGACCCTTTCCAGCTCTGTTCTTCCCTTTAGAACATAGCTGACATTCTTTATCTAGGGAATCCATGATTGCCTCTAAAGTATTTAGGCATCTTGCCACGCGCTGTGCACTCTCTTCTGTAAGATTTGCCCCTAGCCCCTTGAGACATGTTTTCAGAAGTTTGATAAACATTTCCATTCGATGATCAAGGGAAATGTTGTGTCCTGTCTTGCCTGTGATGTTGAAGAAACGGTTCCATACCAATCTAAAAGCTAAGGATTCAGGCAGAAGGGCAGTTACTTTCACAAGCAGAAGAAGAACTGTGTAGCTGTATTTGGTGCAGCCATTCACCTTGTAGATTGGGAGGACTATCTTATATAAACGCATAAGACGCTCTCCATCACCCTCCTTGACTGCATCGTTAAAGTCGGTTAAGATAAGACCAAAGATGAGTTTTGCTCGATGATAATTGAACACACAGTCTTCCTTTTCACTTTTTTCTTCATCCTGGTCAACTTCCATTGGCACAAAGCCATCATGTTTCCTTCTCTCGTGCCTGAAACACCCAAAACCAAGCATTAAAAATCTTTTCACAGCAAAGCAAGTACATGTAAGTAACATATAAAAATGGATGTTAAACAGGCTGTTTGCCTGATGGGCATTCATGTATCCTTTAACAGAAATTACTGAGAGTAATTTTCAAGCAAATATAGATATTTTCAAAGAAATTTGTATTGATCAAAACTGCAGAAATAGACCTTGCTTGCTTAACTTTTACCGTAAACCCTTTACAGAGGGTGAAAGCAGGACTTACAAAAAAATCTGAATGCCCAGTTTTCAGATCCTGATCAAAAGTCTTGGGAATATTTGCTTGAAATATTATGATATCCAAGAACAAAAGACCATTGTACTGAATATTGATGTGGTTTACAGCAATACCTTTTTAAGATTGGTCTAAAGTTTAAACTGAGGATTGCTTAATAGTTGCATCATTCAACTTAAATTTTGCATGGCAAGTTCAAAATACCAGCTGGAGGAAATTAAGTTATCAGAAATTAACATTACACATGTTGTTTACAGGAATGAAAGTTTTTTTTCTACTTACTCTTTCCTTGTAGGAATGGTCCTGAATACAAAGCCACAGCCAGCTTTGCAGCAAAAGTACCCTTCTTCATCACGCTCAACAGAAGGGTGTCTTAAACCATGTTTTTCAACTTCATGTCTGTTGTCAATGAAAATAAAATATCACTGAAGTACCCATGGGTAAGCTGTGAGATTATAACACTCAAAACCCTATTACGGTAGCAGGACTTGTAACACACACAAGATTGAGCACATTTCAAGGGCAATTTATTGAAAAACATGTCTATCTTGTACTTGACTTTAAGTGTGATATTAACAGGGACCTACTTCAAAATTTCTCCCCACAATATCAATAATTAATCAAAAGAAAAGGTTGTGAGTAATACAATAAGCACAAAAGGGACTTCCATTGATCTAAAATATTCTTCTAACTACATGCAATACAAATTAAAAGAAAATGTATGGAGATTACTCAGGAGAATTTGTATCAGGATCCTGAGGCTGAAAGGGTTCACATTAATTATTATGTTTAAACACATACCGCACTCTCCAAGGATGGGCAACGTAAGTTTTGCTGCAATCAGGATGCCTGCATTTGTATCCCTCTTTTCTGTTCTGGTCCAGTCGCTCCACATTATCACTTACTGTGGGCATCACCTGGTCAAACACATACTCTTCCAGATATTTTTGAATGTGCCTATAAAGCCATTGCCTTCGCTGTAGGGCAGGTTCAGCTGCATTTGGCATCTTCCCCAGTTTAGTTGGTTTGTCTATCAAAATAAAAGGGGGAAAACCAGAGTGAAGAGAGAATGTTTAAAAAACATACCAATTGATTAATAGTTAATAAAAATGAAATTCACAGTTACATCACAGCATCTTGTAAATTATGAGAATTTATGCAACCACATACCGTAGTCATTATCAATAAAGGCCACACAGAAAAAAGAAAACTTTCAAAAATAATATCAGTTTGGCTCTTAGCAAAATCATTTGCAATGCACTTGGCATGGCTTCCAGCAATGGTTTACAGATGTATATTGTTTTTATGCAATGCAAATATGTATAAAATGTTTTACCTGTTTGGTCTTTCATTCCTGAGAATACCATAAATGATGCAAGGATGTGAGCTTGTAGTTCCCTGTCATGAAACTCTCTGTATGCATTAAAATCTTTTTCTGGGCCTCTTTTGGCATTAATCTTGCCAGTGCGATGCATTGAAGCACAAGTAGTACCCAGGTCACCAGCAGATGCTTCATTAAAAAATGTCTTGTATTCAATCTGAAGAAAAAATGTGTTGTTCCAGAAAATATCCATACTCCCACAGAATTTCTTTTGGCTTCAACCTCCCTCCTCTCCCATCACAAAATTTATTAGTATCATGCACGCTTACTTGTTATTGAGCAGCTTTTCACAGCACTGCATAAAATTTTATTATGATCCTTGTGACAATCTGAACCAATAAATCTGAAATAGCACAACATTACCTCATATAGATTTACTTTTGCATGCCAGTCTGCATGAGCAGGTTGCAAACCCTCTAGTCGGTCAAATGCATTGTCCCCATCTTTAAATATCAGTTGACAGTTACGAGCCCTTTCTTCGATTAGTTGGTCTCCATCAAAAATTATCAAGTCAAGCAACTTTCTTGTCTCACCACTCCCTTCTGTTGGAACATACTTCTCCTGGTTACGAATAAGTAGCTCTGTCATCTCTCCAGCAACATTTGGATTTAAAAATTGAAGACCAAGCATACACTAAACGAAAAAAATAATTAAACAAATGAGAGAATTAAAGCCCAGGGGAATGAATACTCTAAGAATCTTGAATGCGAGCCTGGATGCACATATAGAGCCTGTATATGACAATACCCCTTCTACCCCCATCTTTGCGGTTTCTAGGTTTGAGTTGGTGAAGTCCACCAGTACACAATAGGGACCTTTAGCAAAGAGGACAAGAAGGTGAACGTCAATGACCAGAAGTTTGAAAAACAAACCTTGATGCTACTGCGCATGCCCAATTGATTACGAGTCGTTGTCCACATATCGTACAAGACGCCATTTGTAGCTTTTTGCAATTTTAACAAGAACATTCAATGTGGCTTACAAATATTTATTACAATTTTGTAAGTGAAAACTTACAACTTCAGATTTTTCCCTTTGCTCTTGAGAAAATGGATGAGGAATATGGTGGATAATTGTGTCTTTCAGGTAGTGGAACTCAGCAAGAAATCTGGTAATGACACGGCTCACCAAGACAGTACAATCATCCTTGAAGGCATTCTGTACACCAGCAGTTGGCAGGAGCTTTTTCAACTCAAGATCTTTAAGCTGGCACTGTGGGGTTTTCTCCTCAAGACTGGCATTAGTAGGAACCCTGTCCCGAACAGCATATTGGTTTGTCCAATGAATGGACTGGTTTGAGTGCTGCCTTGTCTGGATTCGGGCTTTAACACTTAAATCAATGTTATCAGTCACCAACCTAACAAAACAAAAATGAAATTTCCCCCCCCCACCCCCACAAAAAAGTCAAACTTTTACTCATCTCAACAATTCAGTGGCAAAAAAACTGTTTAGTTTTTTCCAAATGAAACAGTTATGAAAGATAATTAAAAAATATCTAGTGCAAATATGAACATCAAGAAGAAAATAATGTCAGGAACATACAAGGTAAGCCCTAGTAGTAGTAAAACAATTGTCATCACTAACATACCTGTAACGTCTTAAAGTCAGTGGCTCCTCGACTTGCATACCAGTGCTGCTGCATTGATTCGCTTCCACTTCTACAGATACAGTGGCACTGGTGCTCACCTTTTCCTTTTCGACTGCTTCTTTCCACTGAAGGACTCGAGCATCGAAATGTTCTCCCATTTCCTTTTGTTTCCTGACAGTCTCCGAGTGTGACATACAGATTCCAAGTCGGTTAAGTCTGGTGAGATCTGCAGTTTTTGCTCCACTGTGAAGAAGGATTGACGAAACCCTGTAAGCAAAGGCGGACATTCGGCCGTTTCTTTTTTTCGCTAGTACAGCTGTGGCAGCGGCTATTGCGTTGATCGTCTTCCAGTCCATTTCCTTCCGCTTGTCGATCAATCCAGCGCTCCCCAGGACACAGGAATAATAAATTGGGCATTTCTTTGATATTTCGTCTAACAGCGATTTATTTGTATACTTCACTATTTGCTCAGGGGATTTCATCGTCAGGGTGGAATTGGAATGACAGAACCACTTGAAATCTCTGTTTACCGCTTTGGTAATTGCATCCTGAAGATAAGGGAGCGCTTCTTCAACTTTAAACAGCGTGTTTACAACATGTTTCCACTTCCGCTGCAGGATGTACGTTATCATATTCGAAGCAATACTGTTTTGAGGTGTTCTTACTGTTAATCTAGAATCCGAAATGACCACCTTCATTGAACATTTCGGCTTCGCGGTAATTTCACTTTCCAGCGATGTCAATTCCTTGATGAACATATTGTCGCTCAACAGATCCTCACGAACACTCTCCACTTTATCCTTCATTCCTTCGTCCATTGCAAGAGATCTGCGAGCGCCAAGGGAGGGTAGCTTTGTCTTGCTTCCATCATTTTTGAGGGCGGTCTTGAACTCTTTTGATTTCTGCGAGCCGTGTGGTGACTTAGACATTCGCTTGAATCTTCCTTCGTTTTCATCGTGTTCTTTGCCCTGGTCGAACTTTCCCTCATCTTCTTGTTGCTCTCCGAAAAACTGGTGAGTGCGATTGAGTTCCTGCCGTATGAACGTAATAGACGGCTCCGCGTTTCTCACTTTGGTTGCACATTTTCTGCACACACGAGGGGAAAGTGAGTCGTTTTTCAGTACTGAAAATCCCAGCCGCCCAAAAATAGTGTTTAAAGAAGGCCTTTCTTCTCCCTTCCTACAAGAGGCGTTGAAAATGTTTTCTGTGCTGATGTAGGATGTCTTAATAGGCTGTCGATCCTCTGAAAGTTCGCCAGAAGTGCAGCTTTTTGATGAAAAGTTTCCATAAATTGTTTTCAACGAGCACTTACATAGACGACAAAAATCAGACACAGTCGGCTTTACAATATTAACCGACTTTTTTGGCGTGGAATCGTTCATTTCGTGTTGTCGATATTTTCAACAATCGCTCCGATCGATTCCCGCGAAATATCACACTGGTGTATCATGTTCGAAAATAGGCAGGGTGGGCGTAGATGATGTGACCTGTCAAACTGTCACCGGGATTCAGAAATGTTGTATGAAACCCTTGCAGTCTCTCTTTTCGCTCGTAGGTGGCGCCCACGAAACTACCGGCTCGCGGACTCCCCGCTCTCATATCGTGTTCGTTCCACAGATTTAGAGCAAAAGAGAGACTGCTCGCAGTCTACTATAATTCATGATGTCACTTCAAACCAAGTTGTTTAATGGTGAAATCTTTTTGATCACTGATTTTTGTTAGTCTACCCAAAAGACAGTAAACACAGCTATATTTCACTATTTCCCAATGTTAATAATAATAATAATAATAATAATAATAACAACACTAAAACATTTATATACAGAGCTGTATAGCTTTATAGCTGTATATCCTTACAAAAGCAATACAATAGTAAAAAGGAATACATGAAAAAACTTTAAATCTTAAGACTAAACTAGAAATGGCTAAAAAGTTACAAAAATGCTTTTTATTATTTTTTAAGGAAAAGTTTTCAGTTTGTTTTAAAACACTGAGGAGCTGTTGTTAATGTCAGATGGCAAAGTATTCCATAGTGTGGAGGCTGCCACCTAGAAAGATCTTGCAAAATGCAGTAGGGCAAGAAGATTTCTAGATGATGACTGTAGACGATGTATGGTATAAGTAGAGCGCAAATGTACAAGGGCACAGGATTGTTAAGACCCTTGTATGTGATAAGCAGAATTTTAAACATGTTGCAACAATGTTATGTTATCGCCTTTGTCTTCAGGTTTCATTGATGAAAGCACTTATCTTGAGTTTTTAAAGACTGCTATTAAATGCTAAAAGAAATTTTTCAAGAAGATTTAATACTAACCTTTTGACTAGAATCCTGATGGGGTCTGACATAAACTTTTCGGTCATTTCCAGGATATCATGAGGAAGAGTAGCACTTAAAAGAACAACCTGAGAAAGAAAAAAAAAACACAAGAACAGAGGAAGTGAAATAAGAAAAATGCACATAAACTGGCCAAACAATCCATACATTCCTTGGTCCATTAAATGGCTAAGTTTCTGTTAAAAAACTGGGATCCATATCACATTTTAATTATTTACCTGTGTTGCTGGGGGGAGATATCTGTATACATCATATATCTGTTCCTTGAAACCTTTGAGTAAAATATTTAAAAATATTTCATACAGTAAGTGGACACTGTGCAACACGAGAAAATAAATTTTGTATTAATTTTCTGTTAGGCAATGTAGTGTTCTACAGTTAATACAGACACCAATGAAATATCAAGCCATTTAACATTAATTAAATATTTTATTACTACAAGTACAGTACCAGACAGAAGTAACCTAACAGAGAACGCTAAGCAGAACGCGATCTTTAAGCGTTCTACTTAGCATTCCCTTAGTGTTCTACTTAGCATTCCCTTAGTGTTCTACTTAGCATTCCCTTAGCGTTCTACTTAGCATTCCCTTAGCGTTCCCTTAGCGTTCCCTTAGCGTTCCCTAAGCGTTCCCTTAGCGTTCCAATTAGCGTTCCTTAAACGTCCAGTAATGCGTTCCCTGTTAGGTTACTTCTGTCCGGTACTCTAAGCCTATAAAATATATGAAATGTTGAACTCTTCTTACCTTTATTTAACATTTCATCTGCCTCATCCAGCACCAGTAATTTTATTGATCTCGTTCTCAAGTTCCGTCTTCTGATCATGTCTACACATGTAATAATGAACAAATGTAAATATCTAGTTACTCTCACTTTGATTACTGAAATTCATGTGCTTTTGCAATCAGATGGGAAAGTATGTGCCTCACCAAATACTCTGCCAGGCGTCCCAGATACTACATGCTGCCCATAATCAAGTTTTCTGATGTCTTCTCCAATATTTGTCCCGCCAATACATGCATGGCACTGGACACTCATGTAGTCACCAAGGGCAAGGATAACCTGTATCATAACATTAAATGCCAACAGTCAAAGACATAAAATACATGCACATGTATGTATCTTATTGTCAGCTATCAACCATCATGGTTTCAACTTGTGTAAGGAAGATCTAAAACAACATTTACTTGCCTTCAAGATGCAATAACATTTTAGAGTACATATAGTGTGTAGTGGAGGTACTAAGGAAAAAAGCATCACTAACCTTTTGTATCTGCTGCGCAAGTTCTTGGGTTGGAGACATAATGAGGGCTTGTGTTTCTCTAGTCTAAAATAAGAAAAATATCTTGTTAGTTCCCAACCTTAGAGTTTGGTAAGACAATGATGCAAAAATGCATTAATCAGCGTGAAGAAGGTTGGGAAGTGATCAACTTTTGGGTCAAAACTCATTGATTTTTTAGCAGTTCACCTTGGCAGATAATCTCCCCAAGGTCAGAATATATATGGTAACTATGAAAGTTATGGGAAAATATGAAATGATCCGCATGTGGAAAAAAGGGGTAGACAAACCTGAATATCTATTGACTGCAGAACTGAAATGGAGAGGGTGGCTGTTTTTCCTGTGCCAGACTGAGCCCTGGAATCGAATAAAACATAACTGCTGTGTGATGACATAGTTACCAACAAGGGTCCAACACATCTTAGATCTACAAGGTTCATTACTGTAGCCAAACTTTTTGATCAAAGCTACCTGTATCACAGGATTACAACTACAGCACTAAGATTGAGCTTTAATCTTTAACCTTTAATGAAGTTACTCAAGACAATAGTGACTTCACTCGGATCTTACTTAATCAAACATATGTCGGTACTAAGTGGAAAAACTGAACTTCTCTCTACATGTAACATATTCACTCAAGTCAGTACGTGAGCTTTGTAAGACGGGACAAGAATGACAGTCCAGGTATAATATCAGAAAACTCACTGTGCAATCACATCACGTCCTTTTATGATCGGCTTAATAGCACGCTGCTGAATTGCAGACGGTTTTTCGAAACCTGCAAAACAGTAAAGGGAAAAACAATTGATCAAATCACATATACATGAATTTACTCGGCGTCGATACATGATGCACATATGCATAACTTTGACATAATTTGTACCATAAGCGTAGATTCCTCGGACCAAATCTTCGCGGAGCCTCAACTGGTCAAACGTTGGTACGACATCGACTTCTTCCGATGTCTCAAATTCAATCTTGGCTGGATCTTGTTCGTCAGCAACGACCTTTCTTTTACGAGACATGCTGTTCGAATCGAAGTTCGTTCACGTTTTTCACTGCGTGCAGAGGAAAAGCCTTGGGAACCCGGTCTGCTTGGTGAAGCACAGAAACTGTAGAACTATGGGATTTTAGTATAAATACTCAGGTGTTTATACAAAATCGCGCGCTCTGATTGGTTCGCTATCTCGGATTATCAGCCGATAATCACCTCGACGAACAAAATGGCTGCCAGTCGTTCGCGTGCTCGTGATGAAATAATATTTTTTCGTGTTGTACAATGCTTTTTCTTTTCTGTTTTTGAAATAATCATCCGTGTATTTATACTAAAACAATTATTCGCCTCAGGCTCAGTGATTCTCGGTGAATATTCACCGAGAATCACTGAGCCTGAGGCGAATAATTGTTAAATAAACGGAGAGAAATAAAAAAGGAGAAGACTGGAAACTGCATGAAAAAATGAAAGGGAAAGGCTGACTAAAGGTTGAAAAAAAGTGATGTATTTTGTGTCTCTAACAGTTCACCGAAACCAGAGGTAATATATTTTATTACTTCATTTTGAAGAAAACATGGTTCTCTATTTGCATTAATACAAAAACATTGAAGATAAACTTCACTTGAGGGGAGTCAAAAAGTGAATACATTATGAAGAAAAAAGAAGCTGCTTCTTCAAGAGAAATCCATCCCATGTCTTCAGTAGATGAGAATCTGGCTATGCTCGGAGAAAGCAAGGTGTTCACCAAGTTAGATGCCAACAGTGGTTTCTGGCAAATCTCTCTAGATGAAGAGTCGAAGTTGCTAACCACCTTCATCACACCCTTTGGCCGCTACTGCTTCAACCGGTTACCCTTTGGCATAAGTTCAGCGCCAGAAATATTTCAGTAAAGATGCCAAAGGCCCGTAGATCCCCGAGAAAATGCAAGCGCACAAAGGGAAACGCTGGAGCGAACGTCGTAAACGTAAACTTCTCTTCTTCAATTTCCTCTGCTTCGACAGTTTATTGCAATCGTATTTTACGGCGACTTGCGCTTATTTCGGCTTGCTCACTGGCTTCGTGATCGCGATTGAGTTCATCCAGCAATTTTTCTTGATTGTAATAAGACCCTTTGTCGCTTTCCGCTAATTTAGCGGCCCACTTTTTGTCAAAAGTGTTTTTTGCCTTCTTTGGCCTTCCTTTAGTCGATGAAAAAGGGCAAGATCGCTTGTTCTTCCTCAGACATCCGTGCACTGACTATGGCGCGCGAAATCGCGTGCCAAACTCAGCATGTTATTGGTGTCACGTGACACCTTGCCTTGACAATTAATATTCATTTGACATAACTTGTCAACTCTCAATTAAGTAATTAGTGTGCAAAAAATCTTTATCGCGCAATAACTAGCGATGGATATATTATTTTTTCGTGGAGTTTTTTTAATTTTAAAGATAACCTTAAGATTTATCCAACCGTTTAAAAAAGTAAACGTATGTAAAATGGCAAATTTTCCCCTTACTGATACCTTAATAAGAAAAAAATGTTTAACAGAGATGTAGCATGAAACTATGGTATGGAAAGTTGTTGCTACAATACGATCAGCTAAACAAGAGCCAAATAAAATTCCTTTTTGTTTACAATAAAATGTCAAATATAATCTAGTTTTAAAAAGATTGGTAACAATGATTAGCAAAAAGACAGTTTATATTTAAAAAAATAATAGTCTTCCCGTTCACAGGCAATGGACTCAGCTGCAGGGCCGTTAATGCATTAACGGCCCGCTAGGAGCATTTGCGGCCCGCAAAGCGCGTGTTTTCAAGAGGGCGGTTTTCAATTTGGCCGCGTATCTTGATAATAATGATAGTTTAAGACTTGCTGAACAATCCAATTCATTATCTCTATCGTGCAAGTATTCATGGTCCCATTGTTAGCAAGGGTACTTTCAAATAAGTATTCTTGCAGCCTTGTTCATAGTATTCATTGAATAATATTATTAATAATCTTGCTTTTCCTTATGTTTAGAAAATTTGAGAACCTTTATGTTGGTTGGGGCCAGAAATTCAGTGCAGAGAACTACAGTCCACCGCCTCCTCCCCCACCCCAAGAGGAATTCCCGAGTGGACCAGATATTACAGAGGCTGAAGACCCCTCTGTGGAAGAGGAAAAGGCAGTGAAGGCTGCACAACAAGAAGCTCTAGAGGCTGCTCAGATGGAGGAAGAAGATGATGATGACGATGATGATGATTAGGCGTCTGCTTCTGGAATATGTTTTGTAAAAATTGTCAAATGCTTTACAGCCTATCAGTCATAGTCTAGACACAATGTAAATAACTTAAGATGTCGTTATCTTGTTCCACATCTTGCATTGAAGTACTACTAAGTTTGAGGTTATTAGTTTTTTACTGTGCAGTTGTATATCAGGTCGTCTTTAGTCTGCTCAATTTTGGATGTAAATTCAGGAATGATAATACTTTGGTCGGCTTTGTACATCTAAACATCTGGAAATAGCTGTAAATATTAATAAAAATCACTTTACAGTGTGTTACCCTGTCTGAAATTATTATGCTGATATTAGCAATTATTACTTTATCAATGAAAGAACTTTTACATTCAGTACATATCATATTTCCTTACTTTATTCTTCCAATAAGCAGAAACTTTCTAAAGATTACAAGATTACAGAGTAAAATGGGTTAGAATTACTCTTTGTGATAATGCTTCACTACAAGCCATCTTAAAGGTGTGTAAAAACAGTCATAGTTGAAATAAAACTATTACAGTTCAATGACTTGAGAATGCATTGTCATGCAAAGGAAAAATTTATCAAGAGAATGAAATGCTTGCAGTAAAACAAAAATTTACAGAAAATGTACCTAGATAACAGTATATGAAGTAGTATTCATGACCCTTAATAATAAGGTAACTTTGAATTTGGGACAACACTGGAACTTCAGTCTGCTGGCTTCAAAAAAATGACTGAAAAAGTCACACTGACAAGCTTTTTCCATACAAACTCAGTCCATGGTTTTAGACAAGGTCAGCAACTGAAAAAGAAAATGAAATGGCATTGGAAACAACACAATTACATTCTTTCATTGTTGATATTGTGGTTCAATCTTCTCCTTGGTTGAAATTTTATTTTCCTTTGTTTCAAACTCATTATCATCAAATTAACAGGACCAAAACTAAAGAAAACCAAGTTTTAACAAAGGATAAAACTGCACCAAAACATTGAAAGTGGCAGTATAGTAGATGTACTAAGGTGTTAAAGTTTTCTTACCATTCATGGGCATTTCATCAATCTGAGTACTGTAGTACTGTTCAATGTCGCGCAGGATTCTAATGTCATCTGACTTAACAAAGTTGATGGCAACACCTTTGCGGCCAAATCGACCTGATCTACCAATCCTGTATCAAACAGATATCAACAACTATAAAGAACTGATTCATCCACAACTCAATACAGAAGAAGCAAATATGCATGAACAATGAAATTACTGGTTAAAAAAGCTTTTATCAAACAAGGCAGCTGGCATCATACAACCAGCAAAAAGAAAACAGCAGAACAGTGAAATAATGAAAATAATAATAATAATAATAATAATAATAATATCTACTAATAATAATAATCATGATTAGAATAACTATTTTTGTTGATAACAATGACAATATTTTGTTCTCAAGCAAATTTCCAACCAATTAAATATATTTATAATAATATAAATATTTGTCATTATGGCTAACTACAAGTACACACCTGTGAATGTACAATTCACGATTGTTTGGGAGATCATAGTTGATAACAAGAGACACCTGTTGTACATCAATGCCTCGAGCCCAAACATCAGTAGAAATCAGCACACGACTTCAGAGAGAAGAAAGAAACACTCTTTCAGCAGGGAATACCAGCAAGCAAATTACACAAAAGTTTCTTGACACAACTTCTTTACTTGAAAAACTTGTTCAATGACAAGTCACTTGCTGCTAAACTAAAAAGCCAAAGGGAATTTCAAGCAGTCTGGTCACTGACTCAGGCAACATTCTAATGAGGTTGATTGTGCATTCTTTCAAAATACAGTAATGTTACTTTAATGTCATACCTACAAATATATCTAAACTTTGGTACAAGGGACTTTTAGAAAACCTTTCTTAAAAAAAATCTGCAAATGACAGGTTCCACAAAACAGTACTTAGGGGAAAGAACATTAATGATAAAGAAATTGAAATGGTTTTAAACAGTGGCCTCACCTCTGGCCTGATCTGAATTCTTTCATAATGGCATCTCTTTCTTTCTGTGGCATGTCACCATGCATTGCTGACACTGTGAAGTTGGCTTCTCTCATCTTCTCTACTAACCAGTCAACCTTGATAAAAAAAAAAACAAGGAAGAATCAAAGCCAGTTAGAGAGACCTTGCATGATAAATGTCTGACCTGCTCATTATGTCTGTTTGTCAATACCATCTGGTCATGAAACATGACACTTAATTAGCCCAATCTGCACAATTAATACAAACTAACCTTCCTCTTTGTGTTACAGAATATGACAGCCTGGGTGATTGTCAGGGTGTCATACAGATCGCAAAGGGTGTCAAACTTCCATTCTTCTCTTTCTACTGCTACAAAGAACTGCTTAATTCCCTCTAGCGTCAACTCATCTCTGAGGGAAATAAACCAAATAAGTGTTTAAGACAACTGCCTGTAGCCTTTCACAAGACCCTACAAGTTCAACTATATTCCAATCATACAAAACTACACTGTGCAGCTGTAGTCTACATCATTTGATCACCAGTTAAGCAGTCATATTATTTCAGTCAAATCTTCTCTGAGATACTACCAGTACACTGCTATAATTCATGATGTCACTTCAAACCAAGTTGTTTAATGGTGAAATGTTTTTGATCACTGATTTTTGTTAGTCTACCCAAAAGACAGTAAACACAGCTATATTTCACTATTTCCCAATGTTAATAATAATAATAATAATAATAATAATAATAATAACAACACTAAAACATTTATATACAGAGCTGTATAGCTTTATAGCTGTATATCCTTACAAAAGCAATACAATAGTAAAAAGGAATACATGAAAAAACTTTAAATCTTAAGACTAAACTAGAAATGGCTAAAAAGTTACAAAAATGCTTTTTATTATTTTTTAAGGAAAAGTTTTCAGTTTGTTTTAAAACACTGAGGAGCTGTTGTTAATGTCAGATGGCAAAGTATTCCATAGTGTGGAGGCTGCCACCTAGAAAGATCTTGCAAAATGCAGTAGGGCAAGAAGATTTCTAGATGATGACTGTAGACGATGTATGGTATAAGTAGAGCGCAAATGTACAAGGGCACAGGATTGTTAAGACCCTTGTATGTGATAAGCAGAATTTTAAACATGTTGCAACAATGTTATGTTATCGCCTTTGTCTTCAGGTTTCATTGATGAAAGCACTTATCTTGAGTTTTTAAAGACTGCTATTAAATGCTAAAAGAAATTTTTCAAGAAGATTTAATACTAACCTTTTGACTAGAATCCTGATGGGGTCTGACATAAACTTTTCGGTCATTTCCAGGATATCATGAGGAAGAGTAGCACTTAAAAGAACAACCTGAGAAAGAAAAAAAAAAAACACAAGAACAGAGGAAGTGAAATAAGAAAAATGCACATAAACTGGCCAAACAATCCATACATTCCTTGGTCCATTAAATGGCTAAGTTTCTGTTAAAAAACTGGGATCCATATCACATTTTAATTATTTACCTGTGTTGCTGGGGGGAGATATCTGTATACATCATATATCTGTTCCTTGAAACCTTTGAGTAAAATATTTAAAAATATTTCATACAGTAAGTGGACACTGTGCAACACGAGAAAATAAATTTTGTATTAATTTTCTGTTAGGCAATGTAGTGTTCTACAGTTAATACAGACACCAATGAAATATCAAGCCATTTAACATTAATTAAATATTTTATTACTACAAGTACAGTACCGGAGAGAAGTAACCTAACAGAGAACGCTCAGCAGAACGCGATCTTTAAGCGTTCTACTTAGCATTCCCTTAGTGTTCTACTTAGCATTCCCTTAGCGTTCTACTTAGCATTCCCTTAGCGTTCCCTTAGCGTTCCCTTAGCGTTCCCTAAGCGTTCCCTTAGCGTTCCAATTAGCGTTCCTTAAACGTCCAGTAATGCGTTCCCTGTTAGGTTACTTCTGTCCGGTACTCTAAGCCTATAAAATATATGAAATGTTGAACTCTTCTTACCTTTATTTAACATTTCATCTGCCTCATCCAGCACCAGTAATTTTATTGATCTCGTTCTCAAGTTCCGTCTTCTGATCATGTCTACACATGTAATAATGAACAAATGTAAATATCTAGTTACTCTCACTTTGATTACTGAAATTCATGTGCTTTTGCAATCAGATGGGAAAGTATTTGCCTCACCAAATACTCTGCCAGGCGTCCCAGATACTACATGCTGCCCATAATCAAGTTTTCTGATGTCTTCTCCAATATTTGTCCCGCCAATACATGCATGGCACTGGACACTCATGTAGTCACCAAGGGCAAGGATAACCTGTATCATAACATTAAATGCCAACAGTCAAAGACATAAAATACATGCACATGTATGTATCTTATTGTCAGCTATCAACCATCATGGTTTCAACTTGTGTAAGGAAGATCTAAAACAACATTTACTTGCCTTCAAGATGCAATAACATTTTAGAGTACATATAGTGTGTAGTGGAGGTACTAAGGAAAAAAGCATCACTAACCTTTTGTATCTGCTGCGCAAGTTCTCGGGTTGGAGACATAATGAGGGCTTGTGTTTCTCTAGTCTAAAATAAGAAAAATATCTTGTTAGTTCCCAACCTTAGAGTTTGGTAAGACAATGATGCAAAAATGCATTAATCAGCGTGAAGAAGGTTGGGAAGTGATCAACTTTTGGGTCAAAACTCATTGATTTTTTAGCAGTTCACCTTGGCAGATAATCTCCCCAAGGTCAGAATATATATGGTAACTATGAAAGTTATGGGAAAATATGAAATGATCCGCATGTGGAAAAAAGGGGTAGACAAACCTGAATATCTATTGACTGCAGAACTGAAATGGAGAGGGTGGCTGTTTTTCCTGTGCCAGACTGAGCCCTGGAATCGAATAAAACATAACTGCTGTGTGATGACATAGTTACCAACAAGGGTCCAACACATCTTAGATCTACAAGGTTCATTACTGTAGCCAAACTTTTTGATCAAAGCTACCTGTATCACAGGATTACAACTACAGCACTAAGATTGAGCTTTAATCTTTAACCTTTAATGAAGTTACTCAAGACAATAGTGACTTCACTCGGATCTTACTTAATCAAACATATGTCGGTACTAAGTGGAAAAACTGAACTTCTCTCTACATGTAACATATTCACTCAAGTCAGTACGTGAGCTTTGTAAGACGGGACAAGAATGACAGTCCAGGTATAATATCAGAAAACTCACTGTGCAATCACATCACGTCCTTTTATGATCGGCTTAATAGCACGCTGCTGAATTGCAGACGGTTTTTCGAAACCTGCAAAACAGTAAAGGGAAAAACAATTGATCAAATCACATATACATGAATTTACTCGGCGTCGATACATGATGCACATATGCATAACTTTGACATAATTTGTACCATAAGCGTAGATTCCTCGGACCAAATCTTCGCGGAGCCTCAACTGGTCAAACGTTGGTACGACATCGACTTCTTCCGATGTCTCAAATTCAATCTTGGCTGGATCTTGTTCGTCAGCAACGACCTTTCTTTTACGAGACATGCTGTTCGAATCGAAGTTCGTTCACGTTTTTCACTGCGTGCAGAGGAAAAGCCTTGGGAACCCGGTCTGCTTGGTGAAGCACAGAAACTGTAGAACTATGGGATTTTAGTATAAATACTCAGGTGTTTATACAAAATCGCGCGCTCTGATTGGTTCGCTATCTCGGATTATCAGCCGATAATCACCTCGACGAACAAAATGGCTGCCAGTCGTTCGCGTGCTCGTGATGAAATAATATTTTTTCGTGTTGTACAATGCTTTTTCTTTTCTGTTTTTGAAATAATCATCCGTGTATTTATACTAAAACAATTATTCGCCTCAGGCTCAGTGATTCTCGGTGAATATTCACCGAGAATCACTGAGCCTGAGGCGAATAATTGTTAAATAAACGGAGAGAAATAAAAAAGGAGAAGACTGGAAACTGCATGAAAAAATGAAAGGGAAAGGCTGACTAAAGGTTGAAAAAAAGTGATGTATTTTGTGTCTCTAACAGTTCACCGAAACCAGAGGTAATATATTTTATTACTTCATTTTGAAGAAAACATGGTTCTCTATTTACATTAATACAAAAACATTGAAGATAAACTTCACTTGAGGGGAGTCGGTTGACGCCCTCTCCAAGTGGCCCGAAGTCATTGGTCCAATGATAATTACATGCTATGCCTAACCCATGCATCGAGTGGTTAATCCAAGAGGGCGGATGCAGTGGTGTTGTGTGCCGTAAGTAAGTACTTTGTTTTTCGATTCTAAGAGCTTTCTACAAACCAAAGTCAATCTTAAGTGATTTCTCAAGAAATAAGTTAAGGAAATGATTGGAGAGCTTAACCTAAGTTAACTCCAGCTGTAGAAAGGAGAAAAAAATTTGGAACGCTTCACGAATTTGCGTGTCATCCTTGCGCTGGAGGCAGGCGAATGTTCTCTGTTGAGTGAACCAATCACATCCAGTCGATTAGAAAAACTCCACCAATCATATCCTGTAGATTGCCGTTTAGCGACCAATCGTATCCTGTGGATTTCAAATTGCCAATCTACAGGATGTGATTGGTCACTTCGCGGGATCACAACAACGGCTCTTCATTGCTCTGGTCTCTTGCTTCTTGGATTTTGAACCGAGTAGTAGGATTTTAAAAAGCTGTAAAGAAGTTATTACAAGAGTTAGAGATCAAGCTTTCTCATCTGGTTCTACAGATTACGAGCTGGTTTCGCTAAGAATTCGTCGTCGAAGAGAGGTACGCGATAGATCGTTTTGTTGTCATTTGCATTTGTGGTCGTTCTTTCTTTTTATATCTTTCAGCCATGGCGAGAATGCCCAAGTTTAGACTTCTGACGAATGGAGAGTTGATGCTTGGTTTTAGACAAGGTCAGCAACTGAAAAAGAAAATGAAATGGCATTGGAAACAACACAATTACATTCTTTCATTGTTGATATTGTGGTTCAATCTTCTCCTTGGTTGAAATTTTATTTTCCTTTGTTTCAAACTCATTATCATCAAATTAACAGGACCAAAACTAAAGAAAACCAAGTTTTAACAAAGGATAAAACTGCACCAAAACATTGAAAGTGGCAGTATAGTAGATGTACTAAGGTGTTAAAGTTTTCTTACCATTCATGGGCATTTCATCAATCTGAGTACTGTAGTACTGTTCAATGTCGCGCAGGATTCTAATGTCATCTGACTTAACAAAGTTGATGGCAACACCTTTGCGGCCAAATCGACCTGATCTACCAATCCTGTATCAAACAGATATCAACAACTATAAAGAACTGATTCATCCACAACTCAATACAGAAGAAGCAAATATGCATGAACAATGAAATTACTGGTTAAAAAAGCTTTTATCAAACAAGGCAGCTGGCATCATACAACCAGCAAAAAGAAAACAGCAGAACAGTGAAATAATGAAAATAATAATAATAATAATAATAATAATAATATCTACTAATAATAATAATCATGATTAGAATAACTATTTTTGTTGATAACAATGACAATATTTTGTTCTCAAGCAAATTTCCAACCAATTAAATATATTTATAATAATATAAATATTTGTCATTATGGCTAACTACAAGTACACACCTGTGAATGTACAATTCACGATTGTTTGGGAGATCATAGTTGATAACAAGAGACACCTGTTGTACATCAATGCCTCGAGCCCAAACATCAGTAGAAATCAGCACACGACTTCAGAGAGAAGAAAGAAACACTCTTTCAGCAGGGAATACCAGCAAGCAAATTACACAAAAGTTTCTTGACACAACTTCTTTACTTGAAAAACTTGTTCAATGACAAGTCACTTGCTGCTAAACTAAAAAGCCAAAGGGAATTTCAAGCAGTCTGGTCACTGACTCAGGCAACATTCTAATGAGGTTGATTGTGCATTCTTTCAAAATACAGTAATGTTACTTTAATGTCATACCTACAAATATATCTAAACTTTGGTACAAGGGACTTTTAGAAAACCTTTCTTAAAAAAAATCTGCAAATGACAGGTTCCACAAAACAGTACTTAGGGGAAAGAACATTAATGATAAAGAAATTGAAATGGTTTTAAACAGTGGCCTCACCTCTGGCCTGATCTGAATTCTTTCATAATGGCATCTCTTTCTTTCTGTGGCATGTCACCATGCATTGCTGACACTGTGAAGTTGGCTTCTCTCATCTTCTCTACTAACCAGTCAACCTTGATAAAAAAAAAAACAAGGAAGAATCAAAGCCAGTTAGAGAGACCTTGCATGATAAATGTCTGACCTGCTCATTATGTCTGTTTGTCAATACCATCTGGTCATGAAACATGACACTTAATTAGCCCAATCTGCACAATTAATACAAACTAACCTTCCTCTTTGTGTTACAGAATATGACAGCCTGGGTGATTGTCAGGGTGTCATACAGATCGCAAAGGGTGTCAAACTTCCATTCTTCTCTTTCTACTGCTACAAAGAACTGCTTAATTCCCTCTAGCGTCAACTCATCTCTGAGGGAAATAAACCAAATAAGTGTTTAAGACAACTGCCTGTAGCCTTTCACAAGACCCTACAAGTTCAACTATATTCCAATCATACAAAACTACACTGTGCAGCTGTAGTCTACATCATTTGATCACCAGTTAAGCAGTCATATTATTTCAGTCAAATCTTCTCTGAGATACTACCAGTACACTGCTATAATTCATGATGTCACTTCAAACCAAGTTGTTTAATGGTGAAATGTTTTTGATCACTGATTTTTGTTAGTCTACCCAAAAGACAGTAAACACAGCTATATTTCACTATTTCCCAATGTTAATAATAATAATAATAATAATAATAATAATAATAATAACAACACTAAAACATTTATATACAGAGCTGTATAGCTTTATAGCTGTATATCCTTACAAAAGCAATACAATAGTAAAAAGGAATACATGAAAAAACTTTAAATCTTAAGACTAAACTAGAAATGGCTAAAAAGTTACAAAAATGATTTTTATTATTTTTTAAGGAAAAGTTTTCAGTTTGTTTTAAAACACTGAGGAGCTGTTGTTAATGTCAGATGGCAAAGTATTCCATAGTGTGGAGGCTGCCACCTAGAAAGATCTTGCAAAATGCAGTAGGGCAAGAAGATTTCTAGATGATGACTGTAGACAATGTATGGTATAAGTAGAGCGCAAATGTACAAGGGCACAGGATTGTTAAGACCCTTGTATGTGATAAGCAGAATTTTAAACATGTTGCAACAATGTTGTGTTATCGCCTTTGTCTTCAGGTTTCATTGATGAAAGCACTTATCTTGAGTTTTTAAAGACTGCTATTAAATGCTAAAAGAAATTTTTCAAGAAGATTTAATACTAACCTTTTGACTAGAATCCTGATGGGGTCTGACATAAACTTTTCGGTCATTTCCAGGATATCATGAGGAAGAGTAGCACTTAAAAGAACAACCTGAGAAAGAAAAAAAAAACACAAGAACAGAGGAAGTGAAATAAGAAAAATGCACATAAACTGGCCAAACAATCCATACATTCCTTGGTCCATTAAATGGCTAAGTTTCTGTTAAAAAACTGGGATCCATATCACATTTTAATTATTTACCTGTGTTGCTGGGGGGAGATATCTGTATACATCATATATCTGTTCCTTGAAACCTTTGAGTAAAATATTTAAAAATATTTCATACAGTAAGTGGACACTGTGCAACACGAGAAAATAAATTTTGTATTAATTTTCTGTTAGGCAATGTAGTGTTCTACAGTTAATACAGACACCAATGAAATATCAAGCCATTTAACATTAATTAAATATTTTATTACTACAAGTACAGTACCAGACAGAAGTAACCTAACAGAGAACGCTCAGCAGAACGCGATCTTTAAGTGTTCTACTTAGCATTCCCTTAGTGTTCTACTTAGCATTCCCTTAGCGTTCTACTTAGCATTCCCTTAGCGTTCCCTTAGCGTTCCCTTAGCGTTCCCTAAGCGTTCCCTTAGCGTTCCAATTAGCGTTCCTTAAACGTCCAGTAATGCGTTCCCTGTTAGGTTACTTCTGTCCGGTACTCTAAGCCTATAAAATATATGAAATGTTGAACTCTTCTTACCTTTATTTAACATTTCATCTGCCTCATCCAGCACCAGTAATTTTATTGATCTCGTTCTCAAGTTCCGTCTTCTGATCATGTCTACACATGTAATAATGAACAAATGTAAATATCTAGTTACTCTCACTTTGATTACTGAAATTCATGTGCTTTTGCAATCAGATGGGAAAGTATTTGCCTCACCAAATACTCTGCCAGGCGTCCCAGATACTACATGCTGCCCATAATCAAGTTTTCTGATGTCTTCTCCAATATTTGTCCCGCCAATACATGCATGGCACTGGACACTCATGTAGTCACCAAGGGCAAGGATAACCTGTATCATAACATTAAATGCCAACAGTCAAAGACATAAAATACATGCACATGTATGTATCTTATTGTCAGCTATCAACCATCATGGTTTCAACTTGTGTAAGGAAGATCTAAAACAACATTTACTTGCCTTCAAGATGCAATAACATTTTAGAGTACATATAGTGTGTAGTGGAGGTACTAAGGAAAAAAGCATCACTAACCTTTTGTATCTGCTGCGCAAGTTCTCGGGTTGGAGACATAATGAGGGCTTGTGTTTCTCTAGTCTAAAATAAGAAAAATATCTTGTTAGTTCCCAACCTTAGAGTTTGGTAAGACAATGATGCAAAAATGCATTAATCAGCGTGAAGAAGGTTGGGAAGTGATCAACTTTTGGGTCAAAACTCATTGATTTTTTAGCAGTTCACCTTGGCAGATAATCTCCCCAAGGTCAGAATATATATGGTAACTATGAAAGTTATGGGAAAATATGAAATGATCCGCATGTGGAAAAAAGGGGTAGACAAACCTGAATATCTATTGACTGCAGAACTGAAATGGAGAGGGTGGCTGTTTTTCCTGTGCCAGACTGAGCCCTGGAATCGAATAAAACATAACTGCTGTGTGATGACATAGTTACCAACAAGGGTCCAACACATCTTAGATCTACAAGGTTCATTACTGTAGCCAAACTTTTTGATCAAAGCTACCTGTATCACAGGATTACAACTACAGCACTAAGATTGAGCTTTAATCTTTAACCTTTAATGAAGTTACTCAAGACAATAGTGACTTCACTCGGATCTTACTTAATCAAACATATGTCGGTACTAAGTGGAAAAACTGAACTTCTCTCTACATGTAACATATTCACTCAAGTCAGTACGTGAGCTTTGTAAGACGGGACAAGAATGACAGTCCAGGTATAATATCAGAAAACTCACTGTGCAATCACATCACGTCCTTTTATGATCGGCTTAATAGCACGCTGCTGAATTGCAGACGGTTTTTCGAAACCTGCAAAACAGTAAAGGGAAAAACAATTGATCAAATCACATATACATGAATTTACTCGGCGTCGATACATGATGCACATATGCATAACTTTGACATAATTTGTACCATAAGCGTAGATTCCTCGGACCAAATCTTCGCGGAGCCTCAACTGGTCAAACGTTGGTACGACATCGACTTCTTCCGATGTCTCAAATTCAATCTTGGCTGGATCTTGTTCGTCAGCAACGACCTTTCTTTTACGAGACATGCTGTGCGAATCGAAGTTCGTTCACGTTTTTCACTGCGTGCAGAGGAAAAGCCTTGGGAACCCGGTCTGCTTGGTGAAGCACAGAAACTGTAGAACTATGGGATTTTAGTATAAATACTCAGGTGTTTATACAAAATCGCGCGCTCTGATTGGTTCGCTATCTCGGATTATCAGCCGATAATCACCTCGACGAACAAAATGGCTGCCAGTCGTTCGCGTGCTCGTGATGAAATAATATTTTTTCGTGTTGTACAATGCTTTTTCTTTTCTGTTTTTGAAATAATCATCCGTGTATTTATACTAAAACAATTATTCGCCTCAGGCTCAGTGATTCTCGGTGAATATTCACCGAGAATCACTGAGCCTGAGGCGAATAATTGTTAAATAAACGGAGAGAAATAAAAAAGGAGAAGACTGGAAACTGCATGAAAAAATGAAAGGGAAAGGCTGACTAAAGGTTGAAAAAAAGTGATGTATTTTGTGTCTCTAACAGTTCACCGAAACCAGAGGTAATATATTTTATTACTTCATTTTGAAGAAAACATGGTTCTCTATTTGCATTAATACAAAAACATTGAAGATAAACTTCACTTGAGGGGAGTCAAAAAGTGAATACATTATGAAGAAAAAAGAAGCTGCTTCTTCAAGAGAAATCCATCCCATGTCTTCAGTAGATGAGAATCTGGCTATGCTCGGAGAAAGCAAGGTGTTCACCAAGTTAGATGCCAACAGTGGTTTCTGGCAAATCTCTCTAGATGAAGAGTCGAAGTTGCTAACCACCTTCATCACACCCTTTGGCCGCTACTGCTTCAACCGGTTACCCTTTGGCATAAGTTCAGCGCCAGAAATATTTCAGTAAAGATGCCAAAGGCCCGTAGATCCCCGAGAAAATGCAAGCGCACAAAGGGAAACGCTGGAGCGAACGTCGTAAACGTAAACTTCTCTTCTTCAATTTCCTCTGCTTCGACAGTTTATTGCAATCGTATTTTACGGCGACTTGCGCTTATTTCGGCTTGCTCACTGGCTTCGTGATCGCGATTGAGTTCATCCAGCAATTTTTCTTGATTGTAATAAGACCCTTTGTCGCTTTCCGCTAATTTAGCGGCCCACTTTTTGTCAAAAGTGTTTTTTGCCTTCTTTGGCCTTCCTTTAGTCGATGAAAAAGGGCAAGATCGCTTGTTCTTCCTCAGACATCCGTGCACTGACTATGGCGCGCGAAATCGCGTGCCAAACTCAGCATGTTATTGGTGTCACGTGACACCTTGCCTTGACAATTAATATTCATTTGACATAACTTGTCAACTCTCAATTAAGTAATTAGTGTGCAAAAAATCTTTATCGCGCAATAACTAGCGATGGATATATTATTTTTTCGTGGAGTTTTTTTAATTTTAAAGATAACCTTAAGATTTATCCAACCGTTTAAAAAAGTAAACGTATGTAAAATGGCAAATTTTCCCCTTACTGATACCTTAATAAGAAAAAAATGTTTAACAGAGATGTAGCATGAAACTATGGTATGGAAAGTTGTTGCTACAATACGATCAGCTAAACAAGAGCCAAATAAAATTCCTTTTTGTTTACAATAAAATGTCAAATATAATCTAGTTTTAAAAAGATTGGTAACAATGATTAGCAAAAAGACAGTTTATATTTAAAAAAATAATAGTCTTCCCGTTCACAGGCAATGGACTCAGCTGCAGGGCCGTTAATGCATTAACGGCCCGCTAGGAGCATTTGCGGCCCGCAAAGCGCGTGTTTTCAAGAGGGCGGTTTTCAATTTGGCCGCGTATCTTGATAATAATGATAGTTTAAGACTTGCTGAACAATCCAATTCATTATCTCTATCGTGCAAGTATTCATGGTCCCATTGTTAGCAAGGGTACTTTCAAATAAGTATTCTTGCAGCCTTGTTCATAGTATTCATTGAATAATATTATTAATAATCTTGCTTTTCCTTATGTTTAGAAAATTTGAGAACCTTTATGTTGGTTGGGGCCAGAAATTCAGTGCAGAGAACTACAGTCCACCGCCTCCTCCCCCACCCCAAGAGGAATTCCCGAGTGGACCAGATATTACAGAGGCTGAAGACCCCTCTGTGGAAGAGGAAAAGGCAGTGAAGGCTGCACAACAAGAAGCTCTAGAGGCTGCTCAGATGGAGGAAGAAGATGATGATGACGATGATGATGATTAGGCGTCTGCTTCTGGAATATGTTTTGTAAAAATTGTCAAATGCTTTACAGCCTATCAGTCATAGTCTAGACACAATGTAAATAACTTAAGATGTCGTTATCTTGTTCCAAATCTTGCATTGAAGTACTACTAAGTTTGAGGTTATTAGTTTTTTACTGTGCAGTTGTATATCAGGTCGTCTTTAGTCTGCTCAATTTTGGATGTAAATTCAGGAATGATAATACTTTGGTCGGCTTTGTACATCTAAACATCTGGAAATAGCTGTAAATATTAATAAAAATCACTTTACAGTGTGTTACCCTGTCTGAAATTATTATGCTGATATTAGCAATTATTACTTTATCAATGAAAGAACTTTTACATTCAGTACATATCATATTTCCTTACTTTATTCTTCCAATAAGCAGAAACTTTCTAAAGATTACAAGATTACAGAGTAAAATGGGTTAGAATTACTCTTTGTGATAATGCTTCACTACAAGCCATCTTAAAGGTGTGTAAAAACAGTCATAGTTGAAATAAAACTATTACAGTTCAATGACTTGAGAATGCATTGTCATGCAAAGGAAAAATTTATCAAGAGAATGAAATGCTTGCAGTAAAACAAAAATTTACAGAAAATGTACCTAGATAACAGTATATGAAGTAGTATTCATGACCCTTAATAATAAGGTAACTTTGAATTTGGGACAACACTGGAACTTCAGTCTGCTGGCTTCAAAAAAATGACTGAAAAAGTCACACTGACAAGCTTTTTCCATACAAACTCAGTCCATGGTTTTAGACAAGGTCAGCAACTGAAAAAGAAAATGAAATGGCATTGGAAACAACACAATTACATTCTTTCATTGTTGATATTGTGGTTCAATCTTCTCCTTGGTTGAAATTTTATTTTCCTTTGTTTCAAACTCATTATCATCAAATTAACAGGACCAAAACTAAAGAAAACCAAGTTTTAACAAAGGATAAAACTGCACCAAAACATTGAAAGTGGCAGTATAGTAGATGTACTAAGGTGTTAAAGTTTTCTTACCATTCATGGGCATTTCATCAATCTGAGTACTGTAGTACTGTTCAATGTCGCGCAGGATTCTAATGTCATCTGACTTAACAAAGTTGATGGCAACACCTTTGCGGCCAAATCGACCTGATCTACCAATCCTGTATCAAACAGATATCAACAACTATAAAGAACTGATTCATCCACAACTCAATACAGAAGAAGCAAATATGCATGAACAATGAAATTACTGGTTAAAAAAGCTTTTATCAAACAAGGCAGCTGGCATCATACAACCAGCAAAAAGAAAACAGCAGAACAGTGAAATAATGAAAATAATAATAATAATAATAATAATAATATCTACTAATAATAATAATCATGATTAGAATAACTATTTTTGTTGATAACAATGACAATATTTTGTTCTCAAGCAAATTTCCAACCAATTAAATATATTTATAATAATATAAATATTTGTCATTATGGCTAACTACAAGTACACACCTGTGAATGTACAATTCACGATTGTTTGGGAGATCATAGTTGATAACAAGAGACACCTGTTGTACATCAATGCCTCGAGCCCAAACATCAGTAGAAATCAGCACACGACTTCAGAGAGAAGAAAGAAACACTCTTTCAGCAGGGAATACCAGCAAGCAAATTACACAAAAGTTTCTTGACACAACTTCTTTACTTGAAAAACTTGTTCAATGACAAGTCACTTGCTGCTAAACTAAAAAGCCAAAGGGAATTTCAAGCAGTCTGGTCACTGACTCAGGCAACATTCTAATGAGGTTGATTGTGCATTCTTTCAAAATACAGTAATGTTACTTTAATGTCATACCTACAAATATATCTAAACTTTGGTACAAGGGACTTTTAGAAAACCTTTCTTAAAAAAAATCTGCAAATGACAGGTTCCACAAAACAGTACTTAGGGGAAAGAACATTAATGATAAAGAAATTGAAATGGTTTTAAACAGTGGCCTCACCTCTGGCCTGATCTGAATTCTTTCATAATGGCATCTCTTTCTTTCTGTGGCATGTCACCATGCATTGCTGACACTGTGAAGTTGGCTTCTCTCATCTTCTCTACTAACCAGTCAACCTTGATAAAAAAAAAAACAAGGAAGAATCAAAGCCAGTTAGAGAGACCTTGCATGATAAATGTCTGACCTGCTCATTATGTCTGTTTGTCAATACCATCTGGTCATGAAACATGACACTTAATTAGCCCAATCTGCACAATTAATACAAACTAACCTTCCTCTTTGTGTTACAGAATATGACAGCCTGGGTGATTGTCAGGGTGTCATACAGATCGCAAAGGGTGTCAAACTTCCATTCTTCTCTTTCTACTGCTACAAAGAACTGCTTAATTCCCTCTAGCGTCAACTCATCTCTGAGGGAAATAAACCAAATAAGTGTTTAAGACAACTGCCTGTAGCCTTTCACAAGACCCTACAAGTTCAACTATATTCCAATCATACAAAACTACACTGTGCAGCTGTAGTCTACATCATTTGATCACCAGTTAAGCAGTCATATTATTTCAGTCAAATCTTCTCTGAGATACTACCAGTACACTGCTATAATTCATGATGTCACTTCAAACCAAGTTGTTTAATGGTGAAATGTTTTTGATCACTGATTTTTGTTAGTCTACCCAAAAGACAGTAAACACAGCTATATTTCACTATTTCCCAATGTTAATAATAATAATAATAATAATAATAATAATAATAACAACACTAAAACATTTATATACAGAGCTGTATAGCTTTATAGCTGTATATCCTTACAAAAGCAATACAATAGTAAAAAGGAATACATGAAAAAACTTTAAATCTTAAGACTAAACTAGAAATGGCTAAAAAGTTACAAAAATGCTTTTTATTATTTTTTAAGGAAAAGTTTTCAGTTTGTTTTAAAACACTGAGGAGCTGTTGTTAATGTCAGATGGCAAAGTATTCCATAGTGTGGAGGCTGCCACCTAGAAAGATCTTGCAAAATGCAGTAGGGCAAGAAGATTTCTAGATGATGACTGTAGACGATGTATGGTATAAGTAGAGCGCAAATGTACAAGGGCACAGGATTGTTAAGACCCTTGTATGTGATAAGCAGAATTTTAAACATGTTGCAACAATGTTATGTTATCGCCTTTGTCTTCAGGTTTCATTGATGAAAGCACTTATCTTGAGTTTTTAAAGACTGCTATTAAATGCTAAAAGAAATTTTTCAAGAAGATTTAATACTAACCTTTTGACTAGAATCCTGATGGGGTCTGACATAAACTTTTCGGTCATTTCCAGGATATCATGAGGAAGAGTAGCACTTAAAAGAACAACCTGAGAAAGAAAAAAAAAACACAAGAACAGAGGAAGTGAAATAAGAAAAATGCACATAAACTGGCCAAACAATCCATACATTCCTTGGTCCATTAAATGGCTAAGTTTCTGTTAAAAAACTGGGATCCATATCACATTTTAATTATTTACCTGTGTTGCTGGGGGGAGATATCTGTATACATCATATATCTGTTCCTTGAAACCTTTGAGTAAAATATTTAAAAATATTTCATACAGTAAGTGGACACTGTGCAACACGAGAAAATAAATTTTGTATTAATTTTCTGTTAGGCAATGTAGTGTTCTACAGTTAATACAGACACCAATGAAATATCAAGCCATTTAACATTAATTAAATATTTTATTACTACAAGTACAGTACCAGACAGAAGTAACCTAACAGAGAACGCTCAGCAGAACGCGATCTTTAAGCGTTCTACTTAGCATTCCCTTAGTGTTCTACTTAGCATTCCCTTAGCGTTCTACTTAGCATTCCCTTAGCGTTCCCTTAGCGTTCCCTTAGCGTTCCCTTAGCGTTCCCTAAGCGTTCCCTTAGCGTTCCAATTAGCGTTCCTTAAACGTCCAGTAATGCGTTCCCTGTTAGGTTACTTCTGTCCGGTACTCTAAGCCTATAAAATATATGAAATGTTGAACTCTTCTTACCTTTATTTAACATTTCATCTGCCTCATCCAGCACCAGTAATTTTATTGATCTCGTTCTCAAGTTCCGTCTTCTGATCATGTCTACACATGTAATAATGAACAAATGTAAATATCTAGTTACTCTCACTTTGATTACTGAAATTCATGTGCTTTTGCAATCAGATGGGAAAGTATTTGCCTCACCAAATACTCTGCCAGGCGTCCCAGATACTACATGCTGCCCATAATCAAGTTTTCTGATGTCTTCTCCAATATTTGTCCCGCCAATACATGCATGGCACTGGACACTCATGTAGTCACCAAGGGCAAGGATAACCTGTATCATAACATTAAATGCCAACAGTCAAAGACATAAAATACATGCACATGTATGTATCTTATTGTCAGCTATCAACCATCATGGTTTCAACTTGTGTAAGGAAGATCTAAAACAACATTTACTTGCCTTCAAGATGCAATAACATTTTAGAGTACATATAGTGTGTAGTGGAGGTACTAAGGAAAAAAGCATCACTAACCTTTTGTATCTGCTGCGCAAGTTCTCGGGTTGGAGACATAATGAGGGCTTGTGTTTCTCTAGTCTAAAATAAGAAAAATATCTTGTTAGTTCCCAACCTTAGAGTTTGGTAAGACAATGATGCAAAAATGCATTAATCAGCGTGAAGAAGGTTGGAAAGTGATCAACTTTTGGGTCAAAACTCATTGATTTTTTAGCAGTTCACCTTGGCAGATAATCTCCCCAAGGTCAGAATATATATGGTAACTATGAAAGTTATGGGAAAATATGAAATGATCCGCATGTGGAAAAAAGGGGTAGACAAACCTGAATATCTATTGACTGCAGAACTGAAATGGAGAGGGTGGCTGTTTTTCCTGTGCCAGACTGAGCCCTGGAATCGAATAAAACATAACTGCTGTGTGATGACATAGTTACCAACAAGGGTCCAACACATCTTAGATCTACAAGGTTCATTACTGTAGCCAAACTTTTTGATCAAAGCTACCTGTATCACAGGATTACAACTACAGCACTAAGATTGAGCTTTAATCTTTAACCTTTAATGAAGTTACTCAAGACAATAGTGACTTCACTCGGATCTTACTTAATCAAACATATGTCGGTACTAAGTGGAAAAACTGAACTTCTCTCTACATGTAACATATTCACTCAAGTCAGTACGTGAGCTTTGTAAGACGGGACAAGAATGACAGTCCAGGTATAATATCAGAAAACTCACTGTGCAATCACATCACGTCCTTTTATGATCGGCTTAATAGCACGCTGCTGAATTGCAGACGGTTTTTCGAAACCTGCAAAACAGTAAAGGGAAAAACAATTGATCAAATCACATATACATGAATTTACTCGGCGTCGATACATGATGCACATATGCATAACTTTGACATAATTTGTACCATAAGCGTAGATTCCTCGGACCAAATCTTCGCGGAGCCTCAACTGGTCAAACGTTGGTACGACATCGACTTCTTCCGATGTCTCAAATTCAATCTTGGCTGGATCTTGTTCGTCAGCAACGACCTTTCTTTTACGAGACATGCTGTTCGAATCGAAGTTCGTTCACGTTTTTCACTGCGTGCAGAGGAAAAGCCTTGGGAACCCGGTCTGCTTGGTGAAGCACAGAAACTGTAGAACTATGGGATTTTAGTATAAATACTCAGGTGTTTATACAAAATCGCGCGCTCTGATTGGTTCGCTATCTCGGATTATCAGCCGATAATCACCTCGACGAACAAAATGGCTGCCAGTCGTTCGCGTGCTCGTGATGAAATAATATTTTTTCGTGTTGTACAATGCTTTTTCTTTTCTGTTTTTGAAATAATCATCCGTGTATTTATACTAAAACAATTATTCGCCTCAGGCTCAGTGATTCTCGGTGAATATTCACCGAGAATCACTGAGCCTGAGGCGAATAATTGTTAAATAAACTGAGAGAAATAAAAAAGGAGAAGACTGGAAACTGCATGAAAAAATGAAAGGGAAAGGCTGACTAAAGGTTGAAAAAAAGTGATGTATTTTGTGTCTCTAACAGTTCACCGAAACCAGAGGTAATATATTTTATTACTTCATTTTGAAGAAAACATGGTTCTCTATTTACATTAATACAAAAACATTGAAGATAAACTTCACTTGAGGGGAGTCGGTTGACGCCCTCTCCAAGTGGCCCGAAGTCATTGGTCCAATGATAATTACATGCTATGCCTAACCCATGCATCGAGTGGTTAATCCAAGAGGGCGGATGCAGTGGTGTTGTGTGCCGTAAGTAAGTACTTTGTTTTTCGATTCTAAGAGCTTTCTACAAACCAAAGTCAATCTTAAGTGATTTCTCAAGAAATAAGTTAAGGAAATGATTGGAGAGCTTAACCTAAGTTAACTCCAGCTGTAGAAAGGAGAAAAAAATTTGGAACGCTTCACGAATTTGCGTGTCATCCTTGCGCTGGAGGCAGGCGAATGTTCTCTGTTGAGTGAACCAATCACATCCAGTCGATTAGAAAAACTCCACCAATCATATCCTGTAGATTGCCGTTTAGCGACCAATCGTATCCTGTGGATTTCAAATTGCCAATCTACAGGATGTGATTGGTCACTTCGCGGGATCACAACAACGGCTCTTCATTGCTCTGGTCTCTTGCTTCTTGGATTTTGAACCGAGTAGTAGGATTTTAAAAAGCTGTAAAGAAGTTATTACAAGAGTTAGAGATCAAGCTTTCTCATCTGGTTCTACAGATTACGAGCTGGTTTCGCTAAGAATTCGTCGTCGAAGAGAGGTACGCGATAGATCGTTTTGTTGTCATTTGCATTTGTGGTCGTTCTTTCTTTTTATATCTTTCAGCCATGGCGAGAATGCCCAAGTTTAGACTTCTGACGAATGGAGAGTTGATGCTTGGTTTTAGACAAGGTCAGCAACTGAAAAAGAAAATGAAATGGCATTGGAAACAACACAATTACATTCTTTCATTGTTGATATTGTGGTTCAATCTTCTCCTTGGTTGAAATTTTATTTTCCTTTGTTTCAAACTCATTATCATCAAATTAACAGGACCAAAACTAAAGAAAACCAAGTTTTAACAAAGGATAAAACTGCACCAAAACATTGAAAGTGGCAGTATAGTAGATGTACTAAGGTGTTAAAGTTTTCTTACCATTCATGGGCATTTCATCAATCTGAGTACTGTAGTACTGTTCAATGTCGCGCAGGATTCTAATGTCATCTGACTTAACAAAGTTGATGGCAACACCTTTGCGGCCAAATCGACCTGATCTACCAATCCTGTATCAAACAGATATCAACAACTATAAAGAACTGATTCATCCACAACTCAATACAGAAGAAGCAAATATGCATGAACAATGAAATTACTGGTTAAAAAAGCTTTTATCAAACAAGGCAGCTGGCATCATACAACCAGCAAAAAGAAAACAGCAGAACAGTGAAATAATGAAAATAATAATAATAATAATAATAATAATAATATCTACTAATAATAATAATCATGATTAGAATAACTATTTTTGTTGATAACAATGACAATATTTTGTTCTCAAGCAAATTTCCAACCAATTAAATATATTTATAATAATATAAATATTTGTCATTATGGCTAACTACAAGTACACACCTGTGAATGTACAATTCACGATTGTTTGGGAGATCATAGTTGATAACAAGAGACACCTGTTGTACATCAATGCCTCGAGCCCAAACATCAGTAGAAATCAGCACACGACTTCAGAGAGAAGAAAGAAACACTCTTTCAGCAGGGAATACCAGCAAGCAAATTACACAAAAGTTTCTTGACACAACTTCTTTACTTGAAAAACTTGTTCAATGACAAGTCACTTGCTGCTAAACTAAAAAGCCAAAGGGAATTTCAAGCAGTCTGGTCACTGACTCAGGCAACATTCTAATGAGGTTGATTGTGCATTCTTTCAAAATACAGTAATGTTACTTTAATGTCATACCTACAAATATATCTAAACTTTGGTACAAGGGACTTTTAGAAAACCTTTCTTAAAAAAAATCTGCAAATGACAGGTTCCACAAAACAGTACTTAGGGGAAAGAACATTAATGATAAAGAAATTGAAATGGTTTTAAACAGTGGCCTCACCTCTGGCCTGATCTGAATTCTTTCATAATGGCATCTCTTTCTTTCTGTGGCATGTCACCATGCATTGCTGACACTGTGAAGTTGGCTTCTCTCATCTTCTCTACTAACCAGTCAACCTTGATAAAAAAAAAAAACAAGGAAGAATCAAAGCCAGTTAGAGAGACCTTGCATGATAAATGTCTGACCTGCTCATTATGTCTGTTTGTCAATACCATCTGGTCATGAAACATGACACTTAATTAGCCCAATCTGCACAATTAATACAAACTAACCTTCCTCTTTGTGTTACAGAATATGACAGCCTGGGTGATTGTCAGGGTGTCATACAGATCGCAAAGGGTGTCAAACTTCCATTCTTCTCTTTCTACTGCTACAAAGAACTGCTTAATTCCCTCTAGCGTCAACTCATCTCTGAGGGAAATAAACCAAATAAGTGTTTAAGACAACTGCCTGTAGCCTTTCACAAGACCCTACAAGTTCAACTATATTCCAATCATACAAAACTACACTGTGCAGCTGTAGTCTACATCATTTGATCACCAGTTAAGCAGTCATATTATTTCAGTCAAATCTTCTCTGAGATACTACCAGTACACTGCTATAATTCATGATGTCACTTCAAACCAAGTTGTTTAATGGTGAAATCTTTTTGATCACTGATTTTTGTTAGTCTACCCAAAAGACAGTAAACACAGCTATATTTCACTATTTCCCAATGTTAATAATAATAATAATAATAATAATAATAATAATAATAACAACACTAAAACATTTATATACAGAGCTGTATAGCTTTATAGCTGTATATCCTTACAAAAGCAATACAATAGTAAAAAGGAATACATGAAAAAACTTTAAATCTTAAGACTAAACTAGAAATGGCTAAAATGTTACAAAAATGATTTTTATTATTTTTTAAGGAAAAGTTTTCAGTTTGTTTTAAAACACTGAGGAGCTGTTGTTAATGTCAGATGGCAAAGTATTCCATAGTGTGGAGGCTGCCACCTAGAAAGATCTTGCAAAATGCAGTAGGGCAAGAAGATTTCTAGATGATGACTGTAGACGATGTATGGTATAAGTAGAGCGCAAATGTACAAGGGCACAGGATTGTTAAGACCCTTGTATGTGATAAGCAGAATTTTAAACATGTTGCAACAATGTTGTGTTATCGCCTTTGTCTTCAGGTTTCATTGATGAAAGCACTTATCTTGAGTTTTTAAAGACTGCTATTAAATGCTAAAAGAAATTTTTCAAGAAGATTTAATACTAACCTTTTGACTAGAATCCTGATGGGGTCTGACATAAACTTTTCGGTCATTTCCAGGATATCATGAGGAAGAGTAGCACTTAAAAGAACAACCTGAGAAAGAAAAAAAAAACACAAGAACAGAGGAAGTGAAATAAGAAAAATTCACATAAACTGGCCAAACAATCCATACATTCCTTGGTCCATTAAATGGCTAAGTTTCTGTTAAAAAACTGGGATCCATATCACATTTTAATTATTTACCTGTGTTGCTGGGGGGAGATATCTGTATACATCATATATCTGTTCCTTGAAACCTTTGAGTAAAATATTTAAAAATATTTCATACAGTAAGTGGACACTGTGCAACACGAGAAAATAAATTTTGTATTAATTTTCTGTTAGGCAATGTAGTGTTCTACAGTTAATACAGACACCAATGAAATATCAAGCCATTTAACATTAATTAAATATTTTATTACTACAAGTACAGTACCAGACAGAAGTAACCTAACAGAGAACGCTAAGCAGAACGCGATCTTTAAGCGTTCTACTTAGCATTCCCTTAGCGTTCTACTTAGCATTCCCTTAGTGTTCTACTTAGCATTCCCTTAGCGTTCTACTTAGCATTCCCTTAGCGTTCCCTTAGCGTTCCCTAAGCGTTCCCTTAGCGTTCCCTAAGCGTTCCCTTAGCGTTCCCTTAGCGTTCCCTAAGCGTTCCTTAAACGTCCAGTAATGCGTTCCCTGTTAGGTTACTTCTGTCCGGTACTCTAAGCCTATAAAATATATGAAATGTTGAACTCTTCTTACCTTTATTTAACATTTCATCTGCCTCATCCAGCACCAGTAATTTTATTGATCTCGTTCTCAAGTTCCGTCTTCTGATCATGTCTACACATGTAATAATGAACAAATGTAAATATCTAGTTACTCTCACTTTGATTACTGAAATTCATGTGCTTTTGCAATCAGATGGGAAAGTATTTGCCTCACCAAATACTCTGCCAGGCGTCCCAGATACTACATGCTGCCCATAATCAAGTTTTCTGATGTCTTCTCCAATATTTGTCCCGCCAATACATGCATGGCACTGGACACTCATGTAGTCACCAAGGGCAAGGATAACCTGTATCATAACATTAAATGCCAACAGTCAAAGACATAAAATACATGCACATGTATGTATCTTATTGTCAGCTATCAACCATCATGGTTTCAACTTGTGTAAGGAAGATCTAAAACAACATTTACTTGCCTTCAAGATGCAATAACATTTTAGAGTACATATAGTGTGTAGTGGAGGTACTAAGTGTAACAGGACGCAGCGGTAGGGCGAGTAGGAACGAGAAGGATTCAAGGACTTTCAGGCGATTTATTGACCGAATACAATGATACAGCAGGCTAGCAAAATAGGCTAAAATAAACGGGAACGACTAACAGATCATAGCTAGTGAATAACATGAGATAAGCAGTAATGTTTACATTCGGTAAACTAACAGAGTGACTAAAAGCTATTGACTATTACAAGACAAAAAGTAACCTTGGAAATCCTAGCTTAATAAGCTAATAAACAAAGATTAAAATAGAACGGAAGGGATGTACATATGCAAATTAAATTTGAGAACCAACGACGAAATCACGTGACGCGGCTCGCACAAGCGATTCGCGTGAGCGATACAAAATAACTTGTGAAAGCTATGGGAAATTCTGCAGTATTATGGTAGCCAATGGCAATAACATGACCAGCAATGGAGTTCTACGTCGAGGATGTAAGGTTGGAGCGAATTTGAACTAAGTAAGTGGAACAGAAAATGCGAATTTGCGAACAAATAGTTTTGACCTAACGCGTGACTTGTAGTCGAAACGAAGAGTGAATCTAACTGAAAGCAAAAGCTAGGAGAACTAAGTAGCTTTCCAATGAACAGTTGTAAAACGGAATAAAGTAACTTACAATAAACAGAAACAGGCTAATTGTTCTACGAAAATGTGCGCAATAAAGCGTAGGAGACCCAAAAGAAAACTAACTAAAAATCGAAGCAAACGCGCGTCTCCAATTACAAAACATTAAGTCAGAATAGCAACTAAAAGGGAATAGACTTGCCAAGTCTTTTTGAACGAATAAACTAGCGAACTCAAAGCAAAAGCACAACTAGATTTGTTTACATTACGGAGCAAAGTTATAGTTCTACTAAGTACTAAATGATACGCTATAAGACTGGAATTATTTCTGCTTAGCGATTACGGAGGTCAAGTACTTTAAACTGTAGTAAATCAAACTTAAATACCTCGCTACAAGCAAGTCCCTCTTTTCTTTGAACTCCACCAGTTAGGCTCTCGAGGTCTCGACTGAACTCTAGCTAAAACGCACTTCTACTTATATGAGAGCGCTAAACACGAAACAACAATCTTGCACGCACCGAAACGATTTTAGGGTACGTTGCCAAACCACTTTTCTTCCGGAGTAGACACAGCGGCAAGGATCTCCTGTAATTCATCTTACTATCTCGGGTGGTAAATCTAATTAACTGACTAAAATGATCTGCCGAAAAGTAACCGCGAAACCCTAGCTTTATCTTGAGCGTTTTTAGCAGTTAAATGTGGTTTCCTCAAACATTTTTTAGCGGTGCGTAAGCTTGCTATAATGAAAACGGAAAATTCCTAAACGCAAAAACATGTAGCAAGAAAAAGAACGAAAATTTGTATGTCTGGTGACCCTGTCACATAAGGAAAAAAGCATCACTAACCTTTTGTATCTGCTGCGCAAGTTCTCGGGTTGGAGACATAATGAGGGCTTGTGTTTCTCTAGTCTAAAATAAGAAAAATATCTTGTTAGTTCCCAACCTTAGAGTTTGGTAAGACAATGATGCAAAAATGCATTAATCAGCGTGAAGAAGGTTGGGAAGTGATCAACTTTTGGGTCAAAACTCATTGATTTTTTAGCAGTTCACCTTGGCAGATAATCTCCCCAAGGTCAGAATATATATGGTAACTATGAAAGTTATGGGAAAATATGAAATGATCCGCATGTGGAAAAAAGGGGTAGACAAACCTGAATATCTATTGACTGCAGAACTGAAATGGAGAGGGTGGCTGTTTTTCCTGTGCCAGACTGAGCCCTGGAATCGAATAAAACATAACTGCTGTGTGATGACATAGTTACCAACAAGGGTCCAACACATCTTAGATCTACAAGGTTCATTACTGTAGCCAAACTTTTTGATCAAAGCTACCTGTATCACAGGATTACAACTACAGCACTAAGATTGAGCTTTAATCTTTAACCTTTAATGAAGTTACTCAAGACAATAGTGACTTCACTCGGATCTTACTTAATCAAACATATGTCGGTACTAAGTGGAAAAACTGAACTTCTCTCTACATGTAACATATTCACTCAAGTCAGTACGTGAGCTTTGTAAGACGGGACAAGAATGACAGTCCAGGTATAATATCAGAAAACTCACTGTGCAATCACATCACGTCCTTTTATGATCGGCTTAATAGCACGCTGCTGAATTGCAGACGGTTTTTCGAAACCTGCAAAACAGTAAAGGGAAAAACAATTGATCAAATCACATATACATGAATTTACTCGGCGTCGATACATGATGCACATATGCATAACTTTGACATAATTTGTACCATAAGCGTAGATTCCTCGGACCAAATCTTCGCGGAGCCTCAACTGGTCAAACGTTGGTACGACATCGACTTCTTCCGATGTCTCAAATTCAATCTTGGCTGGATCTTGTTCGTCAGCAACGACCTTTCTTTTACGAGACATGCTGTTCGAATCGAAGTTCGTTCACGTTTTTCACTGCGTGCAGAGGAAAAGCCTTGGGAACCCGGTCTGCTTGGTGAAGCACAGAAACTGTAGAACTATGGGATTTTAGTATAAATACTCAGGTGTTTATACAAAATCGCGCGCTCTGATTGGTTCGCTATCTCGGATTATCAGCCGATAATCACCTCGACGAACAAAATGGCTGCCAGTCGTTCGCGTGCTCGTGATGAAATAATATTTTTTCGTGTTGTACAATGCTTTTTCTTTTCTGTTTTTGAAATAATCATCCGTGTATTTATACTAAAACAATTATTCGCCTCAGGCTCAGTGATTCTCGGTGAATATTCACCGAGAATCACTGAGCCTGAGGCGAATAATTGTTAAATAAACGGAGAGAAATAAAAAAGGAGAAGACTGGAAACTGCATGAAAAAATGAAAGGGAAAGGCTGACTAAAGGTTGGAAAAAAGTGATGTATTTTGTGTCTCTAACAGTTCACCGAAACCAGAGGTAATATATTTTATTACTTCATTTTGAAGAAAACATGGTTCTCTATTTGCATTAATACAAAAACATTGAAGATAAACTTCACTTAAGGGGAGTCAAAAAGTGAATACATTATGAAGAAAAAAGAAGCTGCTTCTTCAAGAGAAATCCATCCCATGTCTTCAGTAGATGAGAATCTGGCTATGCTCGGAGAAAGCAAGGTGTTCACCAAGTTAGATGCCAACAGTGGTTTCTGGCAAATCTCTCTAGATGAAGAGTCGAAGTTGCTAACCACCTTCATCACACCCTTTGGCCGCTACTGCTTCAACCGGTTACCCTTTGGCATAAGTTCAGCGCCAGAAATATTTCAGTAAAGATGCCAAAAGCCCGTAGATCCCCGAGAAAATGCAAGCGCACAAAGGGAAACGCTGGAGCGAACGTCGTAAACGTAAACTTCTCTTCTTCAATTTCCTCTGCTTCGACAGTTTATTGCAATCGTATTTTACGGCGACTTGCGCTTATTTCGGCTTGCTCACTGGCTTCGTGATCGCGATTGAGTTCATCCAGCAATTTTTCTTGATTGTAATAAGACCCTTTGTCGCTTTCCGCTAATTTAGCGGCCCACTTTTTGTCAAAAGTGTTTTTTGCCTTCTTTGGCCTTCCTTTAGTCGATGAAAAAGGGCAAGATCGCTTGTTCTTCCTCAGACATCCGTGCACTGACTATGGCGCGCGAAATCGCGTGCCAAACTCAGCATGTTATTGGTGTCACGTGACACCTTGCCTTGACAATTAATATTCATTTGACATAACTTGTCAACTCTCAATTAAGTAATTAGTGTGCAAAAAATCTTTATCGCGCAATAACTAGCGATGGATATATTATTTTTTCGTGGAGTTTTTTTAATTTTAAAGATAACCTTAAGATTTATCCAACCGTTTAAAAAAGTAAACGTATGTAAAATGGCAAATTTTCCCCTTACTGATACCTTAATAAGAAAAAAATGTTTAACAGAGATGTAGCATGAAACTATGGTATGGAAAGTTGTTGCTACAATACGATCAGCTAAACAAGAGCCAAATAAAATTCCTTTTTGTTTACAATAAAATGTCAAATATAATCTAGTTTTAAAAAGATTGGTAACAATGATTAGCAAAAAGACAGTTTATATTTAAAAAAATAATAGTCTTCCCGTTCACAGGCAATGGACTCAGCTGCAGGGCCGTTAATGCATTAACGGCCCGCTAGGAGCATTTGCGGCCCGCAAAGCGCGTGTTTTCAAGAGGGCGGTTTTCAATTTGGCCGCGTATCTTGATAATAATGATAGTTTAAGACTTGCTGAACAATCCAATTCATTATCTCTATCGTGCAAGTATTCATGGTCCCATTGTTAGCAAGGGTACTTTCAAATAAGTATTCTTGCAGCCTTGTTCATAGTATTCATTGAATAATATTATTAATAATCTTGCTTTTCCTTATGTTTAGAAAATTTGAGAACCTTTATGTTGGTTGGGGCCAGAAATTCAGTGCAGAGAACTACAGTCCACCGCCTCCTCCCCCACCCCAAGAGGAATTCCCGAGTGGAACAGATATTACAGAGGCTGAAGGCCCCTCTGTGGAAGAGGAAAAGGCACTGAAGGCTGCACAACAAGAAGCTCTAGAGGCTGCTGAGATGGAGGAAGAAGATGATGAAGACGATGATGATGATTAGGCGTCTGCTTCTGGAATATGTTTTGTAAAAATTGTCAAATGCTTTACAGCCTATCAGTCATAGTCTAGACACAATGTAAATAACTTAAGATGTCGTTATCTTGTTCCAAATCTTGCATTGAAGTACTACTAAGTTTGAGGTTATTAGTTTTTTACTGTGCAGTTGTATATCAGGTCGTCTTTAGTCTGCTCAATTTTGGATGTAAATTCAGGAATGATAATACTTTGGTCGGCTTTGTACATCTAAACATCTGGAAATAGCTGTAAATATTAATAAAAATCACTTTACAGTGTGTTACCCTGTCTGAAATTATTATGCTGATATTAGCAATTATTACTTTATCAATGAAAGAACTTTTACATTCAGTACATATCATATTTCCTTACTTTATTCTTCCAATAAGCAGAAACTTTCTAAAGATTACAAGATTACAGAGTAAAATGGGTTAGAATTACTCTTTGTGATAATGCTTCACTACAAGCCATCTTAAAGGTGTGTAAAAACAGTCATAGTTGAAATAAAACTATTACAGTTCAATGACTTGAGAATGCATTGTCATGCAAAGGAAAAATTTATCAAGAGAATGAAATGCTTGCAGTAAAACAAAAATTTACAGAAAATGTACCTAGATAACAGTATATGAAGTAGTATTCATGACCCTTAATAATAAGGTAACTTTGAATTTGGGACAACACTGGAACTTCAGTCTGCTGGCTTCAAAAAAATGACTGAAAAAGTCACACTGACAAGCTTTTTCCATACAAACTCAGTCCATGGTTTTAGACAAGGTCAGCAACTGAAAAAGAAAATGAAATGGCATTGGAAACAACACAATTACATTCTTTCATTGTTGATATTGTGGTTCAATCTTCTCCTTGGTTGAAATTTTATTTTCCTTTGTTTCAAACTCATTATCATCAAATTAACAGGACCAAAACTAAAGAAAACCAAGTTTTAACAAAGGATAAAACTGCACCAAAACATTGAAAGTGGCAGTATAGTAGATGTACTAAGGTGTTAAAGTTTTCTTACCATTCATGGGCATTTCATCAATCTGAGTACTGTAGTACTGTTCAATGTCGCGCAGGATTCTAATGTCATCTGACTTAACAAAGTTGATGGCAACACCTTTGCGGCCAAATCGACCTGATCTACCAATCCTGTATCAAACAGATATCAACAACTATAAAGAACTGATTCATCCACAACTCAATACAGAAGAAGCAAATATGCATGAACAATGAAATTACTGGTTAAAAAAGCTTTTATCAAACAAGGCAGCTGGCATCATACAACCAGCAAAAAGAAAACAGCAGAACAGTGAAATAATGAAAATAATAATAATAATAATAATAATAATATCTACTAATAATAATAATCATGATTAGAATAACTATTTTTGTTGATAACAATGACAATATTTTGTTCTCAAGCAAATTTCCAACCAATTAAATATATTTATAATAATATAAATATTTGTCATTATGGCTAACTACAAGTACACACCTGTGAATGTACAATTCACGATTGTTTGGGAGATCATAGTTGATAACAAGAGACACCTGTTGTACATCAATGCCTCGAGCCCAAACATCAGTAGAAATCAGCACACGACTTCAGAGAGAAGAAAGAAACACTCTTTCAGCAGGGAATACCAGCAAGCAAATTACACAAAAGTTTCTTGACACAACTTCTTTACTTGAAAAACTTGTTCAATGACAAGTCACTTGCTGCTAAACTAAAAAGCCAAAGGGAATTTCAAGCAGTCTGGTCACTGACTCAGGCAACATTCTAATGAGGTTGATTGTGCATTCTTTCAAAATACAGTAATGTTACTTTAATGTCATACCTACAAATATATCTAAACTTTGGTACAAGGGACTTTTAGAAAACCTTTCTTAAAAAAAATCTGCAAATGACAGGTTCCACAAAACAGTACTTAGGGGAAAGAACATTAATGATAAAGAAATTGAAATGGTTTTAAACAGTGGCCTCACCTCTGGCCTGATCTGAATTCTTTCATAATGGCATCTCTTTCTTTCTGTGGCATGTCACCATGCATTGCTGACACTGTGAAGTTGGCTTCTCTCATCTTCTCTACTAACCAGTCAACCTTGATAAAAAAAAAAACAAGGAAGAATCAAAGCCAGTTAGAGAGACCTTGCATGATAAATGTCTGACCTGCTCATTATGTCTGTTTGTCAATACCATCTGGTCATGAAACATGACACTTAATTAGCCCAATCTGCACAATTAATACAAACTAACCTTCCTCTTTGTGTTACAGAATATGACAGCCTGGGTGATTGTCAGGGTGTCATACAGATCGCAAAGGGTGTCAAACTTCCATTCTTCTCTTTCTACTGCTACAAAGAACTGCTTAATTCCCTCTAGCGTCAACTCATCTCTGAGGGAAATAAACCAAATAAGTGTTTAAGACAACTGCCTGTAGCCTTTCACAAGACCCTACAAGTTCAACTATATTCCAATCATACAAAACTACACTGTGCAGCTGTAGTCTACATCATTTGATCACCAGTTAAGCAGTCATATTATTTCAGTCAAATCTTCTCTGAGATACTACCAGTACACTGCTATAATTCATGATGTCACTTCAAACCAAGTTGTTTAATGGTGAAATCTTTTTGATCACTGATTTTTGTTAGTCTACCCAAAAGACAGTAAACACAGCTATATTTCACTATTTCCCAATGTTAATAATAATAATAATAATAATAATAATAATAATAATAATAATAACAACACTAAAACATTTATATACAGAGCTGTATAGCTTTATAGCTGTATATCCTTACAAAAGCAATACAATAGTAAAAAGGAATACATGAAAAAACTTTAAATCTTAAGACTAAACTAGAAATGGCTAAAAAGTTACAAAAATGCTTTTTATTATTTTTTAAGGAAAAGTTTTCAGTTTGTTTTAAAACACTGAGGAGCTGTTGTTAATGTCAGATGGCAAAGTATTCCATAGTGTGGAGGCTGCCACCTAGAAAGATCTTGCAAAATGCAGTAGGGCAAGAAGATTTCTAGATGATGACTGTAGACGATGTATGGTATAAGTAGAGCGCAAATGTACAAGGGCACAGGATTGTTAAGACCCTTGTATGTGATAAGCAGAATTTTAAACATGTTGCAACAATGTTATGTTATCGCCTTTGTCTTCAGGTTTCATTGATGAAAGCACTTATCTTGAGTTTTTAAAGACTGCTATTAAATGCTAAAAGAAATTTTTCAAGAAGATTTAATACTAACCTTTTGACTAGAATCCTGATGGGGTCTGACATAAACTTTTCGGTCATTTCCAGGATATCATGAGGAAGAGTAGCACTTAAAAGAACAACCTGAGAAAGAAAAAAAAAACACAAGAACAGAGGAAGTGAAATAAGAAAAATGCACATAAACTGGCCAAACAATCCATACATTCCTTGGTCCATTAAATGGCTAAGTTTCTGTTAAAAAACTGGGATCCATATCACATTTTAATTATTTACCGGTGTTGCTGGGGGGAGATATCTGTATACATCATATATCTGTTCCTTGAAACCTTTGAGTAAAATATCTAAAAATATTTCATACAGTAAGTGGACACTGTGCAACACGAGAAAATAAATTTTGTATTAATTTTCTGTTAGGCAATGTAGTGTTCTACAGTTAATACAGACACCAATGAAATATCAAGCCATTTAACATTAATTAAATATTTTATTACTACAAGTACAGTACCAGACAGAAGTAACCTAACAGAGAACGCTAAGCAGAACGCGATCTTTAAGCGTTCTACTTAGCATTCCCTTAGTGTTCTACTTAGCATTCCCTTAGTGTTCTACTTAGCATTCCCTTAGCGTTCTACTTAGCATTCCCTTAGCGTTCCCTTAGCGTTCCCTAAGCGTTCCCTTAGCGTTCCAATTAGCGTTCCTTAAACGTCCAGTAATGCGTTCCCTGTTAGGTTACTTCTGTCCGGTACTCTAAGCCTATAAAATATATGAAATGTTGAACTCTTCTTACCTTTATTTAACATTTCATCTGCCTCATCCAGCACCAGTAATTTTATTGATCTCGTTCTCAAGTTCCGTCTTCTGATCATGTCTACACATGTAATAATGAACAAATGTAAATATCTAGTTACTCTCACTTTGATTATTGAAATTCATGTGCTTTTGCAATCAGATGGGAAAGTATTTGCCTCACCAAATACTCTGCCAGGCGTCCCAGATACTACATGCTGCCCATAATCAAGTTTTCTGATGTCTTCTCCAATATTTGTCCCGCCAATACATGCATGGCACTGGACACTCATGTAGTCACCAAGGGCAAGGATAACCTGTATCATAACATTAAATGCCAACAGTCAAAGACATAAAATACATGCACATGTATGTATCTTATTGTCAGCTATCAACCATCATGGTTTCAACTTGTGTAAGGAAGATCTAAAACAACATTTACTTGCCTTCAAGATGCAATAACATTTTAGAGTACATATAGTGTGTAGTGGAGGTACTAAGGAAAAAAGCATCACTAACCTTTTGTATCTGCTGCGCAAGTTCTCGGGTTGGAGACATAATGAGGGCTTGTGTTTCTCTAGTCTAAAATAAGAAAAATATCTTGTTAGTTCCCAACCTTAGAGTTTGGTAAGACAATGATGCAAAAATGCATTAATCAGCGTGAAGAAGGTTGGGAAGTGATCAACTTTTGGGTCAAAACTCATTGATTTTTTAGCAGTTCACCTTGGCAGATAATCTCCCCAAGGTCAGAATATATATGGTAACTATGAAAGTTATGGGAAAATATGAAATGATCCGCATGTGGAAAAAAGGGGTAGACAAACCTGAATATCTATTGACTGCAGAACTGAAATGGAGAGGGTGGCTGTTTTTCCTGTGCCAGACTGAGCCCTGGAATCGAATAAAACATAACTGCTGTGTGATGACATAGTTACCAACAAGGGTCCAACACATCTTAGATCTACAAGGTTCATTACTGTAGCCAAACTTTTTGATCAAAGCTACCTGTATCACAGGATTACAACTACAGCACTAAGATTGAGCTTTAATCTTTAACCTTTAATGAAGTTACTCAAGACAATAGTGACTTCACTCGGATCTTACTTAATCAAACATATGTCGGTACTAAGTGGAAAAACTGAACTTCTCTCTACATGTAACATATTCACTCAAGTCAGTAAGTGAGCTTTGTAAGACGGGACAAGAATGACAGTCCAGGTATAATATCAGAAAACTCACTGTGCAATCACATCACGTCCTTTTATGATCGGCTTAATAGCACGCTGCTGAATTGCAGACGGTTTTTCGAAACCTGCAAAACAGTAAAGGGAAAAACAATTGATCAAATCACATATACATGAATTTACTCGGCGTCGATACATGATGCACATATGCATAACTTTGACATAATTTGTACCATAAGCGTAGATTCCTCGGACCAAATCTTCGCGGAGCCTCAACTGGTCAAACGTTGGTACGACATCGACTTCTTCCGATGTCTCAAATTCAATCTTGGCTGGATCTTGTTCGTCAGCAACGACCTTTCTTTTACGAGACATGCTGTGCGAATCGAACTTCGTTCACGTTTTTCACTGCGTGCAGAGGAAAAGCCTTGGGAACCCGGTCTGCTTGGTGAAGCACAGAAACTGTAGAACTATGGGATTTTAGTATAAATACTCAGGTGTTTATACAAAATCGCGCGCTCTGATTGGTTCGCTATCTCGGATTATCAGCCGATAATCACCTCGACGAACAAAATGGCTGCCAGTCGTTCGCGCGCCTTTGATGAAATAAAATGTTTTCGTGTTGTATAATGCTTTTTATTTTCTTTTTTGAAATAATCACCTGCGTATTTATACTAAAACAATTATTCGCCTCAGGCTCAGTGATTATCGGTGAATATTCACCTCGACTTCGTCTCGGTGAATATTCCTCGATAATCACTTCGCCTTCGGCGAATAATTGTTAATTAGTATAAATACTCAGGTGTTTATACAAAATCGCGCGCTCTGATTGGTTCGCTATCTCGGATTATCAGCCGATAATCACCTCGACGAACAAAATGGCTGCCAGTCGTTCGCGTGCTCGTGATGAAATAATATTTTTTCGTGTTGTACAATGCTTTTTCTTTTCTGTTTTTGAAATAATCATCCGTGTATTTATACCAAAACAATTATTCGCCTCAGGCTCAGTGATTCTCGGTGAATATTCACCGAGAATCACTGAGCCTGAGGCGAATAATTGTTAAATAAACGGAGAGAAATAAAAAAGGAGAAGACTGGAAACTGCATGAAAAAATGAAAGGGAAAGGCTGACTAAAGGTTGAAAAAAAGTGATGTATTTTGTGTCTCTAACAGTTCACCGAAACCAGAGGTAATATATTTTATTACTTCATTTTGAAGAAAACATGGTTCTCTATTTGCATTAATACAAAAACATTGAAGATAAACTTCACTTGAGGGGAGTCAAAAAGTGAATACATTATGAAGAAAAAAGAAGCTGCTTCTTCAAGAGAAATCCATCCCATGTCTTCAGTAGATGAGAATCTGGCTATGCTCGGAGAAAGCAAGGTGTTCACCAAGTTAGATGCCAACAGTGGTTTCTGGCAAATCTCTCTAGATGAAGAGTCGAAGTTGCTAACCACCTTCATCACACCCTTTGGCCGCTACTGCTTCAACCGGTTACCCTTTGGCATAAGTTCAGCGCCAGAAATATTTCAGTAAAGATGCCAAAGGCCCGTAGATCCCCGAGAAAATGCAAGCGCACAAAGGGAAACGCTGGAGCGAACGTCGTAAACGTAAACTTCTCTTCTTCAATTTCCTCTGCTTCGACAGTTTATTGCAATCGTATTTTACGGCGACTTGCGCTTATTTCGGCTTGCTCACTGGCTTCGTGATCGCGATTGAGTTCATCCAGCAATTTTTCTTGATTGTAATAAGACCCTTTGTCGCTTTCCGCTAATTTAGCGGCCCACTTTTTGTCAAAAGTGTTTTTTGCCTTCTTTGGCCTTCCTTTAGTCGACGAAAAAGGGCAAGATCGCTTGTTCTTCCTCAGACATCCGTGCACTGACTATGGCGCGCGAAATCGCGTGCCAAACTCAGCATGTTATTGGTGTCACGTGACACCTTGCCTTGACAATTAATATTCATTTGACATAACTTGTCAACTCTCAATTAAGTAATTAGTGTGCAAAAAATCTTTATCGCGCAATAACTAGCGATGGATATAATATTTTTTCGTGGAGTTTTTTTAATTTTAAAGATAACCTTAAGATTTATCCAACCGTTTAAAAAAGTAAACGTATGTAAAATGGCAAATTTTCCCCTTACTGATACCTTAATAAGAAAAAAATGTTTAACAGAGATGTAGCATGAAACTATGGTATGGAAAGTTGTTGCTACAATACGATCAGCTAAACAAGAGCCAAATAAAATTCCTTTTTGTTTACAATAAAATGTCAAATATAATCTAGTTTTAAAAAGATTGGTAACAATGATTAGCAAAAAGACAGTTTATATTTAAAAAAATAACAGTCTTCCCGTTCACAGGCAATGGACTCAGCTGCAGGGCCGTTAATGCATTAACGGCCCGCTAGGAGCATTTGCGGCCCGCAAAGCGCGTGTTTTCAAGAGGGCGGTTTTCAATTTGGCCGCGTATCTTGATAATAATAGGACAATCACATGACTTTTGGAGGGCATATAGTTTATTTGTGGCCCGAGTAGCATCATTTGCGCCCGAGCGCGAAGCGCAAGGGCGCAAATGATGCTACGAGGGACACAAAAAAACTGTATGACCGACAAAAGTCATGTGATTAACATTATTATCAATACACATGGCCAAATCGTACAAATTCATTTAACAGAGATGTAGCATGAAACTATGGTATGGAAAGTTGTTGCTACAATACGATCAGCTAAACAAGAGCCAAATAAGATTCCTTTTTGTTTACAATAAAATGTCAAATATAATCTAGTTTGAAAAAGATTGGTAACAATGATTAGCAAAAAGACAGATTATATTTAAAAAAAATAATAGTCTTCCCGTTCACAGGGAATGGACTCAGCTGCAGGGCCGTTAATGCATTAACGGCCCGCTAGGAGTCATTTGCGGCCCGCAAAGCGCGTGTTTTCAAGAGGGCGGTTTTCAATTTGGCCGCGTATCTTGATAATAATGATAGTTTAAGACTTGCTGAACAATCCAATTCATTATCTCTATCGTGCAAGTATTCATGGTCCCATTGTTAGCAAGGGTACTTTCAAATAAGTATTCTTGCAGCCTTGTTCATAGTATTCATTGAATAATATTATTAATAATCTTGCTTTTCCTTATGTTTAGAAAATTTGAGAACCTTTATGTTGGTTGGGGCCAGAAATTCAGTGCAGAGAACTACAGTCCACCGCCTCCTCCCCCACCCCAAGAGGAATTCCCGAGTGGACCAGATATTACAGAGGCTGAAGGCCCCTCTGTGGAAGAGGAAAAGGCAGTGAAGGCTGCACAACAAGAAGCTCTAGAGGCTGCTGAGATGGAGGAAGAAGATGATGATGACGATGATGATGATTAGGCGTCTGCTTCTGGAATATGTTTTGTAAAAATTGTCAAATGCTTTACAGCCTATCAGTCATAGTCTAGACACAATGTAAATAACTTAAGATGTCGTTATCTTGTTCCAAATCTTGCATTGAAGTACTACTAAGTTTGAGGTTATTAGTTTTTTACTGTGCAGTTGTATATCAGGTCGTCTTTAGTCTGCTCAATTTTGGATGTAAATTCAGGAATGATAATACTTTGGTCGGCTTTGTACATCTAAACATCTGGAAATAGCTGTAAATATTAATAAAAATCACTTTACAGTGTGTTACCCTGTCTGAAATTATTATGCTGATATTAGCAATTATTACTTTATCAATGAAAGAACTTTTACATTCAGTACATATCATATTTCCTTACTTTATTCTTCCAATAAGGAGAAACTTTCCAAAGATTACAAGATTACAGAGTAAAATGGGTTAGAATTACTCTTTGTGATAATGCTTCACTACAAGCCATCTTAAAGGTGTGTAAAAACAGTCATAGTTGAAATAAAACTATTACAGTTCAATGACTTGAGAATGCATTGTCATGCAAAGGAAAAATTTATCAAGAGAATGAAATGCTTGCAGTAAAACAAAAATTTACAGAAAATGTACCTAGATAACAGTATATGAAGTAGTATTCATGACCCTTAATAATAAGGTAACTTTGAATTTGGGACAACGCTGGAACTTCAGTCTGCTGGCTTCAAAAAAATGACTGAAAAAGTCACACTGACAAGCTTTTTCCATACAAACTCAGTCCATGGTTTTAGACAAGGTCAGCAACTAAAAAAGAAAATGAAATGGCATTGGAAACAACACAATTACATTCTTTCATTGTTGATATTGTGGTTCAATCTTCTCCTTGGTTGAAATTTTATTTTCCTTTGTTTCAAACTCATTATCATCAAATTAACAGGACCAAAACTAAAGAAAACCAAGTTTTAACAAAGGATAAAACTGCACCAAAACATTGAAAGTGGCAGTATAGTAGATGTACTAAGGTGTTAAAGTTTTCTTACCATTCATGGGCATTTCATCAATCTGAGTACTGTAGTACTGTTCAATGTCGCGCAGGATTCTAATGTCATCTGACTTAACAAAGTTGATGGCAACACCTTTGCGGCCAAATCGACCTGATCTACCAATCCTGTATCAAACAGATATCAACAACTATAAAGAACTGATTCATCCACAACTCAATACAGAAGAAGCAAATATGCATGAACAATGAAATTACTGGTTAAAAAAGCTTTTATCAAACAAGGCAGCTGGCATCATACAACCAGCAAAAAGAAAACAGCAGAACAGTGAAATAATGAAAATAATAATAATAATAATAATAATAATATCTACTAATAATAATAATCATGATTAGAATAACTATTTTTGTTGATAACAATGACAATATTTTGTTCTCAAGCAAATTTCCAACCAATTAAATATATTTATAATAATATAAATATTTGTCATTATGGCTAACTACAAGTACACACCTGTGAATGTACAATTCCCGATTGTTTGGGAGATCATAGTTGATAACAAGAGACACCTGTTGTACATCAATGCCTCGAGCCCAAACATCAGTAGAAATCAGCACACGACTTCAGAGAGAAGAAAGAAACACTCTTTCAGCAGGGAATACCAGCAAGCAAATTACACAAAAGTTTCTTGACACAACTTCTTTACTTGAAAAACTTGTTCAATGACAAGTCACTTGCTGCTAAACTAAAAAGCCAAAGGGAATTTCAAGCAGTCTGGTCACTGACTCAGGCAACATTCTAATGAGGTTGATTGTGCATTCTTTCAAAATACAGTAATGTTACTTTAATGTCATACCTACAAATATATCTAAACTTTGGTACAAGGGACTTTTAGAAAACCTTTCTTAAAAAAAATCTGCAAATGACAGGTTCCACAAAACAGTACTTAGGGGAAAGAACATTAATGATAAAGAAATTGAAATGGTTTTAAACAGTGGCCTCACCTCTGGCCTGATCTGAATTCTTTCATAATGGCATCTCTTTCTTTCTGTGGCATGTCACCATGCATTGCTGACACTGTGAAGTTGGCTTCTCTCATCTTCTCTACTAACCAGTCAACCTTGATAAAAAAAAAAACAAGGAAGAATCAAAGCCAGTTAGAGAGACCTTGCATGATAAATGTCTGACCTGCTCATTATGTCTGTTTGTCAATACCATCTGGTCATGAAACATGACACTTAATTAGCCCAATCTGCACAATTAATACAAACTAACCTTCCTCTTTGTGTTACAGAATATGACAGCCTGGGTGATTGTCAGGGTGTCATACAGATCGCAAAGGGTGTCAAACTTCCATTCTTCTCTTTCTACTGCTACAAAGAACTGCTTAATTCCCTCTAGCGTCAACTCATCTCTGAGGGAAATAAACCAAATAAGTGTTTAAGACAACTGCCTGTAGCCTTTCACAAGACCCTACAAGTTCAACTATATTCCAATCATACAAAACTACACTGTGCAGCTGTAGTCTACATCATTTGATCACCAGTTAAGCAGTCATATTATTTCAGTCAAATCTTCTCTGAGATACTACCAGTACACTGCTATAATTCATGATGTCACTTCAAACCAAGTTGTTTAATGGTGAAATCTTTTTGATCACTGATTTTTGTTAGTCTACCCAAAAGACAGTAAACACAGCTATATTTCACTATTTCCCAATGTTAATAATAATAATAATAATAATAATAATAATAATAACAACACTAAAACATTTATATACAGAGCTGTATAGCTTTATAGCTGTATATCCTTACAAAAGCAATACAATAGTAAAAAGGAATACATGAAAAAACTTTAAATCTTAAGACTAAACTAGAAATGGCTAAAAAGTTACAAAAATGCTTTTTATTATTTTTTAAGGAAAAGTTTTCAGTTTGTTTTAAAACACTGAGGAGCTGTTGTTAATGTCAGATGGCAAAGTATTCCATAGTGTGGAGGCTGCCACCTAGAAAGATCTTGCAAAATGCAGTAGGGCAAGAAGATTTCTAGATGATGACTGTAGACGATGTATGGTATAAGTAGAGCGCAAATGTACAAGGGCACAGGATTGTTAAGACCCTTGTATGTGATAAGCAGAATTTTAAACATGTTGCAACAATGTTATGTTATCGCCTTTGTCTTCAGGTTTCATTGATGAAAGCACTTATCTTGAGTTTTTAAAGACTGCTATTAAATGCTAAAAGAAATTTTTCAAGAAGATTTAATACTAACCTTTTGACTAGAATCCTGATGGGGTCTGACATAAACTTTTCGGTCATTTCCAGGATATCATGAGGAAGAGTAGCACTTAAAAGAACAACCTGAGAAAGAAAAAAAAAACACAAGAACAGAGGAAGTGAAATAAGAAAAATGCACATAAACTGGCCAAACAATCCATACATTCCTTGGTCCATTAAATGGCTAAGTTTCTGTTAAAAAACTGGGATCCATATCACATTTTAATTATTTACCGGTGTTGCTGGGGGGAGATATCTGTATACATCATATATCTGTTCCTTGAAACCTTTGAGTAAAATATTTAAAAATATTTCATACAGTAAGTGGACACTGTGCAACACGAGAAAATAAATTTTGTATTAATTTTCTGTTAGGCAATGTAGTGTTCTACAGTTAATACAGACACCAATGAAATATCAAGCCATTTAACATTAATTAAATATTTTATTACTACAAGTACAGTACCAGACAGAAGTAACCTAACAGAGAACGCTAAGCAGAACGCGATCTTTAAGCGTTCTACTTAGCATTCCCTTAGTGTTCTACTTAGCATTCCCTTAGTGTTCTACTTAGCATTCCCTTAGCGTTCTACTTAGCATTCCCTTAGCGTTCCCTTAGCGTTCCCTAAGCGTTCCCTTAGCGTTCCAATTAGCGTTCCTTAAACGTCCAGTAATGCGTTCCCTGTTAGGTTACTTCTGTCCGGTACTCTAAGCCTATAAAATATATGAAATGTTGAACTCTTCTTACCTTTATTTAACATTTCATCTGCCTCATCCAGCACCAGTAATTTTATTGATCTCGTTCTCAAGTTCCGTCTTCTGATCATGTCTACACATGTAATAATGAACAAATGTAAATATCTAGTTACTCTCACTTTGATTACTGAAATTCATGTGCTTTTGCAATAAGATGGGAAAGTATTTGCCTCACCAAATACTCTGCCAGGCGTCCCAGATACTACATGCTGCCCATAATCAAGTTTTCTGATGTCTTCTCCAATATTTGTCCCGCCAATACATGCATGGCACTGGACACTCATGTAGTCACCAAGGGCAAGGATAACCTGTATCATAACATTAAATGCCAACAGTCAAAGACATAAAATACATGCACATGTATGTATCTTATTGTCAGCTATCAACCATCATGGTTTCAACTTGTGTAAGGAAGATCTAAAACAACATTTACTTGCCTTCAAGATGCAATAACATTTTAGAGTACATATAGTGTGTAGTGGAGGTACTAAGGAAAAAAGCATCACTAACCTTTTGTATCTGCTGCGCAAGTTCTCGGGTTGGAGACATAATGAGGGCTTGTGTTTCTCTAGTCTAAAATAAGAAAAATATCTTGTTAGTTCCCAACCTTAGAGTTTGGTAAGACAATGATGCAAAAATGCATTAATCAGCGTGAAGAAGGTTGGGAAGTGATCAACTTTTGGGTCAAAACTCATTGATTTTTTAGCAGTTCACCTTGGCAGATAATCTCCCCAAGGTCAGAATATATATGGTAACTATGAAAGTTATGGGAAAATATGAAATGATCCGCATGTGGAAAAAAGGGGTAGACAAACCTGAATATCTATTGACTGCAGAACTGAAATGGAGAGGGTGGCTGTTTTTCCTGTGCCAGACTGAGCCCTGGAATCGAATAAAACATAACTGCTGTGTGATGACATAGTTACCAACAAGGGTCCAACACATCTTAGATCTACAAGGTTCATTACTGTAGCCAAACTTTTTGATCAAAGCTACCTGTATCACAGGATTACAACTACAGCACTAAGATTGAGCTTTAATCTTTAACCTTTAATGAAGTTACTCAAGACAATAGTGACTTCACTCGGATCTTACTTAATCAAACATATGTCGGTACTAAGTGGAAAAACTGAACTTCTCTCTACATGTAACATATTCACTCAAGTCAGTAAGTGAGCTTTGTAAGACGGGACAAGAATGACAGTCCAGGTATAATATCAGAAAACTCACTGTGCAATCACATCACGTCCTTTTATGATCGGCTTAATAGCACGCTGCTGAATTGCAGACGGTTTTTCGAAACCTGCAAAACAGTAAAGGGAAAAACAATTGATCAAATCACATATACATGAATTTACTCGGCGTCGATACATGATGCACATATGCATAACTTTGACATAATTTGTACCATAAGCGTAGATTCCTCGGACCAAATCTTCGCGGAGCCTCAACTGGTCAAACGTTGGTACGACATCGACTTCTTCCGATGTCTCAAATTCAATCTTGGCTGGATCTTGTTCGTCAGCAACGACCTTTCTTTTACGAGACATGCTGTTCGAATCGAACTTCGTTCACGTTTTTCACTGCGTGCAGAGGAAAAGCCTTGGGAACCCGGTCTGCTTGGTGAAGCACAGAAACTGTAGAACTATGGGATTTTAGTATAAATACTCAGGTGTTTATACAAAATCGCGCGCTCTGATTGGTTCGCTATCTCGGATTATCAGCCGATAATCACCTCGACGAACAAAATGGCTGCCAGTCGTTCGCGTGCTCGTGATGAAATAATGTTTTTTCGTGTTGTACAATGCTTTTTCTTTTCTGTTTTTGAAATAATCATCCGTGTATTTATACTAAAACAATTATTCGCCTCAGGCTCAGTGATTCTCGGTGAATATTCACCGAGAATCACTGAGCCTGAGGCGAATAATTGTTAAATAAACGGAGAGAAATAAAAAAGGAGAAGACTGGAAACTGCATGAAAAAATGAAAGGGAAAGGCTGACTAAAGGTTGAAAAAAAGTGATGTATTTTGTGTCTCTAACAGTTCACCGAAACCAGAGGTAATATATTTTATTACTTCATTTTGAAGAAAACATGGTTCTCTATTTGCATTAATACAAAAACATTGAAGATAAACTTCACTTGAGGGGAGTCAAAAAGTGAATACATTATGAAGAAAAAAGAAGCTGCTTCTTCAAGAGAAATCCATCCCATGTCTTCAGTAGATGAGAATCTGGCTATGCTCGGAGAAAGCAAGGTGTTCACCAAGTTAGATGCCAACAGTGGTTTCTGGCAAATCTCTCTAGATGAAGAGTCGAAGTTGCTAACCACCTTCATCACACCCTTTGGCCGCTACTGCTTCAACCGGTTACCCTTTGGCATAAGTTCAGCGCCAGAAATATTTCAGTAAAGATGCCAAAGGCCCGTAGATCCCCGAGAAAATGCAAGCGCACAAAGGGAAACGCTGGAGCGAACGTCGTAAACGTAAACTTCTCTTCTTCAATTTCCTCTGCTTCGACAGTTTATTGCAATCGTATTTTACGGCGACTTGCGCTTATTTCGGCTTGCTCACTGGCTTCGTGATCGCGATTGAGTTCATCCAGCAATTTTTCTTGATTGTAATAAGACCCTTTGTCGCTTTCCGCTAATTTAGCGGCCCACTTTTTGTCAAAAGTGTTTTTTGCCTTCTTTGGCCTTCCTTTAGTCGATGAAAAAGGGCAAGATCGCTTGTTCTTCCTCAGACATCCGTGCACTGACTATGGCGCGCGAAATCGCGTGCCAAACTCAGCATGTTATTGGTGTCACGTGACACCTTGCCTTGACAATTAATATTCATTTGACATAACTTGTCAACTCTCAATTAAGTAATTAGTGTGCAAAAAATCTTTATCGCGCAATAACTAGCGATGGATATAATATTTTTTCGTGGAGTTTTTTTAATTTTAAAGATAACCTTAAGATTTATCCAACCGTTTAAAAAAGTAAACGTATGTAAAATGGCAAATTTTCCCCTTACTGATACCTTAATAAGAAAAAAATGTTTAACAGAGATGTAGCATGAAACTATGGTATGGAAAGTTGTTGCTACAATACGATCAGCTAAACAAGAGCCAAATAAAATTCCTTTTTGTTTACAATAAAATGTCAAATATAATCTAGTTTTAAAAAGATTGGTAACAATGATTAGCAAAAAGACAGTTTATATTTAAAAAAATAACAGTCTTCCCGTTCACAGGCAATGGACTCGGCTGCAGGGCCGTTAATGCATTAACGGCCCGCTAGGAGCATTTGCGGCCCGCAAAGCGCGTGTTTTCAAGAGGGCGGTTTTCAATTTGGCCGCGTATCTTGATAATAATAGGACAATCACATGACTTTTGGAGGGCATATAGTTTATTTGTGGCCCGAGTAGCATCATTTGCGCCCGAGCGCGAAGCGCAAGGGCGCAAATGATGCTACGAGGGACACAAAAAAACTGTATGACCGACAAAAGTCATGTGATTAACATTATTATCAATACACATGGCCAAATCGTACAAATTCATTTAACAGAGATGTAGCATGAAACTATGGTATGGAAAGTTGTTGCTACAATACGATCAGCTAAACAAGAGCCAAATAAGATTCCTTTTTGTTTACAATAAAATGTCAAATATAATCTAGTTTGAAAAAGATTGGTAACAATGATTAGCAAAAAGACAGATTATATTTAAAAAAAATAATAGTCTTCCCGTTCACAGGGAATGGACTCAGCTGCAGGGCCGTTAATGCATTAACGGCCCGCTAGGAGTCATTTGCGGCCCGCAAAGCGCGTGTTTTCAAGAGGGCGGTTTTCAATTTGGCCGCGTATCTTGATAATAATGATAGTTTAAGACTTGCTGAACAATCCAATTCATTATCTCTATCGTGCAAGTATTCATGGTCCCATTGTTAGCAAGGGTACTTTCAAATAAGTATTCTTGCAGCCTTGTTCATAGTATTCATTGAATAATATTATTAATAATCTTGCTTTTCCTTATGTTTAGAAAATTTGAGAACCTTTATGTTGGTTGGGGCCAGAAATTCAGTGCAGAGAACTACAGTCCACCGCCTCCTCGCCCACCCCAAGAGGAATTCCCGAGTGGACCAGATATTACAGAGGCTGAAGGCCCCTCTGTGGAAGAGGAAAAGGCAGTGAAGGCTGCACAACAAGAAGCTCTAGAGGCTGCTGAGATGGAGGAAGAAGATGATGATGACGATGATGATGATTAGGCGTCTGCTTCTGGAATATGTTTTGTAAAAATTGTCAAATGCTTTACAGCCTATCAGTCATAGTCTAGACACAATGTAAATAACTTAAGATGTCGTTATCTTGTTCCAAATCTTGCATTGAAGTACTACTAAGTTTGAGGTTATTAGTTTTTTACTGTGCAGTTGTATATCAGGTCGTCTTTAGTCTGCTCAATTTTGGATGTAAATTCAGGAATGATAATACTTTGGTCGGCTTTGTACATCTAAACATCTGGAAATAGCTGTAAATATTAATAAAAATCACTTTACAGTGTGTTACCCTGTCTGAAATTATTATGCTGATATTAGCAATTATTACTTTATCAATGAAAGAACTTTTACATTCAGTACATATCATATTTCCTTACTTTATTCTTCCAATAAGGAGAAACTTTCCAAAGATTACAAGATTACAGAGTAAAATGGGTTAGAATTACTCTTTGTGATAATGCTTCACTACAAGCCATCTTAAAGGTGTGTAAAAACAGTCATAGTTGAAATAAAACTATTACAGTTCAATGACTTGAGAATGCATTGTCATGCAAAGGAAAAATTTATCAAGAGAATGAAATGCTTGCAGTAAAACAAAAATTTACAGAAAATGTACCTAGATAACAGTATATGAAGTAGTATTCATGACCCTTAATAATAAGGTAACTTTGAATTTGGGACAACGCTGGAACTTCAGTCTGCTGGCTTCAAAAAAATGACTGAAAAAGTCACACTGACAAGCTTTTTCCATACAAACTCAGTCCATGGTTTTAGACAAGGTCAGCAACTGAAAAAGAAAATGAAATGGCATTGGAAACAACACAATTACATTCTTTCATTGTTGATATTGTGGTTCAATCTTCTCCTTGGTTGAAATTTTATTTTCCTTTGTTTCAAACTCATTATCATCAAATTAACAGGACCAAAACTAAAGAAAACCAAGTTTTAACAAAGGATAAAACTGCACCAAAACATTGAAAGTGGCAGTATAGTAGATGTACTAAGGTGTTAAAGTTTTCTTACCATTCATGGGCATTTCATCAATCTGAGTACTGTAGTACTGTTCAATGTCGCGCAGGATTCTAATGTCATCTGACTTAACAAAGTTGATGGCAACACCTTTGCGGCCAAATCGACCTGATCTACCAATCCTGTATCAAACAGATATCAACAACTATAAAGAACTGATTCATCCACAACTCAATACAGAAGAAGCAAATATGCATGAACAATGAAATTACTGGTTAAAAAAGCTTTTATCAAACAAGGCAGCTGGCATCATACAACCAGCAAAAAGAAAACAGCAGAACAGAGAACAGTGAAATAATGAAAATAATAATAATAATAATAATAATAATATCTACTAATAATAATAATCATGATTAGAATAACTATTTTTGTTGATAACAATGACAATATTTTGTTCTCAAGCAAATTTCCAACCAATTAAATATATTTATAATAATATAAATATTTGTCATTATGGCTAACTACAAGTACACACCTGTGAATGTACAATTCCCGATTGTTTGGGAGATCATAGTTGATAACAAGAGACACCTGTTGTACATCAATGCCTCGAGCCCAAACATCAGTAGAAATCAGCACACGACTTCAGAGAGAAGAAAGAAACACTCTTTCAGCAGGGAATACCAGCAAGCAAATTACACAAAAGTTTCTTGACACAACTTCTTTACTTGAAAAACTTGTTCAATGACAAGTCACTTGCTGCTAAACTAAAAAGCCAAAGGGAATTTCAAGCAGTCTGGTCACTGACTCAGGCAACATTCTAATGAGGTTGATTGTGCATTCTTTCAAAATACAGTAATGTTACTTTAATGTCATACCTACAAATATATCTAAACTTTGGTACAAGGGACTTTTAGAAAACCTTTCTTAAAAAAAATCTGCAAATGACAGGTTCCACAAAACAGTACTTAGGGGAAAGAACATTAATGATAAAGAAATTGAAATGGTTTTAAACAGTGGCCTCACCTCTGGCCTGATCTGAATTCTTTCATAATGGCATCTCTTTCTTTCTGTGGCATGTCACCATGCATTGCTGACACTGTGAAGTTGGCTTCTCTCATCTTCTCTACTAACCAGTCAACCTTGATAAAAAAAAAAACAAGGAAGAATCAAAGCCAGTTAGAGAGACCTTGCATGATAAATGTCTGACCTGCTCATTATGTCTGTTTGTCAATACCATCTGGTCATGAAACATGACACTTAATTAGCCCAATCTGCACAATTAATACAAACTAACCTTCCTCTTTGTGTTACAGAATATGACAGCCTGGGTGATTGTCAGGGTGTCATACAGATCGCAAAGGGTGTCAAACTTCCATTCTTCTCTTTCTACTGCTACAAAGAACTGCTTAATTCCCTCTAGCGTCAACTCATCTCTGAGGGAAATAAACCAAATAAGTGTTTAAGACAACTGCCTGTAGCCTTTCACAAGACCCTACAAGTTCAACTATATTCCAATCATACAAAACTACACTGTGCAGCTGTAGTCTACATCATTTGATCACCAGTTAAGCAGTCATATTATTTCAGTCAAATCTTCTCTGAGATACTACCAGTACACTGCTATAATTCATGATGTCACTTCAAACCAAGTTGTTTAATGGTGAAATCTTTTTGATCACTGATTTTTGTTAGTCTACCCAAAAGACAGTAAACACAGCTATATTTCACTATTTCCCAATGTTAATAATAATAATAATAATAATAATAATAATAATAACAACACTAAAACATTTATATACAGAGCTGTATAGCTTTATAGCTGTATATCCTTACAAAAGCAATACAATAGTAAAAAGGAATACATGAAAAAACTTTAAATCTTAAGACTAAACTAGAAATGGCTAAAAAGTTACAAAAATGCTTTTTATTATTTTTTAAGGAAAAGTTTTCAGTTTGTTTTAAAACACTGAGGAGCTGTTGTTAATGTCAGATGGCAAAGTATTCCATAGTGTGGAGGCTGCCACCTAGAAAGATCTTGCAAAATGCAGTAGGGCAAGAAGATTTCTAGATGATGACTGTAGACGATGTATGGTATAAGTAGAGCGCAAATGTACAAGGGCACAGGATTGTTAAGACCCTTGTATGTGATAAGCAGAATTTTAAACATGTTGCAACAATGTTATGTTATCGCCTTTGTCTTCAGGTTTCATTGATGAAAGCACTTATCTTGAGTTTTTAAAGACTGCTATTAAATGCTAAAAGAAATTTTTCAAGAAGATTTAATACTAACCTTTTGACTAGAATCCTGATGGGGTCTGACATAAACTTTTCGGTCATTTCCAGGATATCATGAGGAAGAGTAGCACTTAAAAGAACAACCTGAGAAAGAAAAAAAAAACACAAGAACAGAGGAAGTGAAATAAGAAAAATGCACATAAACTGGCCAAACAATCCATACATTCCTTGGTCCATTAAATGGCTAAGTTTCTGTTAAAAAACTGGGATCCATATCACATTTTAATTATTTACCGGTGTTGCTGGGGGGAGATATCTGTATACATCATATATCTGTTCCTTGAAACCTTTGAGTAAAATATTTAAAAATATTTCATACAGTAAGTGGACACTGTGCAACACGAGAAAATAAATTTTGTATTAATTTTCTGTTAGGCAATGTAGTGTTCTACAGTTAATACAGACACCAATGAAATATCAAGCCATTTAACATTAATTAAATATTTTATTACTACAAGTACAGTACCAGACAGAAGTAACCTAACAGAGAACGCTAAGCAGAACGCGATCTTTAAGCGTTCTACTTAGCATTCCCTTAGTGTTCTACTTAGCATTCCCTTAGTGTTCTACTTAGCATTCCCTTAGCGTTCTACTTAGCATTCCCTTAGCGTTCCCTTAGCGTTCCCTTAGCGTTCCCTAAGCGTTCCCTTAGCGTTCCAATTAGCGTTCCTTAAACGTCCAGTAATGCGTTCCCTGTTAGGTTACTTCTGTCCGGTACTCTAAGCCTATAAAATATATGAAATGTTGAACTCTTCTTACCTTTATTTAACATTTCATCTGCCTCATCCAGCACCAGTAATTTTATTGATCTCGTTCTCAAGTTCCGTCTTCTGATCATGTCTACACATGTAATAATGAACAAATGTAAATATCTAGTTACTCTCACTTTGATTACTGAAATTCATGTGCTTTTGCAATAAGATGGGAAAGTATTTGCCTCACCAAATACTCTGCCAGGCGTCCCAGATACTACATGCTGCCCATAATCAAGTTTTCTGATGTCTTCTCCAATATTTGTCCCGCCAATACATGCATGGCACTGGACACTCATGTAGTCACCAAGGGCAAGGATAACCTGTATCATAACATTAAATGCCAACAGTCAAAGACATAAAATACATGCACATATATGTATCTTATTGTCAGCTATCAACCATCATGGTTTCAACTTGTGTAAGGAAGATCTAAAACAACATTTACTTGCCTTCAAGATGCAATAACATTTTAGAGTACATATAGTGTGTAGTGGAGGTACTAAGGAAAAAAGCATCACTAACCTTTTGTATCTGCTGCGCAAGTTCTCGGGTTGGAGACATAATGAGGGCTTGTGTTTCTCTAGTCTAAAATAAGAAAAATATCTTGTTAGTTCCCAACCTTAGAGTTTGGTAAGACAATGATGCAAAAATGCATTAATCAGCGTGAAGAAGGTTGGGAAGTGATCAACTTTTGGGTCAAAACTCATTGATTTTTTAGCAGTTCACCTTGGCAGATAATCTCCCCAAGGTCAGAATATATATGGTAACTATGAAAGTTATGGGAAAATATGAAATGATCCGCATGTGGAAAAAAGGGGTAGACAAACCTGAATATCTATTGACTGCAGAACTGAAATGGAGAGGGTGGCTGTTTTTCCTGTGCCAGACTGAGCCCTGGAATCGAATAAAACATAACTGCTGTGTGATGACATAGTTACCAACAAGGGTCCAACACATCTTAGATCTACAAGGTTCATTACTGTAGCCAAACTTTTTGATCAAAGCTACCTGTATCACAGGATTACAACTACAGCACTAAGATTGAGCTTTAATCTTTAACCTTTAATGAAGTTACTCAAGACAATAGTGACTTCACTCGGATCTTACTTAATCAAACATATGTCGGTACTAAGTGGAAAAACTGAACTTCTCTCTACATGTAACATATTCACTCAAGTCAGTACGTGAGCTTTGTAAGACGGGACAAGAATGACAGTCCAGGTATAATATCAGAAAACTCACTGTGCAATCACGTCACGTCCTTTTATGATCGGCTTAATAGCACGCTGCTGAATTGCAGACGGTTTTTCGAAACCTGCAAAACAGTAAAGGGAAAAACAATTGATCAAATCACATATACATGAATTTACTCGGCGTCGATACATGATGCACATATGCATAACTTTGACATAATTTGTACCATAAGCGTAGATTCCTCGGACCAAATCTTCGCGGAGCCTCAACTGGTCAAACGTTGGTACGACATCGACTTCTTCCGATGTCTCAAATTCAATCTTGGCTGGATCTTGTTCGTCAGCAACGACCTTTCTTTTACGAGACATGCTGTTCGAATCGAACTTCGTTCACGTTTTTCACTGCGTGCAGAGGAAAAGCCTTGGGAACCCGGTCTGCTTGGTGAAGCACAGAAACTGTAGAACTATGGGATTTTAGTATAAATACTCAGGTGTTTATACAAAATCGCGCGCTCTGATTGGTTCGCTATCTCGGATTATCAGCCGATAATCACCTCGACGAACAAAATGGCTGCCAGTCGTTCGCGTGCTCGTGATGAAATAATGTTTTTTCGTGTTGTACAATGCTTTTTCTTTTCTGTTTTTGAAATAATCATCCGTGTATTTATACTAAAACAATTATTCGCCTCAGGCTCAGTGATTCTCGGTGAATATTCACCGAGAATCACTGAGCCTGAGGCGAATAATTGTTAAATAAACGGAGAGAAATAAAAAAGGAGAAGACTGGAAACTGCATGAAAAAATGAAAGGGAAAGGCTGACTAAAGGTTGAAAAAAAGTGATGTATTTTGTGTCTCTAACAGTTCACCGAAACCAGAGGTAATATATTTTGTTACTTCATTTTGAAGAAAACATGGTTCTCTATTTGCATTAATACAAAAACATTGAAGATAAACTTCACTTGAGGGGAGTCAAAAAGTGAATACATTATGAAGAAAAAAGAAGCTGCTTCTTCAAGAGAAATCCATCCCATGTCTTCAGTAGATGAGAATCTGGCTATGCTCGGAGAAAGCAAGGTGTTCACCAAGTTAGATGCCAACAGTGGTTTCTGGCAAATCTCTCTAGATGAAGAGTCGAAGTTGCTAACCACCTTCATCACACCCTTTGGCCGCTACTGCTTCAACCGGTTACCCTTTGGCATAAGTTCAGCGCCAGAAATATTTCAGTAAAGATGCCAAAGGCCCGTAGATCCCCGAGAAAATGCAAGCGCACAAAGGGAAACGCTGGAGCGAACGTCGTAAACGTAAACTTCTCTTCTTCAATTTCCTCTGCTTCGACAGTTTATTGCAATCGTATTTTACGGCGACTTGCGCTTATTTCGGCTTGCTCACTGGCTTCGTGATCGCGATTGAGTTCATCCAGCAATTTTTCTTGATTGTAATAAGACCCTTTGTCGCTTTCCGCTAATTTAGCGGCCCACTTTTTGTCAAAAGTGTTTTTTGCCTTCTTTGGCCTTCCTTTAGTCGATGAAAAAGGGCAAGATCGCTTGTTCTTCCTCAGACATCCGTGCACTGACTATGGCGCGCGAAATCGCGTGCCAAACTCAGCATGTTATTGGTGTCACGTGACACCTTGCCTTGACAATTAATATTCATTTGACATAACTTGTCAACTCTCAATTAAGTAATTAGTGTGCAAAAAATCTTTATCGCGCAATAACTAGCGATGGATATAATATTTTTTCGTGGAGTTTTTTTAATTTTAAAGATAACCTTAAGATTTATCCAACCGTTTAAAAAAGTAAACGTATGTAAAATGGCAAATTTTCCCCTTACTGATACCTTAATAAGAAAAAAATGTTTAACAGAGATGTAGCATGAAACTATGGTATGGAAAGTTGTTGCTACAATACGATCAGCTAAACAAGAGCCAAATAAAATTCCTTTTTGTTTACAATAAAATGTCAAATATAATCTAGTTTTAAAAAGATTGGTAACAATGATTAGCAAAAAGACAGTTTATATTTAAAAAAATAACAGTCTTCCCGTTCACAGGCAATGGACTCAGCTGCAGGGCCGTTAATGCATTAACGGCCCGCTAGGAGCATTTGCGGCCCGCAAAGCGCGTGTTTTCAAGAGGGCGGTTTTCAATTTGGCCGCGTATCTTGATAATAATGATAGTTTAAGACTTGCTGAACAATCCAATTCATTATCTCTATCGTGCAAGTATTCATGGTCCCATTGTTAGCAAGGGTACTTTCAAATAAGTATTCTTGCAGCCTTGTTCATAGTATTCATTGAATAATATTATTAATAATCTTGCTTTTCCTTATGTTTAGAAAATTTGAGAACCTTTATGTTGGTTGGGGCCAGAAATTCAGTGCAGAGAACTACAGTCCACCGCCTCCTCCCCCACCCCAAGAGGAATTCCCGAGTGGACCAGATATTACAGAGGCTGAAGGCCCCTCTGTGGAAGAGGAAAAGGCAGTGAAGGCTGCACAACAAGAAGCTCTAGAGGCTGCTGAGATGGAGGAAGAAGATGATGATGACGATGATGATGATTAGGCGTCTGCTTCTGGAATATGTTTTGTAAAAATTGTCAAATGCTTTACAGCCTATCAGTCATAGTCTAGACACAATGTAAATAACTTAAGATGTCGTTATCTTGTTCCAAATCTTGCATTGAAGTACTACTAAGTTTGAGGTTATTAGTTTTTTACTGTGCAGTTGTATATCAGGTCGTCTTTAGTCTGCTCAATTTTGGATGTAAATTCAGGAATGATAATACTTTGGTCGGCTTTGTACATCTAAACATCTGGAAATAGCTGTAAATATTAATAAAAATCACTTTACAGTGTGTTACCCTGTCTGAAATTATTATGCTGATATTAGCAATTATTACTTTATCAATGAAAGAACTTTTACATTCAGTACATATCATATTTCCTTACTTTATTCTTCCAATAAGCAGAAACTTTCTAAAGATTACAAGATTACAGAGTAAAATGGGTTAGAATTACTCTTTGTGATAATGCTTCACTACAAGCCATCTTAAAGGTGTGTAAAAACAGTCATAGTTGAAATAAAACTATTACAGTTCAATGACTTGAGAATGCATTGTCATGCAAAGGAAAAATTTATCAAGAGAATGAAATGCTTGCAGTAAAACAAAAATTTACAGAAAATGTACCTAGATAACAGTATATGAAGTAGTATTCATGACCCTTAATAATAAGGTAACTTTGAATTTGGGACAACACTGGAACTTCAGTCTGCTGGCTTCAAAAAAATGACTGAAAAAGTCACACTGACAAGCTTTTTCCATACAAACTCAGTCCATGGTTTTAGACAAGGTCAGCAACTGAAAAAGAAAATGAAATGGCATTGGAAACAACACAATTACATTCTTTCATTGTTGATATTGTGGTTCAATCTTCTCCTTGGTTGAAATTTTATTTTCCTTTGTTTCAAACTCATTATCATCAAATTAACAGGACCAAAACTAAAGAAAACCAAGTTTTAACAAAGGATAAAACTGCACCAAAACATTGAAAGTGGCAGTATAGTAGATGTACTAAGGTGTTAAAGTTTTCTTACCATTCATGGGCATTTCATCAATCTGAGTACTGTAGTACTGTTCAATGTCGCGCAGGATTCTAATGTCATCTGACTTAACAAAGTTGATGGCAACACCTTTGCGGCCAAATCGACCTGATCTACCAATCCTGTATCAAACAGATATCAACAACTATAAAGAACTGATTCATCCACAACTCAATACAGAAGAAGCAAATATGCATGAACAATGAAATTACTGGTTAAAAAAGCTTTTATCAAACAAGGCAGCTGGCATCATACAACCAGCAAAAAGAAAACAGCAGAACAGTGAAATAATGAAAATAATAATAATAATAATAATAATAATAATATCTACTAATAATAATAATCATGATTAGAATAACTATTTTTGTTGATAACAATGACAATATTTTGTTCTCAAGCAAATTTCCAACCAATTAAATATATTTATAATAATATAAATATTTGTCATTATGGCTAACTACAAGTACACACCTGTGAATGTACAATTCCCGATTGTTTGGGAGATCATAGTTGATAACAAGAGACACCTGTTGTACATCAATGCCTCGAGCCCAAACATCAGTAGAAATCAGCACACGACTTCAGAGAGAAGAAAGAAACACTCTTTCAGCAGGGAATACCAGCAAGCAAATTACACAAAAGTTTCTTGACACAACTTCTTTACTTGAAAAACTTGTTCAATGACAAGTCACTTGCTGCTAAACTAAAAAGCCAAAGGGAATTTCAAGCAGTCTGGTCACTGACTCAGGCAACATTCTAATGAGGTTGATTGTGCATTCTTTCAAAATACAGTAATGTTACTTTAATGTCATACCTACAAATATATCTAAACTTTGGTACAAGGGACTTTTAGAAAACCTTTCTTAAAAAAAATCTGCAAATGACAGGTTCCACAAAACAGTACTTAGGGGAAAGAACATTAATGATAAAGAAATTGAAATGGTTTTAAACAGTGGCCTCACCTCTGGCCTGATCTGAATTCTTTCATAATGGCATCTCTTTCTTTCTGTGGCATGTCACCATGCATTGCTGACACTGTGAAGTTGGCTTCTCTCATCTTCTCTACTAACCAGTCAACCTTGATAAAAAAAAAAACAAGGAAGAATCAAAGCCAGTTAGAGAGACCTTGCATGATAAATGTCTGACCTGCTCATTATGTCTGTTTGTCAATACCATCTGGTCATGAAACATGACACTTAATTAGCCCAATCTGCACAATTAATACAAACTAACCTTCCTCTTTGTGTTACAGAATATGACAGCCTGGGTGATTGTCAGGGTGTCATACAGATCGCAAAGGGTGTCAAACTTCCATTCTTCTCTTTCTACTGCTACAAAGAACTGCTTAATTCCCTCTAGCGTCAACTCATCTCTGAGGGAAATAAACCAAATAAGTGTTTAAGACAACTGCCTGTAGCCTTTCACAAGACCCTACAAGTTCAACTATATTCCAATCAAACAAAACTACACTGTGCAGCTGTAGTCTACATCATTTGATCACCAGTTAAGCAGTCATATTATTTCAGTCAAATCTTCTCTGAGATACTACCAGTACACTGCTATAATTCATGATGTCACTTCAAACCAAGTTGTTTAATGGTGAAATCTTTTTGATCACTGATTTTTGTTAGTCTACCCAAAAGACAGTAAACACAGCTATATTTCACTATTTCCCAATGTTAATAATAATAATAATAATAATAATAATAATAATAACAACACTAAAACATTTATATACAGAGCTGTATAGCTTTATAGCTGTATATCCTTACAAAAGCAATACAATAGTAAAAAGGAATACATGAAAAAACTTTAAATCTTAAGACTAAACTAGAAATGGCTAAAAAGTTACAAAAATGCTTTTTATTATTTTTTAAGGAAAAGTTTTCAGTTTGTTTTAAAACACTGAGGAGCTGTTGTTAATGTCAGATGGCAAAGTATTCCATAGTGTGGAGGCTGCCACCTAGAAAGATCTTGCAAAATGCAGTAGGGCAAGAAGATTTCTAGATGATGACTGTAGACGATGTATGGTATAAGTAGAGCGCAAATGTACAAGGGCACAGGATTGTTAAGACCCTTGTATGTGATAAGCAGAATTTTAAACATGTTGCAACAATGTTATGTTATCGCCTTTGTCTTCAGGTTTCATTGATGAAAGCACTTATCTTGAGTTTTTAAAGACTGCTATTAAATGCTAAAAGAAATTTTTCAAGAAGATTTAATACTAACCTTTTGACTAGAATCCTGATGGGGTCTGACATAAACTTTTCGGTCATTTCCAGGATATCATGAGGAAGAGTAGCACTTAAAAGAACAACCTGAGAAAGAAAAAAAAAACACAAGAACAGAGGAAGTGAAATAAGAAAAATGCACATAAACTGGCCAAACAATCCATACATTCCTTGGTCCATTAAATGGCTAAGTTTCTGTTAAAAAACTGGGATCCATATCACATTTTAATTATTTACCGGTGTTGCTGGGGGGAGATATCTGTATACATCATATATCTGTTCCTTGAAACCTTTGAGTAAAATATTTAAAAATATTTCATACAGTAAGTGGACACTGTGCAACACGAGAAAATAAATTTTGTATTAATTTTCTGTTAGGCAATGTAGTGTTCTACAGTTAATACAGACACCAATGAAATATCAAGCCATTTAACATTAATTAAATATTTTATTACTACAAGTACAGTACCAGACAGAAGTAACCTAACAGAGAACGCTAAGCAGAACGCGATCTTTAAGCGTTCTACTTAGCATTCCCTTAGTGTTCTACTTAGCATTCCCTTAGTGTTCTACTTAGCATTCCCTTAGCGTTCTACTTAGCATTCCCTTAGCGTTCCCTTAGCGTTCCCTAAGCGTTCCCTTAGCGTTCCAATTAGCGTTCCTTAAACGTCCAGTAATGCGTTCCCTGTTAGGTTACTTCTGTCCGGTACTCTAAGCCTATAAAATATATGAAATGTTGAACTCTTCTTACCTTTATTTAACATTTCATCTGCCTCATCCAGCACCAGTAATTTTATTGATCTCGTTCTCAAGTTCCGTCTTCTGATCATGTCTACACATGTAATAATGAACAAATGTAAATATCTAGTTACTCTCACTTTGATTACTGAAATTCATGTGCTTTTGCAATAAGATGGGAAAGTATTTGCCTCACCAAATACTCTGCCAGGCGTCCCAGATACTACATGCTGCCCATAATCAAGTTTTCTGATGTCTTCTCCAATATTTGTCCCGCCAATACATGCATGGCACTGGACACTCATGTAGTCACCAAGGGCAAGGATAACCTGTATCATAACATTAAATGCCAACAGTCAAAGACATAAAATACATGCACATATATGTATCTTATTGTCAGCTATCAACCATCATGGTTTCAACTTGTGTAAGGAAGATCTAAAACAACATTTACTTGCCTTCAAGATGCAATAACATTTTAGAGTACATATAGTGTGTAGTGGAGGTACTAAGGAAAAAAGCATCACTAACCTTTTGTATCTGCTGCGCAAGTTCTCGGGTTGGAGACATAATGAGGGCTTGTGTTTCTCTAGTCTAAAATAAGAAAAATATCTTGTTAGTTCCCAACCTTAGAGTTTGGTAAGACAATGATGCAAAAATGCATTAATCAGCGTGAAGAAGGTTGGGAAGTGATCAACTTTTGGGTCAAAACTCATTGATTTTTTAGCAGTTCACCTTGGCAGATAATCTCCCCAAGGTCAGAATATATATGGTAACTATGAAAGTTATGGGAAAATATGAAATGATCCGCATGTGGAAAAAAGGGGTAGACAAACCTGAATATCTATTGACTGCAGAACTGAAATGGAGAGGGTGGCTGTTTTTCCTGTGCCAGACTGAGCCCTGGAATCGAATAAAACATAACTGCTGTGTGATGACATAGTTACCAACAAGGGTCCAACACATCTTAGATCTACAAGGTTCATTACTGTAGCCAAACTTTTTGATCAAAGCTACCTGTATCACAGGATTACAACTACAGCACTAAGATTGAGCTTTAATCTTTAACCTTTAATGAAGTTACTCAAGACAATAGTGACTTCACTCGGATCTTACTTAATCAAACATATGTCGGTACTAAGTGGAAAAACTGAACTTCTCTCTACATGTAACATATTCACTCAAGTCAGTACGTGAGCTTTGTAAGACGGGACAAGAATGACAGTCCAGGTATAATATCAGAAAACTCACTGTGCAATCACGTCACGTCCTTTTATGATCGGCTTAATAGCACGCTGCTGAATTGCAGACGGTTTTTCGAAACCTGCAAAACAGTAAAGGGAAAAACAATTGATCAAATCACATATACATGAATTTACTCGGCGTCGATACATGATGCACATATGCATAACTTTGACATAATTTGTACCATAAGCGTAGATTCCTCGGACCAAATCTTCGCGGAGCCTCAACTGGTCAAACGTTGGTACGACATCGACTTCTTCCGATGTCTCAAATTCAATCTTGGCTGGATCTTGTTCGTCAGCAACGACCTTTCTTTTACGAGACATGCTGTTCGAATCGAAGTTCGTTCACGTTTTTCACTGCGTGCAGAGGAAAAGCCTTGGGAACCCGGTCTGCTTGGTGAAGCACAGAAACTGTAGAACTATGGGATTTTAGTATAAATACTCAGGTGTTTATACAAAATCGCGCGCTCTGATTGGTTCGCTATCTCGGATTATCAGCCGATAATCACCTCGACGAACAAAATGGCTGCCAGTCGTTCGCGTGCTCGTGATGAAATAATGTTTTTTCGTGTTGTACAATGCTTTTTCTTTTCTGTTTTTGAAATAATCATCCGTGTATTTATACTAAAACAATTATTCGCCTCAGGCTCAGTGATTCTCGGTGAATATTCACCGAGAATCACTGAGCCTGAGGCGAATAATTGTTAAATAAACGGAGAGAAATAAAAAAGGAGAAGACTGGAAACTGCATGAAAAAATGAAAGGGAAAGGCTGACTAAAGGTTGAAAAAAAGTGATGTATTTTGTGTCTCTAACAGTTCACCGAAACCAGAGGTAATATATTTTGTTACTTCATTTTGAAGAAAACATGGTTCTCTATTTGCATTAATACAAAAACATTGAAGATAAACTTCACTTGAGGGGAGTCAAAAAGTGAATACATTATGAAGAAAAAAGAAGCTGCTTCTTCAAGAGAAATCCATCCCATGTCTTCAGTAGATGAGAATCTGGCTATGCTCGGAGAAAGCAAGGTGTTCACCAAGTTAGATGCCAACAGTGGTTTCTGGCAAATCTCTCTAGATGAAGAGTCGAAGTTGCTAACCACCTTCATCACACCCTTTGGCCGCTACTGCTTCAACCGGTTACCCTTTGGCATAAGTTCAGCGCCAGAAATATTTCAGTAAAGATGCCAAAGGCCCGTAGATCCCCGAGAAAATGCAAGCGCACAAAGGGAAACGCTGGAGCGAACGTCGTAAACGTAAACTTCTCTTCTTCAATTTCCTCTGCTTCGACAGTTTATTGCAATCGTATTTTACGGCGACTTGCGCTTATTTCGGCTTGCTCACTGGCTTCGTGATCGCGATTGAGTTCATCCAGCAATTTTTCTTGATTGTAATAAGACCCTTTGTCGCTTTCCGCTAATTTAGCGGCCCACTTTTTGTCAAAAGTGTTTTTTGCCTTCTTTGGCCTTCCTTTAGTCGATGAAAAAGGGCAAGATCGCTTGTTCTTCCTCAGACATCCGTGCACTGACTATGGCGCACGAAATCGCGTGCCAAACTCAGCATGTTATTGGTGTCACGTGACACCTTGCCTTGACAATTAATATTCATTTGACATAACTTGTCAACTCTCAATTAAGTAATTAGTGTGCAAAAAATCTTTATCGCGCAATAACTAGCGATGGATATAATATTTTTTCGTGGAGTTTTTTTAATTTTAAAGATAACCTTAAGATTTATCCAACCGTTTAAAAAAGTAAACGTATGTAAAATGGCAAATTTTCCCCTTACTGATACCTTAATAAGAAAAAAATGTTTAACAGAGATGTAGCATGAAACTATGGTATGGAAAGTTGTTGCTACAATACGATCAGCTAAACAAGAGCCAAATAAAATTCCTTTTTGTTTACAATAAAATGTCAAATATAATCTAGTTTTAAAAAGATTGGTAACAATGATTAGCAAAAAGACAGTTTATATTTAAAAAAATAACAGTCTTCCCGTTCACAGGCAATGGACTCAGCTGCAGGGCCGTTAATGCATTAACGGCCCGCTAGGAGCATTTGCGGCCCGCAAAGCGCGTGTTTTCAAGAGGGCGGTTTTCAATTTGGCCGCGTATCTTGATAATAATGATAGTTTAAGACTTGCTGAACAATCCAATTCATTATCTCTATCGTGCAAGTATTCATGGTCCCATTGTTAGCAAGGGTACTTTCAAATAAGTATTCTTGCAGCCTTGTTCATAGTATTCATTGAATAATATTATTAATAATCTTGCTTTTCCTTATGTTTAGAAAATTTGAGAACCTTTATGTTGGTTGGGGCCAGAAATTCAGTGCAGAGAACTACAGTCCACCGCCTCCTCCCCCACCCCAAGAGGAATTCCCGAGTGGACCAGATATTACAGAGGCTGAAGGCCCCTCTGTGGAAGAGGAAAAGGCAGTGAAGGCTGCACAACAAGAAGCTCTAGAGGCTGCTGAGATGGAGGAAGAAGATGATGATGACGATGATGATGATTAGGCGTCTGCTTCTGGAATATGTTTTGTAAAAATTGTCAAATGCTTTACAGCCTATCAGTCATAGTCTAGACACAATGTAAATAACTTAAGATGTCGTTATCTTGTTCCAAATCTTGCATTGAAGTACTACTAAGTTTGAGGTTATTAGTTTTTTACTGTGCAGTTGTATATCAGGTCGTCTTTAGTCTGCTCAATTTTGGATGTAAATTCAGGAATGATAATACTTTGGTCGGCTTTGTACATCTAAACATCTGGAAATAGCTGTAAATATTAATAAAAATCACTTTACAGTGTGTTACCCTGTCTGAAATTATTATGCTGATATTAGCAATTATTACTTTATCAATGAAAGAACTTTTACATTCAGTACATATCATATTTCCTTACTTTATTCTTCCAATAAGCAGAAACTTTCTAAAGATTACAAGATTACAGAGTAAAATGGGTTAGAATTACTCTTTGTGATAATGCTTCACTACAAGCCATCTTAAAGGTGTGTAAAAACAGTCATAGTTGAAATAAAACTATTACAGTTCAATGACTTGAGAATGCATTGTCATGCAAAGGAAAAATTTATCAAGAGAATGAAATGCTTGCAGTAAAACAAAAATTTACAGAAAATGTACCTAGATAACAGTATATGAAGTAGTATTCATGACCCTTAATAATAAGGTAACTTTGAATTTGGGACAACACTGGAACTTCAGTCTGCTGGCTTCAAAAAAATGACTGAAAAAGTCACACTGACAAGCTTTTTCCATACAAACTCAGTCCATGGTTTTAGACAAGGTCAGCAACTGAAAAAGAAAATGAAATGGCATTGGAAACAACACAATTACATTCTTTCATTGTTGATATTGTGGTTCAATCTTCTCCTTGGTTGAAATTTTATTTTCCTTTGTTTCAAACTCATTATCATCAAATTAACAGGACCAAAACTAAAGAAAACCAAGTTTTAACAAAGGATAAAACTGCACCAAAACATTGAAAGTGGCAGTATAGTAGATGTACTAAGGTGTTAAAGTTTTCTTACCATTCATGGGCATTTCATCAATCTGAGTACTGTAGTACTGTTCAATGTCGCGCAGGATTCTAATGTCATCTGACTTAACAAAGTTGATGGCAACACCTTTGCGGCCAAATCGACCTGATCTACCAATCCTGTATCAAACAGATATCAACAACTATAAAGAACTGATTCATCCACAACTCAATACAGAAGAAGCAAATATGCATGAACAATGAAATTACTGGTTAAAAAAGCTTTTATCAAACAAGGCAGCTGGCATCATACAACCAGCAAAAAGAAAACAGCAGAACAGTGAAATAATGAAAATAATAATAATAATAATAATAATAATAATATCTACTAATAATAATAATCATGATTAGAATAACTATTTTTGTTGATAACAATGACAATATTTTGTTCTCAAGCAAATTTCCAACCAATTAAATATATTTATAATAATATAAATATTTGTCATTATGGCTAACTACAAGTACACACCTGTGAATGTACAATTCCCGATTGTTTGGGAGATCATAGTTGATAACAAGAGACACCTGTTGTACATCAATGCCTCGAGCCCAAACATCAGTAGAAATCAGCACACGACTTCAGAGAGAAGAAAGAAACACTCTTTCAGCAGGGAATACCAGCAAGCAAATTACACAAAAGTTTCTTGACACAACTTCTTTACTTGAAAAACTTGTTCAATGACAAGTCACTTGCTGCTAAACTAAAAAGCCAAAGGGAATTTCAAGCAGTCTGGTCACTGACTCAGGCAACATTCTAATGAGGTTGATTGTGCATTCTTTCAAAATACAGTAATGTTACTTTAATGTCATACCTACAAATATATCTAAACTTTGGTACAAGGGACTTTTAGAAAACCTTTCTTAAAAAAAATCTGCAAATGACAGGTTCCACAAAACAGTACTTAGGGGAAAGAACATTAATGATAAAGAAATTGAAATGGTTTTAAACAGTGGCCTCACCTCTGGCCTGATCTGAATTCTTTCATAATGGCATCTCTTTCTTTCTGTGGCATGTCACCATGCATTGCTGACACTGTGAAGTTGGCTTCTCTCATCTTCTCTACTAACCAGTCAACCTTGATAAAAAAAAAAACAAGGAAGAATCAAAGCCAGTTAGAGAGACCTTGCATGATAAATGTCTGACCTGCTCATTATGTCTGTTTGTCAATACCATCTGGTCATGAAACATGACACTTAATTAGCCCAATCTGCACAATTAATACAAACTAACCTTCCTCTTTGTGTTACAGAATATGACAGCCTGGGTGATTGTCAGGGTGTCATACAGATCGCAAAGGGTGTCAAACTTCCATTCTTCTCTTTCTACTGCTACAAAGAACTGCTTAATTCCCTCTAGCGTCAACTCATCTCTGAGGGAAATAAACCAAATAAGTGTTTAAGACAACTGCCTGTAGCCTTTCACAAGACCCTACAAGTTCAACTATATTCCAATCAAACAAAACTACACTGTGCAGCTGTAGTCTACATCATTTGATCACCAGTTAAGCAGTCATATTATTTCAGTCAAATCTTCTCTGAGATACTACCAGTACACTGCTATAATTCATGATGTCACTTCAAACCAAGTTGTTTAATGGTGAAATCTTTTTGATCACTGATTTTTGTTAGTCTACCCAAAAGACAGTAAACACAGCTATATTTCACTATTTCCCAATGTTAATAATAATAATAATAATAATAATAATAATAATAACAACACTAAAACATTTATATACAGAGCTGTATAGCTTTATAGCTGTATATCCTTACAAAAGCAATACAATAGTAAAAAGGAATACATGAAAAAACTTTAAATCTTAAGACTAAACTAGAAATGGCTAAAAAGTTACAAAAATGCTTTTTATTATTTTTTAAGGAAAAGTTTTCAGTTTGTTTTAAAACACTGAGGAGCTGTTGTTAATGTCAGATGGCAAAGTATTCCATAGTGTGGAGGCTGCCACCTAGAAAGATCTTGCAAAATGCAGTAGGGCAAGAAGATTTCTAGATGATGACTGTAGACGATGTATGGTATAAGTAGAGCGCAAATGTACAAGGGCACAGGATTGTTAAGACCCTTGTATGTGATAAGCAGAATTTTAAACATGTTGCAACAATGTTATGTTATCGCCTTTGTCTTCAGGTTTCATTGATGAAAGCACTTATCTTGAGTTTTTAAAGACTGCTATTAAATGCTAAAAGAAATTTTTCAAGAAGATTTAATACTAACCTTTTGACTAGAATCCTGATGGGGTCTGACATAAACTTTTCGGTCATTTCCAGGATATCATGAGGAAGAGTAGCACTTAAAAGAACAACCTGAGAAAGAAAAAAAAAACACAAGAACAGAGGAAGTGAAATAAGAAAAATGCACATAAACTGGCCAAACAATCCATACATTCCTTGGTCCATTAAATGGCTAAGTTTCTGTTAAAAAACTGGGATCCATATCACATTTTAATTATTTACCGGTGTTGCTGGGGGGAGATATCTGTATACATCATATATCTGTTCCTTGAAACCTTTGAGTAAAATATTTAAAAATATTTCATACAGTAAGTGGACACTGTGCAACACGAGAAAATAAATTTTGTATTAATTTTCTGTTAGGCAATGTAGTGTTCTACAGTTAATACAGACACCAATGAAATATCAAGCCATTTAACATTAATTAAATATTTTATTACTACAAGTACAGTACCAGACAGAAGTAACCTAACAGAGAACGCTAAGCAGAACGCGATCTTTAAGCGTTCTACTTAGCATTCCCTTAGTGTTCTACTTAGCATTCCCTTAGTGTTCTACTTAGCATTCCCTTAGCGTTCCCTTAGCATTCCCTTAGCGTTCCCTTAGCGTTCCCTAAGCGTTCCCTTAGCGTTCCAATTAGCGTTCCTTAAACGTCCAGTAATGTGTTCCCTGTTAGGTTACTTCTGTCCGGTACTCTAAGCCTATAAAATATATGAAATGTTGAACTCTTCTTACCTTTATTTAACATTTCATCTGCCTCATCCAGCACCAGTAATTTTATTGATCTCGTTCTCAAGTTCCGTCTTCTGATCATGTCTACACATGTAATAATGAACAAATGTAAATATCTAGTTACTCTCACTTTGATTACTGAAATTCATGTGCTTTTGCAATAAGATGGGAAAGTATTTGCCTCACCAAATACTCTGCCAGGCATCCCAGATACTACATGCTGCCCATAATCAAGTTTTCTGATGTCTTCTCCAATATTTGTCCCGCCAATACATGCATGGCACTGGACACTCATGTAGTCACCAAGGGCAAGGATAACCTGTATCATAACATTAAATGCCAACAGTCAAAGACATAAAATACATGCACATGTATGTATCTTATTGTCAGCTATCAACCATCATGGTTTCAACTTGTGTAAGGAAGATCTAAAACAACATTTACTTGCCTTCAAGATGCAATAACATTTTAGAGTACATATAGTGTGTAGTGGAGGTACTAAGGAAAAAAGCATCACTAACCTTTTGTATCTGCTGCGCAAGTTCTCGGGTTGGAGACATAATGAGGGCTTGTGTTTCTCTAGTCTAAAATAAGAAAAATATCTTGTTAGTTCCCAACCTTAGAGTTTGGTAAGACAATGATGCAAAAATGCATTAATCAGCGTGAAGAAGGTTGGGAAGTGATCAACTTTTGGGTCAAAACTCATTGATTTTTTAGCAGTTCACCTTGGCAGATAATCTCCCCAAGGTCAGAATATATATGGTAACTATGAAAGTTATGGGAAAATATGAAATGATCCGCATGTGGAAAAAAGGGGTAGACAAACCTGAATATCTATTGACTGCAGAACTGAAATGGAGAGGGTGGCTGTTTTTCCTGTGCCAGACTGAGCCCTGGAATCGAATAAAACATAACTGCTGTGTGATGACATAGTTACCAACAAGGGTCCAACACATCTTAGATCTACAAGGTTCATTACTGTAGCCAAACTTTTTGATCAAAGCTACCTGTATCACAGGATTACAACTACAGCACTAAGATTGAGCTTTAATCTTTAACCTTTAATGAAGTTACTCAAGACAATAGTGACTTCACTCGGATCTTACTTAATCAAACATATGTCGGTACTAAGTGGAAAAACTGAACTTCTCTCTACATGTAACATATTCACTCAAGTCAGTAAGTGAGCTTTGTAAGACGGGACAAGAATGACAGTCCAGGTATAATATCAGAAAACTCACTGTGCAATCACATCACGTCCTTTTATGATCGGCTTAATAGCACGCTGCTGAATTGCAGACGGTTTTTCGAAACCTGCAAAACAGTAAAGGGAAAAACAATTGATCAAATCACATATACATGAATTTACTCGGCGTCGATACATGATGCACATATGCATAACTTTGACATAATTTGTACCATAAGCGTAGATTCCTCGGACCAAATCTTCGCGGAGCCTCAACTGGTCAAACGTTGGTACGACATCGACTTCTTCCGATGTCTCAAATTCAATCTTGGCTGGATCTTGTTCGTCAGCAACGACCTTTCTTTTACGAGACATGCTGTTCGAATCGAACTTCGTTCACGTTTTTCACTGCGTGCAGAGGAAAAGCCTTGGGAACCCGGTCTGCTTGGTGAAGCACAGAAACTGTAGAACTATGGGATTTTAGTATAAATACTCAGGTGTTTATACAAAATCGCGCGCTCTGATTGGTTCGCTATCTCGGATTATCAGCCGATAATCACCTCGACGAACAAAATGGCTGCCAGTCGTTCGCGTGCTCGTGATGAAATAATGTTTTTTCGTGTTGTACAATGCTTTTTCTTTTCTGTTTTTGAAATAATCATCCGTGTATTTATACTAAAACAATTATTCGCCTCAGGCTCAGTGATTCTCGGTGAATATTCACCGAGAATCACTGAGCCTGAGGCGAATAATTGTTAAATAAACGGAGAGAAATAAAAAAGGAGAAGACTGGAAACTGCATGAAAAAATGAAAGGGAAAGGCTGACTAAAGGTTGAAAAAAAGTGATGTATTTTGTGTCTCTAACAGTTCACCGAAACCAGAGGTAATATATTTTATTACTTCATTTTGAAGAAAACATGGTTCTCTATTTGCATTAATACAAAAACATTGAAGATAAACTTCACTTGAGGGGAGTCAAAAAGTGAATACATTATGAAGAAAAAAGAAGCTGCTTCTTCAAGAGAAATCCATCCCATGTCTTCAGTAGATGAGAATCTGGCTATGCTCGGAGAAAGCAAGGTGTTCACCAAGTTAGATGCCAACAGTGGTTTCTGGCAAATCTCTCTAGATGAAGAGTCGAAGTTGCTAACCACCTTCATCACACCCTTTGGCCGCTACTGCTTCAACCGGTTACCCTTTGGCATAAGTTCAGCGCCAGAAATATTTCAGTAAAGATGCCAAAGGCCCGTAGATCCCCGAGAAAATGCAAGCGCACAAAGGGAAACGCTGGAGCGAACGTCGTAAACGTAAACTTCTCTTCTTCAATTTCCTCTGCTTCGACAGTTTATTGCAATCGTATTTTACGGCGACTTGCGCTTATTTCGGCTTGCTCACTGGCTTCGTGATCGCGATTGAGTTCATCCAGCAATTTTTCTTGATTGTAATAAGACCCTTTGTCGCTTTCCGCTAATTTAGCGGCCCACTTTTTGTCAAAAGTGTTTTTTGCCTTCTTTGGCCTTCCTTTAGTCGATGAAAAAGGGCAAGATCGCTTGTTCTTCCTCAGACATCCGTGCACTGACTATGGCGCGCGAAATCGCGTGCCAAACTCAGCATGTTATTGGTGTCACGTGACACCTTGCCTTGACAATTAATATTCATTTGACATAACTTGTCAACTCTCAATTAAGTAATTAGTGTGCAAAAAATCTTTATCGCGCAATAACTAGCGATGGATATAATATTTTTTCGTGGAGTTTTTTTAATTTTAAAGATAACCTTAAGATTTATCCAACCGTTTAAAAAAGTAAACGTATGTAAAATGGCAAATTTTCCCCTTACTGATACCTTAATAAGAAAAAAATGTTTAACAGAGATGTAGCATGAAACTATGGTATGGAAAGTTGTTGCTACAATACGATCAGCTAAACAAGAGCCAAATAAAATTCCTTTTTGTTTACAATAAAATGTCAAATATAATCTAGTTTTAAAAAGATTGGTAACAATGATTAGCAAAAAGACAGTTTATATTTAAAAAAATAACAGTCTTCCCGTTCACAGGCAATGGACTCGGCTGCAGGGCCGTTAATGCATTAACGGCCCGCTAGGAGCATTTGCGGCCCGCAAAGCGCGTGTTTTCAAGAGGGCGGTTTTCAATTTGGCCGCGTATCTTGATAATAATAGGACAATCACATGACTTTTGGAGGGCATATAGTTTATTTGTGGCCCGAGTAGCATCATTTGCGCCCGAGCGCGAAGCGCAAGGGCGCAAATGATGCTACGAGGGACACAAAAAAACTGTATGACCGACAAAAGTCATGTGATTAACATTATTATCAATACACATGGCCAAATCGTACAAATTCATTTAACAGAGATGTAGCATGAAACTATGGTATGGAAAGTTGTTGCTACAATACGATCAGCTAAACAAGAGCCAAATAAGATTCCTTTTTGTTTACAATAAAATGTCAAATATAATCTAGTTTGAAAAAGATTGGTAACAATGATTAGCAAAAAGACAGATTATATTTAAAAAAAATAATAGTCTTCCCGTTCACAGGGAATGGACTCAGCTGCAGGGCCGTTAATGCATTAACGGCCCGCTAGGAGTCATTTGCGGCCCGCAAAGCGCGTGTTTTCAAGAGGGCGGTTTTCAATTTGGCCGCGTATCTTGATAATAATGATAGTTTAAGACTTGCTGAACAATCCAATTCATTATCTCTATCGTGCAAGTATTCATGGTCCCATTGTTAGCAAGGGTACTTTCAAATAAGTATTCTTGCAGCCTTGTTCATAGTATTCATTGAATAATATTATTAATAATCTTGCTTTTCCTTATGTTTAGAAAATTTGAGAACCTTTATGTTGGTTGGGGCCAGAAATTCAGTGCAGAGAACTACAGTCCACCGCCTCCTCGCCCACCCCAAGAGGAATTCCCGAGTGGACCAGATATTACAGAGGCTGAAGGCCCCTCTGTGGAAGAGGAAAAGGCAGTGAAGGCTGCACAACAAGAAGCTCTAGAGGCTGCTGAGATGGAGGAAGAAGATGATGATGACGATGATGATGATTAGGCGTCTGCTTCTGGAATATGTTTTGTAAAAATTGTCAAATGCTTTACAGCCTATCAGTCATAGTCTAGACACAATGTAAATAACTTAAGATGTCGTTATCTTGTTCCAAATCTTGCATTGAAGTACTACTAAGTTTGAGGTTATTAGTTTTTTACTGTGCAGTTGTATATCAGGTCGTCTTTAGTCTGCTCAATTTTGGATGTAAATTCAGGAATGATAATACTTTGGTCGGCTTTGTACATCTAAACATCTGGAAATAGCTGTAAATATTAATAAAAATCACTTTACAGTGTGTTACCCTGTCTGAAATTATTATGCTGATATTAGCAATTATTACTTTATCAATGAAAGAACTTTTACATTCAGTACATATCATATTTCCTTACTTTATTCTTCCAATAAGGAGAAACTTTCCAAAGATTACAAGATTACAGAGTAAAATGGGTTAGAATTACTCTTTGTGATAATGCTTCACTACAAGCCATCTTAAAGGTGTGTAAAAACAGTCATAGTTGAAATAAAACTATTACAGTTCAATGACTTGAGAATGCATTGTCATGCAAAGGAAAAATTTATCAAGAGAATGAAATGCTTGCAGTAAAACAAAAATTTACAGAAAATGTACCTAGATAACAGTATATGAAGTAGTATTCATGACCCTTAATAATAAGGTAACTTTGAATTTGGGACAACGCTGGAACTTCAGTCTGCTGGCTTCAAAAAAATGACTGAAAAAGTCACACTGACAAGCTTTTTCCATACAAACTCAGTCCATGGTTTTAGACAAGGTCAGCAACTGAAAAAGAAAATGAAATGGCATTGGAAACAACACAATTACATTCTTTCATTGTTGATATTGTGGTTCAATCTTCTCCTTGGTTGAAATTTTATTTTCCTTTGTTTCAAACTCATTATCATCAAATTAACAGGACCAAAACTAAAGAAAACCAAGTTTTAACAAAGGATAAAACTGCACCAAAACATTGAAAGTGGCAGTATAGTAGATGTACTAAGGTGTTAAAGTTTTCTTACCATTCATGGGCATTTCATCAATCTGAGTACTGTAGTACTGTTCAATGTCGCGCAGGATTCTAATGTCATCTGACTTAACAAAGTTGATGGCAACACCTTTGCGGCCAAATCGACCTGATCTACCAATCCTGTATCAAACAGATATCAACAACTATAAAGAACTGATTCATCCACAACTCAATACAGAAGAAGCAAATATGCATGAACAATGAAATTACTGGTTAAAAAAGCTTTTATCAAACAAGGCAGCTGGCATCATACAACCAGCAAAAAGAAAACAGCAGAACAGAGAACAGTGAAATAATGAAAATAATAATAATAATAATAATAATAATATCTACTAATAATAATAATCATGATTAGAATAACTATTTTTGTTGATAACAATGACAATATTTTGTTCTCAAGCAAATTTCCAACCAATTAAATATATTTATAATAATATAAATATTTGTCATTATGGCTAACTACAAGTACACACCTGTGAATGTACAATTCCCGATTGTTTGGGAGATCATAGTTGATAACAAGAGACACCTGTTGTACATCAATGCCTCGAGCCCAAACATCAGTAGAAATCAGCACACGACTTCAGAGAGAAGAAAGAAACACTCTTTCAGCAGGGAATACCAGCAAGCAAATTACACAAAAGTTTCTTGACACAACTTCTTTACTTGAAAAACTTGTTCAATGACAAGTCACTTGCTGCTAAACTAAAAAGCCAAAGGGAATTTCAAGCAGTCTGGTCACTGACTCAGGCAACATTCTAATGAGGTTGATTGTGCATTCTTTCAAAATACAGTAATGTTACTTTAATGTCATACCTACAAATATATCTAAACTTTGGTACAAGGGACTTTTAGAAAACCTTTCTTAAAAAAAATCTGCAAATGACAGGTTCCACAAAACAGTACTTAGGGGAAAGAACATTAATGATAAAGAAATTGAAATGGTTTTAAACAGTGGCCTCACCTCTGGCCTGATCTGAATTCTTTCATAATGGCATCTCTTTCTTTCTGTGGCATGTCACCATGCATTGCTGACACTGTGAAGTTGGCTTCTCTCATCTTCTCTACTAACCAGTCAACCTTGATAAAAAAAAAAACAAGGAAGAATCAAAGCCAGTTAGAGAGACCTTGCATGATAAATGTCTGACCTGCTCATTATGTCTGTTTGTCAATACCATCTGGTCATGAAACATGACACTTAATTAGCCCAATCTGCACAATTAATACAAACTAACCTTCCTCTTTGTGTTACAGAATATGACAGCCTGGGTGATTGTCAGGGTGTCATACAGATCGCAAAGGGTGTCAAACTTCCATTCTTCTCTTTCTACTGCTACAAAGAACTGCTTAATTCCCTCTAGCGTCAACTCATCTCTGAGGGAAATAAACCAAATAAGTGTTTAAGACAACTGCCTGTAGCCTTTCACAAGACCCTACAAGTTCAACTATATTCCAATCATACAAAACTACACTGTGCAGCTGTAGTCTACATCATTTGATCACCAGTTAAGCAGTCATATTATTTCAGTCAAATCTTCTCTGAGATACTACCAGTACACTGCTATAATTCATGATGTCACTTCAAACCAAGTTGTTTAATGGTGAAATCTTTTTGATCACTGATTTTTGTTAGTCTACCCAAAAGACAGTAAACACAGCTATATTTCACTATTTCCCAATGTTAATAATAATAATAATAATAATAATAATAATAATAATAACAACACTAAAACATTTATATACAGAGCTGTATAGCTTTATAGCTGTATATCCTTACAAAAGCAATACAATAGTAAAAAGGAATACATGAAAAAACTTTAAATCTTAAGACTAAACTAGAAATGGCTAAAAAGTTACAAAAATGCTTTTTATTATTTTTTAAGGAAAAGTTTTCAGTTTGTTTTAAAACACTGAGGAGCTGTTGTTAATGTCAGATGGCAAAGTATTCCATAGTGTGGAGGCTGCCACCTAGAAAGATCTTGCAAAATGCAGTAGGGCAAGAAGATTTCTAGATGATGACTGTAGACGATGTATGGTATAAGTAGAGCGCAAATGTACAAGGGCACAGGATTGTTAAGACCCTTGTATGTGATAAGCAGAATTTTAAACATGTTGCAACAATGTTATGTTATCGCCTTTGTCTTCAGGTTTCATTGATGAAAGCACTTATCTTGAGTTTTTAAAGACTGCTATTAAATGCTAAAAGAAATTTTTCAAGAAGATTTAATACTAACCTTTTGACTAGAATCCTGATGGGGTCTGACATAAACTTTTCGGTCATTTCCAGGATATCATGAGGAAGAGTAGCACTTAAAAGAACAACCTGAGAAAGAAAAAAAAAAACACAAGAACAGAGGAAGTGAAATAAGAAAAATGCACATAAACTGGCCAAACAATCCATACATTCCTTGGTCCATTAAATGGCTAAGTTTCTGTTAAAAAACTGGGATCCATATCACATTTTAATTATTTACCGGTGTTGCTGGGGGGAGATATCTGTATACATCATATATCTGTTCCTTGAAACCTTTGAGTAAAATATTTAAAAATATTTCATACAGTAAGTGGACACTGTGCAACACGAGAAAATAAATTTTGTATTAATTTTCTGTTAGGCAATGTAGTGTTCTACAGTTAATACAGACACCAATGAAATATCAAGCCATTTAACATTAATTAAATATTTTATTACTACAAGTACAGTACCAGACAGAAGTAACCTAACAGAGAACGCTAAGCAGAACGCGATCTTTAAGCGTTCTACTTAGCATTCCCTTAGTGTTCTACTTAGCATTCCCTTAGCGTTCTACTTAGATTTCCCTCAGCGTTCCCTTAGCGTTCCCTAAGCGTTCCCTTAGCGTTCCCTTAGCGTTCCTTAAACGTCCAGTAATGCGTTCCCTGTTAGGTTACTTCTGTCCGGTACTCTAAGCCTATAAAATATATGAAATGTTGAACTCTTCTTACCTTTATTTAACATTTCATCTGCCTCATCCAGCACCAGTAATTTTATTGATCTCGTTCTCAAGTTCCGTCTTCTGATCATGTCTACACATGTAATAATGAACAAATGTAAATATCTAGTTACTCTCACTTTGATTACTGAAATTCATGTGCTTTTGCAATAAGATGGGAAAGTATCTGCCTCACCAAATACTCTGCCAGGCGTCCCAGATACTACATGCTGCCCATAATCAAGTTTTCTGATGTCTTCTCCAATATTTGTCCCGCCAATACATGCATGGCACTGGACACTCATGTAGTCACCAAGGGCAAGGATAACCTGTATCATAACATTAAATGCCAACAGTCAAAGACATAAAATACATGCACATGTATGTATCTTATTGTCAGCTATCAACCATCATGGTTTCAACTTGTGTAAGGAAGATCTAAAACAACATTTACTTGCCTTCAAGATGCAATAACATTTTAGAGTACATATAGTGTGTAGTGGAGGTACTAAGGAAAAAAGCATCACTAACCTTTTGTATCTGCTGCGCAAGTTCTCGGGTTGGAGACATAATGAGGGCTTGTGTTTCTCTAGTCTAAAATAAGAAAAATATCTTGTTAGTTCCCAACCTTAGAGTTTGGTAAGACAATGATGCAAAAATGCATTAATCAGCGTGAAGAAGGTTGGGAAGTGATCAACTTTTGGGTCAAAACTCATTGATTTTTTAGCAGTTCACCTTGGCAGATAATCTCCCCAAGGTCAGAATATATATGGTAACTATGAAAGTTATGGGAAAATATGAAATGATCCGCATGTGGAAAAAAGGGGTAGACAAACCTGAATATCTATTGACTGCAGAACTGAAATGGAGAGGGTGGCTGTTTTTCCTGTGCCAGACTGAGCCCTGGAATCGAATAAAACATAACTGCTGTGTGATGACATAGTTACCAACAAGGGTCCAACACATCTTAGATCTACAAGGTTCATTACTGTAGCCAAACTTTTTGATCAAAGCTACCTGTATCACAGGATTACAACTACAGCACTAAGATTGAGCTTTAATCTTTAACCTTTAATGAAGTTACTCAAGACAATAGTGACTTCACTCGGATCTTACTTAATCAAACATATGTCGGTACTAAGTGGAAAAACTGAACTTCTCTCTACATGTAACATATTCACTCAAGTCAGTACGTGAGCTTTGTAAGACGGGACAAGAATGACAGTCCAGGTATAATATCAGAAAACTCACTGTGCAATCACATCACGTCCTTTTATGATCGGCTTAATAGCACGCTGCTGAATTGCAGACGGTTTTTCGAAACCTGCAAAACAGTAAAGGGAAAAACAATTGATCAAATCACATATACATGAATTTACTCGGCGTCGATACATGATGCACATATGCATAACTTTGACATAATTTGTACCATAAGCGTAGATTCCTCGGACCAAATCTTCGCGGAGCCTCAACTGGTCAAACGTTGGTACGACATCGACTTCTTCCGATGTCTCAAATTCAATCTTGGCTGGATCTTGTTCGTCAGCAACGACCTTTCTTTTACGAGATATGCTGTTCGAATCGAACTTCGTTCACGTTTTTCACTGCGTGCAGAGGAAAAGCCTTGGGAACCCGGTCTGCTTGGTGAAGCACAGAAACTGTAGAACTATGGGATTTTAGTATAAATACTTAGGTGTTTATACAAAATCGCGCGCTCTGATTGGTTCGCTATCTCGGATTATCAGCCGATAATCACCTCGACGAACAAAATGGCTGCCAGTCGTTCGCGTGCTCGTGATGAAATAATATTTTTTCGTGTTGTACAATGCTTTTTCTTTTCTGTTTTTGAAATAATCATCCGTGTACTTATACTAAAACAATTATTCGCCTCAGGCTCAGTGATTCTCGGTGAATATTCACCGAGAATCACTGAGCCTGAGGCGAATAATTGTTAAATAAACGGAGAGAAATAAAAAAGGAGAAGACTGGAAACTGCATGAAAAAATGAAAGGGAAAGGCTGACTAAAGGTTGAAAAAAAGTGATGTATTTTGTGTCTCTAACAGTTCACCGAAACCAGAGGTAATATATTTTATTACTTCATTTTGAAGAAAACATGGTTCTCTATTTGCATTAATACAAAAACATTGAAGATAAACTTCACTTGAGGGGAGTCAAAAAGTGAATACATTATGAAGAAAAAAGAAGCTGCTTCTTCAAGAGAAATCCATCCCATGTCTTCAGTAGATGAGAATCTGGCTATGCTCGGAGAAAGCAAGGTGTTCACCAAGTTAGATGCCAACAGTGGTTTCTGGCAAATCTCTCTAGATGAAGAGTCGAAGTTGCTAACCACCTTCATCACACCCTTTGGCCGCTACTGCTTCAACCGGTTACCCTTTGGCATAAGTTCAGCGCCAGAAATATTTCAGTAAAGATGCCAAAGGCCCGTAGATCCCCGAGAAAATGCAAGCGCACAAAGGGAAACGCTGGAGCGAACGTCGTAAACGTAAACTTCTCTTCTTCAATTTCCTCTGCTTCGACAGTTTATTGCAATCGTATTTTACGGCGACTTGCGCTTATTTCGGCTTGCTCACTGGCTTCGTGATCGCGATTGAGTTCATCCAGCAATTTTTCTTGATTGTAATAAGACCCTTTGTCGCTTTCCGCTAATTTAGCGGCCCACTTTTTGTCAAAAGTGTTTTTTGCCTTCTTTGGCCTTCCTTTAGTCGATGAAAAAGGGCAAGATCGCTTGTTCTTCCTCAGACATCCGTGCACTGACTATGGCGCGCGAAATCGCGTGCCAAACTCAGCATGTTATTGGTGTCACGTGACACCTTGCCTTGACAATTAATATTCATTTGACATAACTTGTCAACTCTCAATTAAGTAATTAGTGTGCAAAAAATCTTTATCGCGCAATAACTAGCGATGGATATAATATTTTTTCGTGGAGTTTTTTTAATTTTAAAGATAACCTTAAGATTTATCCAACCGTTTAAAAAAGTAAACGTATGTAAAATGGCAAATTTTCCCCTTACTGATACCTTAATAAGAAAAAAATGTTTAACAGAGATGTAGCATGAAACTATGGTATGGAAAGTTGTTGCTACAATACGATCAGCTAAACAAGAGCCAAATAAAATTCCTTTTTGTTTACAATAAAATGTCAAATATAATCTAGTTTTAAAAAGATTGGTAACAATGATTAGCAAAAAGACAGTTTATATTTAAAAAAATAACAGTCTTCCCGTTCACAGGCAATGGACTCAGCTGCAGGGCCGTTAATGCATTAACGGCCCGCTAGGAGCATTTGCGGCCCGCAAAGCGCGTGTTTTCAAGAGGGCGGTTTTCAATTTGGCCGCGTATCTTGATAATAATGATAGTTTAAGACTTGCTGAACAATCCAATTCATTATCTCTATCGTGCAAGTATTCATGGTCCCATTGTTAGCAAGGGTACTTTCAAATAAGTATTCTTGCAGCCTTGTTCATAGTATTCATTGAATAATATTATTAATAATCTTGCTTTTCCTTATGTTTAGAAAATTTGAGAACCTTTATGTTGGTTGGGGCCAGAAATTCAGTGCAGAGAACTACAGTCCACCGCCTCCTCCCCCACCCCAAGAGGAATTCCCGAGTGGACCAGATATTACAGAGGCTGAAGGCCCCTCTGTGGAAGAGGAAAAGGCACTGAAGGCTGCACAACAAGAAGCTCTAGAGGCTGCTGAGATGGAGGAAGAAGATGATGAAGACGATGATGATGATTAGGCGTCTGCTTCTGGAATATGTTTTGTAAAAATTGTCAAATGCTTTACAGCCTATCAGTCATAGTCTAGACACAATGTAAATAACTTAAGATGTCGTTATCTTGTTCCAAATCTTGCATTGAAGTACTACTAAGTTTGAGGTTATTAGTTTTTTACTGTGCAGTTGTATATCAGGTCGTCTTTAGTCTGCTCAATTTTGGATGTAAATTCAGGAATGATAATACTTTGGTCGGCTTTGTACATCTAAACATCTGGAAATAGCTGTAAATATTAATAAAAATCACTTTACAGTGTGTTACCCTGTCTGAAATTATTATGCTGATATTAGCAATTATTACTTTATCAATGAAAGAACTTTTACATTCAGTACATATCATATTTCCTTACTTTATTCTTCCAATAAGCAGAAACTTTCTAAAGATTACAAGATTACAGAGTAAAATGGGTTAGAATTACTCTTTGTGATAATGCTTCACTACAAGCCATCTTAAAGGTGTGTAAAAACAGTCATAGTTGAAATAAAACTATTACAGTTCAATGACTTGAGAATGCATTGTCATGCAAAGGAAAAATTTATCAAGAGAATGAAATGCTTGCAGTAAAACAAAAATTTACAGAAAATGTACCTAGATAACAGTATATGAAGTAGTATTCATGACCCTTAATAATAAGGTAACTTTGAATTTGGGACAACACTGGAACTTCAGTCTGCTGGCTTCAAAAAAATGACTGAAAAAGTCACACTGACAAGCTTTTTCCATACAAACTCAGTCCATGGTTTTAGACAAGGTCAGCAACTGAAAAAGAAAATGAAATGGCATTGGAAACAACACAATTACATTCTTTCATTGTTGATATTGTGGTTCAATCTTCTCCTTGGTTGAAATTTTATTTTCCTTTGTTTCAAACTCATTATCATCAAATTAACAGGACCAAAACTAAAGAAAACCAAGTTTTAACAAAGGATAAAACTGCACCAAAACATTGAAAGTGGCAGTATAGTAGATGTACTAAGGTGTTAAAGTTTTCTTACCATTCATGGGCATTTCATCAATCTGAGTACTGTAGTACTGTTCAATGTCGCGCAGGATTCTAATGTCATCTGACTTAACAAAGTTGATGGCAACACCTTTGCGGCCAAATCGACCTGATCTACCAATCCTGTATCAAACAGATATCAACAACTATAAAGAACTGATTCATCCACAACTCAATACAGAAGAAGCAAATATGCATGAACAATGAAATTACTGGTTAAAAAAGCTTTTATCAAACAAGGCAGCTGGCATCATACAACCAGCAAAAAGAAAACAGCAGAACAGTGAAATAATGAAAATAATAATAATAATAATAATAATAATAATATCTACTAATAATAATAATCATGATTAGAATAACTATTTTTGTTGATAACAATGACAATATTTTGTTCTCAAGCAAATTTCCAACCAATTAAATATATTTATAATAATATAAATATTTGTCATTATGGCTAACTACAAGTACACACCTGTGAATGTACAATTCCCGATTGTTTGGGAGATCATAGTTGATAACAAGAGACACCTGTTGTACATCAATGCCTCGAGCCCAAACATCAGTAGAAATCAGCACACGACTTCAGAGAGAAGAAAGAAACACTCTTTCAGCAGGGAATACCAGCAAGCAAATTACACAAAAGTTTCTTGACACAACTTCTTTACTTGAAAAACTTGTTCAATGACAAGTCACTTGCTGCTAAACTAAAAAGCCAAAGGGAATTTCAAGCAGTCTGGTCACTGACTCAGGCAACATTCTAATGAGGTTGATTGTGCATTCTTTCAAAATACAGTAATGTTACTTTAATGTCATACCTACAAATATATCTAAACTTTGGTACAAGGGACTTTTAGAAAACCTTTCTTAAAAAAAATCTGCAAATGACAGGTTCCACAAAACAGTACTTAGGGGAAAGAACATTAATGATAAAGAAATTGAAATGGTTTTAAACAGTGGCCTCACCTCTGGCCTGATCTGAATTCTTTCATAATGGCATCTCTTTCTTTCTGTGGCATGTCACCATGCATTGCTGACACTGTGAAGTTGGCTTCTCTCATCTTCTCTACTAACCAGTCAACCTTGATAAAAAAAAAAAACAAGGAAGAATCAAAGCCAGTTAGAGAGACCTTGCATGATAAATGTCTGACCTGCTCATTATGTCTGTTTGTCAATACCATCTGGTCATGAAACATGACACTTAATTAGCCCAATCTGCACAATTAATACAAACTAACCTTCCTCTTTGTGTTACAGAATATGACAGCCTGGGTGATTGTCAGGGTGTCATACAGATCGCAAAGGGTGTCAAACTTCCATTCTTCTCTTTCTACTGCTACAAAGAACTGCTTAATTCCCTCTAGCGTCAACTCATCTCTGAGGGAAATAAACCAAATAAGTGTTTAAGACAACTGCCTGTAGCCTTTCACAAGACCCTACAAGTTCAACTATATTCCAATCATACAAAACTACACTGTGCAGCTGTAGTCTACATCATTTGATCACCAGTTAAGCAGTCATATTATTTCAGTCAAATCTTCTCTGAGATACTACCAGTGCACTGCTATAATTCATGATGTCACTTCAAACCAAGTTGTTTAATGGTGAAATCTTTTTGATCACTGATTTTTGTTAGTCTACCCAAAAGACAGTAAACACAGCTATATTTCACTATTTCCCAATGTTAATAATAATAATAATAATAATAACAACACTAAAACATTTATATACAGAGCTGTATAGCTTTATAGCTGTATATCCTTACAAAAGCAATACAATAGTAAAAAGGAATACATGAAAAAACTTTAAATCTTAAGACTAAACTAGAAATGGCTAAAAAGTTACAAAAATGCTTTTTATTATTTTTTAAGGAAAAGTTTTCAGTTTGTTTTAAAACACTGAGGAGCTGTTGTTAATGTCAGATGGCAAAGTATTCCATAGTGTGGAGGCTGCCACCTAGAAAGATCTTGCAAAATGCAGTAGGGCAAGAAGATTTCTAGATGATGACTGTAGACGATGTATGGTATAAGTAGAGCGCAAATGTACAAGGGCACAGGATTGTTAAGACCCTTGTATGTGATAAGCAGAATTTTAAACATGTTGCAACAATGTTATGTTATCGTCTTTGTCTTCAGGTTTCATTGATGAAAGCACTTATCTTGAGTTTTTAAAGACTGCTATTAAATGCTAAAAGAAATTTTTCAAGAAGATTTAATACTAACCTTTTGACTAGAATCCTGATGGGGTCTGACATAAACTTTTCGGTCATTTCCAGGATATCATGAGGAAGAGTAGCACTTAAAAGAACAACCTGAGAAAGAAAAAAAAAAACACAAGAACAGAGGAAGTGAAATAAGAAAAATGCACATAAACTGGCCAAACAATCCATACATTCCTTGGTCCATTAAATGGCTAAGTTTCTGTTAAAAAACTGGGATCCATATCACATTTTAATTATTTACCGGTGTTGCTGGGGGAAGATATCTGTATACATCATATATCTGTTCCTTGAAACCTTTGAGTAAAATATTTAAAAATATTTCATACAGTAAGTGGACACTGTGCAACACGAGAAAATAAATTTTGTATTAATTTTCTGTTAGGCAATGTAGTGTTCTACAGTTAATACAGACACCAATGAAATATCAAGCCATTTAACATTAATTAAATATTTTATTACTACAAGTACAGTACCAGACAGAAGTAACCTAACAGAGAACGCTAAGCAGAACGCGATCTTTAAGCGTTCTACTTAGCATTCCCTTAGTGTTCTACTTAGCATTCCCTTAGCGTTCTACTTAGATTTCCCTCAGCGTTCCCTTAGCGTTCCCTAAGCGTTCCCTTAGCGTTCCCTTAGCGTTCCTTAAACGTCCAGTAATGCGTTCCCTGTTAGGTTACTTCTGTCCGGTACTCTAAGCCTATAAAATATATGAAATGTTGAACTCTTCTTACCTTTATTTAACATTTCATCTGCCTCATCCAGCACCAGTAATTTTATTGATCTCGTTCTCAAGTTCCGTCTTCTGATCATGTCTACACATGTAATAATGAACAAATGTAAATATCTAGTTACTCTCACTTTGATTACTGAAATTCATGTGCTTTTGCAATAAGATGGGAAAGTATTTGCCTCACCAAATACTCTGCCAGGCGTCCCAGATACTACATGCTGCCCATAATCAAGTTTTCTGATGTCTTCTCCAATATTTGTCCCGCCAATACATGCATGGCACTGGACACTCATGTAGTCACCAAGGGCAAGGATAACCTGTATCATAACATTAAATGCCAACAGTCAAAGACATAAAATACATGCACATGTATGTATCTTATTGTCAGCTATCAACCATCATGGTTTCAACTTGTGTAAGGAAGATCTAAAACAACATTTACTTGCCTTCAAGATGCAATAACATTTTAGAGTACATATAGTGTGTAGTGGAGGTACTAAGGAAAAAAGCATCACTAACCTTTTGTATCTGCTGCGCAAGTTCTCGGGTTGGAGACATAATGAGGGCTTGTGTTTCTCTAGTCTAAAATAAGAAAAATATCTTGTTAGTTCCCAACCTTAGAGTTTGGTAAGACAATGATGCAAAAATGCATTAATCAGCGTGAAGAAGGTTGGGAAGTGATCAACTTTTGGGTCAAAACTCATTGATTTTTTAGCAGTTCACCTTGGCAGATAATCTCCCCAAGGTCAGAATATATATGGTAACTATGAAAGTTATGGGAAAATATGAAATGATCCGCATGTGGAAAAAAGGGGTAGACAAACCTGAATATCTATTGACTGCAGAACTGAAATGGAGAGGGTGGCTGTTTTTCCTGTGCCAGACTGAGCCCTGGAATCGAATAAAACATAACTGCTGTGTGATGACATAGTTACCAACAAGGGTCCAACACATCTTAGATCTACAAGGTTCATTACTGTAGCCAAACTTTTTGATCAAAGCTACCTGTATCACAGGATTACAACTACAGCACTAAGATTGAGCTTTAATCTTTAACCTTTAATGAAGTTACTCAAGACAATAGTGACTTCACTCGGATCTTACTTAATCAAACATATGTCGGTACTAAGTGGAAAAACTGAACTTCTCTCTACATGTAACATATTCACTCAAGTCAGTACGTGAGCTTTGTAAGACGGGACAAGAATGACAGTCCAGGTATAATATCAGAAAACTCACTGTGCAATCACATCACGTCCTTTTATGATCGGCTTAATAGCACGCTGCTGAATTGCAGACGGTTTTTCGAAACCTGCAAAACAGTAAAGGGAAAAACAATTGATCAAATCACATATACATGAATTTACTCGGCGTCGATACATGATGCACATATGCATAACTTTGACATAATTTGTACCATAAGCGTAGATTCCTCGGACCAAATCTTCGCGGAGCCTCAACTGGTCAAACGTTGGTACGACATCGACTTCTTCCGATGTCTCCAATTCAATCTTGGCTGGATCTTGTTCGTCAGCAACGACCTTTCTTTTACGAGACATGCTGTTCGAATCGAAGTTCGTTCACGTTTTTCACTGCGTGCAGAGGAAAAGCCTTGGGAACCCGGTCTGCTTGGTGAAGCACAGAAACTGTAGAACTATGGGATTTTAGTATAATTAAATACTCAGGTGTTTATACAAAATCGCGCGCTCTGATTGGTTCGCTATCTCGGATTATCAGCCGATAATCACCTCGACGAACAAAATGGCTGCCAGTCGTTCGCGTGCTCGTGATGAAATAATGTTTTTTCGTGTTGTACAATGCTTTTTCTTTTCTGTTTTTGAAATAATCATCCGTGTATTTATACTAAAACAATTATTCGCCTCAGGCTCAGTGATTCTCGGTGAATATTCACCGAGAATCACTGAGCCTGAGGCGAATAATTGTTAAATAAACGGAGAGAAATAAAAAAGGAGAAGACTGGAAACTGCATGAAAAAATGAAAGGGAAAGGCTGACTAAAGGTTGAAAAAAAGTGATGTATTTTGTGTCTCTAACAGTTCACCGAAACCAGAGGTAATATATTTTATTACTTCATTTTGAAGAAAACATGGTTCTCTATTTGCATTAATACAAAAACATTGAAGATAAACTTCACTTGAGGGGAGTCAAAAAGTGAATACATTATGAAGAAAAAAGAAGCTGCTTCTTCAAGAGAAATCCATCCCATGTCTTCAGTAGATGAGAATCTGGCTATGCTCGGAGAAAGCAAGGTGTTCACCAAGTTAGATGGCAACAGTGGTTTCTGGCAAATCTCTCTAGATGAAGAGTCGAAGTTGCTAACCACCTTCATCACACCCTTTGGCCGCTACTGCTTCAACCGGTTACCCTTTGGCATAAGTTCAGCGCCAGAAATATTTCAGTAAAGATGCCAAAGGCCCGTAGATCCCCGAGAAAATGCAAGCGCACAAAGGGAAACGCTGGAGCGAACGTCGTAAACGTAAACTTCTCTTCTTCAATTTCCTCTGCTTCGACAGTTTATTGCAATCGTATTTTACGGCGACTTGCGCTTATTTCGGCTTGCTCACTGGCTTCGTGATCGCGATTGAGTTCATCCAGCAATTTTTCTTGATTGTAATAAGACCCTTTGTCGCTTTCCGCTAATTTAGCGGCCCACTTTTTGTCAAAAGTGTTTTTTGCCTTCTTTGGCCTTCCTTTAGTCGATGAAAAAGGGCAAGATCGCTTGTTCTTCCTCAGACATCCGTGCACTGACTATGGCGCGCGAAATCGCGTGCCAAACTCAGCATGTTATTGGTGTCACGTGACACCTTGCCTTGACAATTAATATTCATTTGACATAACTTGTCAACTCTCAATTAAGTAATTAGTGTGCAAAAAATCTTTATCGCGCAATAACTAGCGATGGATATAATATTTTTTCGTGGAGTTTTTTTAATTTTAAAGATAACCTTAAGATTTATCCAACCGTTTAAAAAAGTAAACGTATGTAAAATGGCAAATTTTCCCCTTACTGATACCTTAATAAGAAAAAAATGTTTAACAGAGATGTAGCATGAAACTATGGTATGGAAAGTTGTTGCTACAATACGATCAGCTAAACAAGAGCCAAATAAAATTCCTTTTTGTTTACAATAAAATGTCAAATATAATCTAGTTTTAAAAAGATTGGTAACAATGATTAGCAAAAAGGCAGTTTATATTTAAAAAAATAACAGTCTTCCCGTTCACAGGCAATGGACTCAGCTGCAGGGCCGTTAATGCATTAACGGCCCGCTAGGAGCATTTGCGGCCCGCAAAGCGCGTGTTTTCAAGAGGGCGGTTTTCAATTTGGCCGCGTATCTTGATAATAATGATAGTTTAAGACTTGCTGAACAATCCAATTCATTATCTCTATCGTGCAAGTATTCATGGTCCCATTGTTAGCAAGGGTACTTTCAAATAAGTATTCTTGCAGCCTTGTTCATAGTATTCATTGAATAATATTATTAATAATCTTGCTTTTCCTTATGTTTAGAAAATTTGAGAACCTTTATGTTGGTTGGGGCCAGAAATTCAGTGCAGAGAACTACAGTCCACCGCCTCCTCCCCCACCCCAAGAGGAATTCCCGAGTGGACCAGATATTACAGAGGCTGAAGGCCCCTCTGTGGAAGAGGAAAAGGCAGTGAAGGCTGCACAACAAGAAGCTCTAGAGGCTGCTGAGATGGAGGAAGAAGATGATGAAGACGATGATGATGATTAGGCGTCTGCTTCTGGAATATGTTTTGTAAAAATTGTCAAATGCTTTACAGCCTATCAGTCATAGTCTAGACACAATGTAAATAACTTAAGATGTCGTTATCTTGTTCCAAATCTTGCATTGAAGTACTACTAAGTTTGAGGTTATTAGTTTTTTACTGTGCAGTTGTATATCAGGTCGTCTTTAGTCTGCTCAATTTTGGATGTAAATTCAGGAATGATAATACTTTGGTCGGCTTTGTACATCTAAACATCTGGAAATAGCTGTAAATATTAATAAAAATCACTTTACAGTGTGTTACCCTGTCTGAAATTATTATGCTGATATTAGCAATTATTACTTTATCAATGAAAGAACTTTTACATTCAGTACATATCATATTTCCTTACTTTATTCTTCCAATAAGCAGAAACTTTCTAAAGATTACAAGATTACAGAGTAAAATGGGTTAGAATTACTCTTTGTGATAATGCTTCACTACAAGCCATCTTAAAGGTGTGTAAAAACAGTCATAGTTGAAATAAAACTATTACAGTTCAATGACTTGAGAATGCATTGTCATGCAAAGGAAAAATTTATCAAGAGAATGAAATGCTTGCAGTAAAACAAAAATTTACAGAAAATGTACCTAGATAACAGTATATGAAGTAGTATTCATGACCCTTAATAATAAGGTAACTTTGAATTTGGGACAACACTGGAACTTCAGTCTGCTGGCTTCAAAAAAATGACTGAAAAAGTCACACTGACAAGCTTTTTCCATACAAACTCAGTCCATGGTTTTAGACAAGGTCAGCAACTGAAAAAGAAAATGAAATGGCATTGGAAACAACACAATTACATTCTTTCATTGTTGATATTGTGGTTCAATCTTCTCCTTGGTTGAAATTTTATTTTCCTTTGTTTCAAACTCATTATCATCAAATTAACAGGACCAAAACTAAAGAAAACCAAGTTTTAACAAAGGATAAAACTGCACCAAAACATTGAAAGTGGCAGTATAGTAGATGTACTAAGGTGTTAAAGTTTTCTTACCATTCATGGGCATTTCATCAATCTGAGTACTGTAGTACTGTTCAATGTCGCGCAGGATTCTAATGTCATCTGACTTAACAAAGTTGATGGCAACACCTTTGCGGCCAAATCGACCTGATCTACCAATCCTGTATCAAACAGATATCAACAACTATAAAGAACTGATTCATCCACAACTCAATACAGAAGAAGCAAATATGCATGAACAATGAAATTACTGGTTAAAAAAGCTTTTATCAAACAAGGCAGCTGGCATCATACAACCAGCAAAAAGAAAACAGCAGAACAGTGAAATAATGAAAATAATAATAATAATAATAATAATAATATCTACTAATAATAATAATCATGATTAGAATAACTATTTTTGTTGATAACAATGACAATATTTTGTTCTCAAGCAAATTTCCAACCAATTAAATATATTTATAATAATATAAATATTTGTCATTATGGCTAACTACAAGTACACACCTGTGAATGTACAATTCACGATTGTTTGGGAGATCATAGTTGATAACAAGAGACACCTGTTGTACATCAATGCCTCGAGCCCAAACATCAGTAGAAATCAGCACACGACTTCAGAGAGAAGAAAGAAACACTCTTTCAGCAGGGAATACCAGCAAGCAAATTACACAAAAGTTTCTTGACACAACTTCTTTACTTGAAAAACTTGTTCAATGACAAGTCACTTGCTGCTAAACTAAAAAGCCAAAGGGAATTTCAAGCAGTCTGGTCACTGACTCAGGCAACATTCTAATGAGGTTGATTGTGCATTCTTTCAAAATACAGTAATGTTACTTTAATGTCATACCTACAAATATATCTAAACTTTGGTACAAGGGACTTTTAGAAAACCTTTCTTAAAAAAAATCTGCAAATGACAGGTTCCACAAAACAGTACTTAGGGGAAAGAACATTAATGATAAAGAAATTGAAATGGTTTTAAACAGTGGCCTCACCTCTGGCCTGATCTGAATTCTTTCATAATGGCATCTCTTTCTTTCTGTGGCATGTCACCATGCATTGCTGACACTGTGAAGTTGGCTTCTCTCATCTTCTCTACTAACCAGTCAACCTTGATAAAAAAAAAAACAAGGAAGAATCAAAGCCAGTTAGAGAGACCTTGCATGATAAATGTCTGACCTGCTCATTATGTCTGTTTGTCAATACCATCTGGTCATGAAACATGACACTTAATTAGCCCAATCTGCACAATTAATACAAACTAACCTTCCTCTTTGTGTTACAGAATATGACAGCCTGGGTGATTGTCAGGGTGTCATACAGATCGCAAAGGGTGTCAAACTTCCATTCTTCTCTTTCTACTGCTACAAAGAACTGCTTAATTCCCTCTAGCGTCAACTCATCTCTGAGGGAAATAAACCAAATAAGTGTTTAAGACAACTGCCTGTAGCCTTTCACAAGACCCTACAAGTTCAACTATATTCCAATCATACAAAACTACACTGTGCAGCTGTAGTCTACATCATTTGATCACCAGTTAAGCAGTCATATTATTTCAGTCAAATCTTCTCTGAGATACTACCAGTACACTGCTATAATTCATGATGTCACTTCAAACCAAGTTGTTTAATGGTGAAATCTTTTTGATCACTGATTTTTGTTAGTCTACCCAAAAGACAGTAAACACAGCTATATTTCACTATTTCCCAATGTTAATAATAATAATAATAATAATAATAATAATAATAATAATAATAATAATAACAACACTAAAACATTTATATACAGAGCTGTATAGCTTTATAGCTGTATATCCTTACAAAAGCAATACAATAGTAAAAAGGAATACATGAAAAAACTTTAAATCTTAAGACTAAACTAGAAATGGCTAAAAAGTTACAAAAATGCTTTTTATTATTTTTTAAGGAAAAGTTTTCAGTTTGTTTTAAAACACTGAGGAGCTGTTGTTAATGTCAGATGGCAAAGTATTCCATAGTGTGGAGGCTGCCACCTAGAAAGATCTTGCAAAATGCAGTAGGGCAAGAAGATTTCTAGATGATGACTGTAGACGATGTATGGTATAAGTAGAGCGCAAATGTACAAGGGCACAGGATTGTTAAGACCCTTGTATGTGATAAGCAGAATTTTAAACATGTTGCAACAATGTTATGTTATTGCCTTTGTCTTCAGGTTTCATTGATGAAAGCACTTATCTTGAGTTTTTAAAGACTGCTATTAAATGCTAAAAGAAATTTTTCAAGAAGATTTAATACTAACCTTTTGACTAGAATCCTGATGGGGTCTGACATAAACTTTTCGGTCATTTCCAGGATATCATGAGGAAGAGTAGCACTTAAAAGAACAACCTGAGAAAGAAAAAAAAAACACAAGAACAGAGGAAGTGAAATAAGAAAAATGCACATAAACTGGCCAAACAATCCATACATTCCTTGGTCCATTAAATGGCTAAGTTTCTGTTAAAAAACTGGGATCCATATCACATTTTAATTATTTACCGGTGTTGCTGGGGGGAGATATCTGTATACATCATATATCTGTTCCTTGAAACCTTTGAGTAAAATATTTAAAAATATTTCATACAGTAAGTGGACACTGTGCAACACGAGAAAATAAATTTTGTATTAATTTTCTGTTAGGCAATGTAGTGTTCTACAGTTAATACAGACACCAATGAAATATCAAGCCATTTAACATTAATTAAATATTTTATTACTACAAGTACAGTACCAGACAGAAGTAACCTAACAGAGAACGCTAAGCAGAACGCGATCTTTAAGCGTTCTACTTAGCATTCCCTTAGTGTTCTACTTAGCATTCCCTTAGCGTTCTACTTAGATTTCCCTCAGCGTTCCCTTAGCGTTCCCTAAGCGTTCCCTTAGCGTTCCTTAAACGTCCAGTAATGCGTTCCCTGTTAGGTTACTTCTGTCCGGTACTCTAAGCCTATAAAATATATGAAATGTTGAACTCTTCTTACCTTTATTTAACATTTCATCTGCCTCATCCAGCACCAGTAATTTTATTGATCTCGTTCTCAAGTTCCGTCTTCTGATCATGTCTACACATGTAATAATGAACAAATGTAAATATCTAGTTACTCTCACTTTGATTACTGAAATTCATGTGCTTTTGCAATAAGATGGGAAAGTATTTGCCTCACCAAATACTCTGCCAGGCGTCCCAGATACTACATGCTGCCCATAATCAAGTTTTCTGATGTCTTCTCCAATATTTGTCCCGCCAATACATGCATGGCACTGGACACTCATGTAGTCACCAAGGGCAAGGATAACCTGTATCATAACATTAAATGCCAACAGTCAAAGACATAAAATACATGCACATGTATGTATCTTATTGTCAGCTATCAACCATCATGGTTTCAACTTGTGTAAGGAAGATCTAAAACAACATTTACTTGCCTTCAAGATGCAATAACATTTTAGAGTACATATAGTGTGTAGTGGAGGTACTAAGGAAAAAAGCATCACTAACCTTTTGTATCTGCTGCGCAAGTTCTCGGGTTGGAGACATAATGAGGGCTTGTGTTTCTCTAGTCTAAAATAAGAAAAATATCTTGTTAGTTCCCAACCTTAGAGTTTGGTAAGACAATGATGCAAAAATGCATTAATCAGCGTGAAGAAGGTTGGGAAGTGATCAACTTTTGGGTCAAAACTCATTGATTTTTTAGCAGTTCACCTTGGCAGATAATCTCCCCAAGGTCAGAATATATATGGTAACTATGAAAGTTATGGGAAAATATGAAATGATCCGCATGTGGAAAAAAGGGGTAGACAAACCTGAATATCTATTGACTGCAGAACTGAAATGGAGAGGGTGGCTGTTTTTCCTGTGCCAGACTGAGCCCTGGAATCGAATAAAACATAACTGCTGTGTGATGACATAGTTACCAACAAGGGTCCAACACATCTTAGATCTACAAGGTTCATTACTGTAGCCAAACTTTTTGATCAAAGCTACCTGTATCACAGGATTACAACTACAGCACTAAGATTGAGCTTTAATCTTTAACCTTTAATGAAGTTACTCAAGACAATAGTGACTTCACTCGGATCTTACTTAATCAAACATATGTCGGTACTAAGTGGAAAAACTGAACTTCTCTCTACATGTAACATATTCACTCAAGTCAGTACGTGAGCTTTGTAAGACGGGACAAGAATGACAGTCCAGGTATAATATCAGAAAACTCACTGTGCAATCACATCACGTCCTTTTATGATCGGCTTAATAGCACGCTGCTGAATTGCAGACGGTTTTTCGAAACCTGCAAAACAGTAAAGGGAAAAACAATTGATCAAATCACATATACATGAATTTACTCGGCGTCGATACATGATGCACATATGCATAACTTTGACATAATTTGTACCATAAGCGTAGATTCCTCGGACCAAATCTTCGCGGAGCCTCAACTGGTCAAACGTTGGTACGACATCGACTTCTTCCGATGTCTCAAATTCAATCTTGGCTGGATCTTGTTCGTCAGCAACGACCTTTCTTTTACGAGACATGCTGTTCGAATCGAAGTAGTAGTTGTAAAAAGCGGGGTCTGGGTCAAAATAAAAATGAAAAAAAATTTGTTGAAAAAATCTGGGTCAAAATAAAAATGAAAAAAAAATTTGTTGAAAAAATCTGGGTCAAAATAAAAATGAAAAAAAAATTTGTTGAAAAAATCTGGGTCAAAATAAAAATGAAAAAAAAATTTGTTGAAAAAATCTGGGTCAAAATAAAAATGAAAAAAAATTTGTTGAAAAAATCTGGGTCAAAATAAAAATGAAAAAAAAATTTGTTGAAAAAATCTGGGTCAAAATAAAAATGAAAAAAAATTTAATCTGGGTCAAAATAAAAATGAAAAAAAATTTAATCTGGGTCAAAATAAAAATGAAAAAAATTTAATCTGGGTCAAAATAAAAATGAAAAAAAATTTAATCTGGGTCAAAATAAAAATGAAAAAAAATTTGTTGAAAAAATCTGGGTCAAAATAAAAATGAAAATGAAAAAATAAAAATGAATATTATATATGATTTAAAGAAAAAGAATGAAGAGTATAACAATGGAGAATTTAGAAAGATTACTTCTTACTGAATTGAAACAACTTGCCAGAGAGCGAGGTATTCGAGGTTATTCAAGGATGCGTAAAGCTGAACTTATTAATAATCTTAATAATGAAAATCCGCAAAACCAATTACAAAGATTACCTATTTTTGATGATGAAAGTATTTGTGATAATAAAAAGTTTAAGTATCTGTGTAAACATAATAAAAATAAATATAGGTGTAAAGAATGTGGAGGATCACAAATATGTGAACATGGTAAACAAAAATATCAATGTAAGGAATGCGGAGGGTCACAAATATGTGAACATGGCAGAAGAAAATCTTCTTGTAAGGAATGCGGCGGATCACAAATATGTGAACATGGAGAACAAAAACAGCAATGTAAAGAATGTGGCGGATCACAAATATGCAAACATAATAAAAAAAAGTGTCAGTGTAAAGAATGCGGCGTACCTTATATATGTAAACATAATAAAAATAAGTATATGTGTAAAGAATGTGGCGGATCACAAATATGCGAACATAATAAAAATAAGTATAGGTGTAAAGAATGTAGGGGATCACAAATATGTGAACATGGAAAACAAAAATATCAATGTAAAGAATGTAGGGGATCACAAATATGTGAACATGGTAAACAAAAATCTTCTTGTAAAGAATGTAGAAAAAATAGAATGAAAGAAAGATGAAATATTTGTTAAAATAATTAAGTTATATAACCCTTACTTGAGTTATATAACATAAAAATTACCTAAATCTTAAACTAAAAGTTATGGGAGACCCCTTAAGATCAAGTTTTTCCCATTGATTGTCTAATATACTTAAATCAAAGTGGTTTATTACACTCTCATATTTTCGAACTGGGATTGTTGGATAATCCTTTGAGGGTATGTTTGCAAGCAATTGTGATGGTGAGAGTTTACCAATTTCTCCATTTTTAGTTTTATTCATATACGAGTACTTGTTATCCAATATACTGCACATAAGTCTCAGCGGTTCCTTAATCTGAATATTTATGGGGTATAATTTACCCGGATTTATGACATCAGGAACGCCTAAACCAAACCCCAAACCTCTAGTAAGTTTAACTTTAAAATTTTTATTGGAATAAAGATAGTCAACAGTATCAGTCTCAATTATTGTTATCTTTTCCACATCAGGATCATTAAGAAATATTGATTGAATATTACGAAGCGAATATGTGCCGGGTTGAATTATTATGACGGCTTGATTCTTATCATTTAATATTATCTGTTTATCCTTGAAATTAATCAATCGTTTGGTTTGTATATTACAATCCAATAGTTGTATCTCCCGAAGATTTTTAAGAGGAGGATCTAAATAAATCCTAGTTTCTGCCTCATACATTGTTATGCTTAACATTTTGTTTTCAGCGAAGCTGGTCTTTAAATTTATATACTCCAAAGATATTTAGCAGGTACTTGTCTTAACCCTATGACGTCAAAATTCCACACTTCCCTAGTAATTTCGAGCGCTGGAGTAAAAAATAAAATTTACTTTCAGGTTCTCCGGTTGTTAGGGAGCTCTGGTATGCAATCTATTGTTCTCCACGTGAACAGCGATTGTATGCAAATTAGTGCCCACGTGAAATAGTCATTTGCATCAGACTGTGCACGTGCGATTATCGAAATAGAAACCACGCTAATCCACCCGCAACAACTGTCAATGCTAATATATTCTTTTCATGCTGCGTTGAGTCAATATTATTTTCAGTGGAGCTGGTACCGCCGATTTCCTGTTTCGTCGATGGTTTTGGTTCCGTTTCAGTTCTATGAGGTAACTTTAACTTTGAAGATCCCATGTTATGGCTTATTCCAACTTGTTTTGCTTCAGTGTTTAAGGAATTATTCACGCCAAAATTCATATCATTACTCGCTTTCAAAAGTTTGTTATTAAAACCAGTCACGCTTTCAGTGTTGATTATCATATTACTTGGCATCAACCACACGCCAGGAGCAATAGCTAAATCAAGCCGTAATTTCGCTTTTTGTACAGCTAATTGATATCTTTGAATCGAACTAGAAATGTCATTCTCAATTAAACTACTTTCAAATAAAGCCAAGAATTCTTGTTGTGTTTCGATTGCGCCGCCGTCATTACCGTAAATCGAGTTTCTAGTGTTAACTTGTGCGCCCAATATGCAGTAAACAAAAGCTTCAGCGGATCGATTCAATCTACCAAGTCCGGCTTTAGTGAGCCCATGTCCTCTTTTTGGGATAAACCAGGCATATTTGAAATCAGCAAAGTCATCGTTACGGATAAATGAAATGAGATTACCCTTTTCCTTCTTTCCGCCTTCATCAGAGAATTTATTACCTTCACCGGGCCATTTATTAGCTTCAACATCATAATTCCTTACAATATGTACATTTTGATATCCACCTCCTTTTCCACGATATCCTACACCATAATCAATGAATATATCTCCCAATCCGCCGTTTCTGCCCCCTTTCCATCTAAAGTCTGAGTTTTTTGATATGCTAAATTCTGCACAAAGTCGTTGATATGCTACTTTACTATAGGGATTGTTGTTTATTACAAAAGGTTGCTCATCGGGCAAAGGTAGTTTCAATTCATATAATATCCGCCTTATTGTGAAATATATATGAAACTTTATGAAGCTACTAACTACTCTGGGATAATTTAGACTTTCAAAAGGGCTTAGTCCACAACCAGATGTTGCACACCAAACTGCAAAGTTAAGTTGTTGAGGCCAATAATTCATATCGGGGGCGTTCAACCATTTTCTAATCTGTTTTCCAGATTTGAATGTTACAACTTGTGATGTAAATATGTTTCTCATCTTTGCGGTAAATTTCTTTGTATTTGAAACGTATATATCTAGAAAGGTTAGCATTTTTGTTAAATCAGTTGTAAAGTCATCAAAATTAATAGCTGGTATAGGATAAGATTGATTTGTTATGGTTAAACTTTCAGGAAATGAACTAAACTCACTGTCATCCAATCCTAAATCTTTCCATAAAAGTTTTTTCAAACTTGGTGATAAGGCATCAATCCATGTTTTTCCAGTAGGATCATCATTTGACATTATTGTTGTACCATCAAATTTCCATTTAATATATCCGCCATACGAATCAGATACAACTTCAAATTGACTTTGATCGGCCTTTGGATATTTATTTCTGAAATCATTGAATAATGACATTTTTTTTTGTTCATAAAATGTTGCTTTTAAATCACCTCTTTTCTAATACCAGCGTAACAATTCCATCCTACTGGCGTTCTCTCATATGAAAATTTCCAAGTTCGGGACCGGTTAACTCCTTTATAATTTCCGCTCGAACCTCTGTTCTTATCTGGCTCATATCTAAGTTTTTTTCCCCATCTTTCCTGTTTTTCTGTCGGATTTCGAGTTTTAGTTTTTCAAACTTATCCACCTCTGATAAAATTAGAGAAAATTCTTGGTCGGATATGGCGTTATCTGTTAGAGCCTTTGAAACTAAGTCGTGAATGGTGTTTGATTTTGCTTTTGCCAAAGAAACTGTCTGTTCATGTTTACTAACTTTATATGACAGTTTTTTAGAAGCCGAACCGAATCCAACCGATATTACCCCACAAATTCCTCCCACTGCACCCAATGGGATACCAATAACAGCACCAAACCCAGTAAGGGAGGTTCCAAGCCCACTTGCAGATAGGATAACTGAAATCACTCCACTACTAACACTTATTTTTGTAAATATTCCTCTCGCACGATTATACTTTTTTCTAACATCTTCGTAATGTTTAATTTCCTTCTCAAGATTTTGTAGTACTTCGCATGCCTTTTGTAGTCTGAAATTAACAGTCTGAAATGAGGAACTCGGGTCTGAATTAACAGGCGCATTGGGATAAATTTTATTATACTCGTCCATATATTGCATTTACTGATCAACATGATATCTTTAAATAGATACGACCAGGTTTGTTATCTACTCTTCTTTACCCTTTCCACAAAATATAGAACCACAGCCATTATCAAAAGCCAAGCATTCTTACCCAAAAAGCTAATGACCTCACCCGCTGTTTTGAAAAGAAAGCTTACAATCGCTCCAACCATCCCTGGTAATATTTCACCTAGTTTTTTACCAATAGCTTTGAACCCGCTACCAACACCTTTACCTAATTTTGTTAGATCTTTTGAAAGATTAGAAACGATAACGCCAATAACCACACCCGCAGCAATTACAACAGAAAAAAACGTAAAACCATACTTTTTGAATATAACCTTTACACGATCGCGCAATGACATTCTTTCCTTAATTTGCTCATTCTCACTCTCACGATTAGCTATATTTTGTTCACGCTCATCAATTTTTTCTAATATTTCTTCACTTCTACTACTTTCTTCTGGCGTCTTTAATGCTTTATTATCAATGAATTGTTTTTCTTCTTTTAGTTTACGAATCTCTTCTCTATCTTTTTCATTCTCACGATCATTATCTTCCATAATTTCTTCTGATCTTGGGCCTAAAGCATTTTTCAATTGATCGGGAAGTTTTTTACTTTTGGTTTTTAAATTTTGAAATTCACCATCAATAAGACCATATTCAGCCGCTCCCCTTCTATTTAATGAAATAGTTGGGACTTTTATTCCTTTTCCTATATCTTTAAAAAATGTTATAAAACTTTTAAATTTTGGGCGCGGATATATAATTTTAATTTCATCTTCAGCTTTTTCTTGTTCTTCAATCTTAGCTACTAACAAGGGGTCTTTTTCACCACCAAATGAAGTTTCTTCTTCTTCATCATAATTGGGATTTTCATAAGATGTGGATGTAATTGTTTGTAAATCAATTGCCACATTATTATCATCATAATCTTTTGGATCATTTAGTCCAGTTGGATCTAAATCTTCTGGTAATTCTCCTCCTTCTGCCATAATTTTTTACTCATCAGTAAGAAATCTTTAGACCCTTTAGGCCGGGAACGCAATTAACTAAAAGAATTTACTAGCCATATAACCCAACGCCAACATACCACCACCTACATATACCATCTCACCCATCTTTTGATTTTCACTTGGTCTATAATAATCAGAGAATTTTGGTTCATGCATTTGACTATATAATTTCAAAGCTTCATCCGTTTTTGAAAGATTTTTTGATGCCTGATATTTTTCATCTTTTTGTTGCATTTTCCAATCAATTAGTTTCTGTCTTTTTTCTTGATATTCAGCGTAATCTTTTTGATATTTTTCTAATGCCTTATCGTGTCTTATTCGTTCTGCATCTGTTTTATCACCAGAAAGATATTTTGCAAGATATGATCCACCAACAAAGGCGGTTGCATTCAAAATAGCTCCCCCAAACATCATTGCTATTGTTGCCATGTTTAATTTGGTAAAATATTTTGTTCCTCTAAATATGTTTTTAGGTACATACTACCCGACAATACAACCACCCATTTGGCATAGTTTGTAATACTTGAGGAGGGATCGTTCATAAATGATTCTCTCATGGCTTTTTTAGCTACATATCCAACTAAAGCTGCTAATCCAATAAGGACTGCTGAATCGGTAACAGTTTTCACAAGTTTGTTTTCAGTGTTCATAATTTTTTTACTACATCAGCAAGAAATCTTTAGATCCTTTTAATGTTTTGTAGTAAAAAATAATTTTCTAATTATATCATTCCGATTTTAGGAGGTTGTGGGGGTTGTATGGGAATATTTTCAGGTTCCTTCGGGGATTTATTATAATATCTCATAAACATATCAAATGCTGTAAACCCTATTCCAACAATAGATAAAACAGTGGTGAAAGATAGCTCTGGAATCCATGCTTTAGGTTCACTCTCTTCATTTTTAATCTCCTCTTGTTCCTTTTCACGCTTCATTTCCCTAGCTAATGCTTCTCTAGCTTTTTTATTGTGTTCTGCTAGTTTCTTACCAGCCGCAACCTTTTTAGGATCTTTCTCTCTCATTTCATTACGTTTATTTTTAGGATCTGGATCCATTGTAATTTGTTCAACTTCTTCTGACATTATTATTTTATTTCACAAAGTAAAGAATCTTTAGACCCCTTTAGGCCCGCGAAGAAAATCAGTATCTGGATAAGTTTTTATTTCATCCCTGCGTATTTGTTCTTTTAGCGTCTCAATATCTTTTAAAATTTCTTTAAATTTTTGGTTTTTATGATCAATCATCCTTTTAACATCTGAAATAAGTTTTAAAGCTTTTTGATTTTCAATTTCCATATCTCTTTTATATTCTAACAACATTATTTATTTTTTTATTAAGTTATGTTCAGTAGCCTCCTCAGTTGTGTTAGAATTATCTGTAATTGTCCTTGTAACTTGTTGTATTTTACCTATTTTAATGTGCTTAGCAACCTGGAATAGCCCGCTAGCAAGTGCTGTCAACCTTCCTGCTTTCAATGCTAAGAGACCCACAATGTTTGTAAGTTCACGATTAACCAAATCATCACTTTTCAAATCTTTACAAAGAGCTTCTATATCATCAACAGGAACCATGTAAGAAATGACTTGAGAAACTAATTGAAGAGATGAATCTACCAAGCCGCCATTAATTTTCTTACCTAATACTGCTTGATAACGATTAAAATATTTTTCAATGTCTTTTACTGATAATTTTTTTATATCACCAAGACTCATATCAACTCCCAAATATTCTTTTGTTGTTCCAAGAGCTGCGAGGATGGCTAGTGATTCTTGTTTGATTTCAAGTTCATTATCTTTTACCTCAGTCTTTTCTTCTTCAATATAATCTTCAACTTCTGTCATTTTACAATTTTCTTACCTACAGTCAGGTCTTTAAATTTATAACTTCAGGCTGTCCCGTTTGGAACTTCCAAATAGCAATTGAATGGGTGACGTAAAGATAAACAAAGTCGAGAATATTTTTCATTCTTTAATAATTTTACAAATTTTTTACTAGTTTCAGGTTCTAAATCACCTCCATAATCTTCGAAAAACATCTTCATACCTTTTTGCGATGGGTTATGGAAAGTAACAACGCAGGCCACATTTTCACGGAATGGTTTTGATATCGACGTTAATTGCTGAGTTAGAGCCCACATTGATAATCCATGATGTCTTCCAGAGAATGCTAAATCAATAAACTTGTTTGATCGTTTTTTCAAATCATTAGAAACAGCGCAATCATCTAAAATTATTAATGTATTTGTTCCGGAGAATAAAGTTTGACAATCAGTTAACAATTCATTAATCTCATCAACGTTACTAGAATCGGGTGATAATACAAAGAATCTCTTATCTCCTCTAGCAAAATTATGATATGTTTTATTATTAGCATAAGTTGGACATATTAAAACAATGTATTCAAAAACTTTTCGGAATGGCCCTCGTAGTTGATCAATTATGTAATTTGTTTTCCCACAATTTGTCGGGCCCGTTATAATGCAATGAAAAGGAATTTTATCTCTTAATTCTTCCATATTTTAACTAATACATGATTGATCTTAAGTTTGAATTCATGATTTCCATTAATGCATCGGCTACCACAAACATGTAACAAGTCATAATGCCAGAGCCACTAACTTTTCTCTTCATTTCAATTTTTACACCATCTTGTGCATTGTTTAAGGCTAGACCCCCTCCATGAATATCATTATCTGGGTGAGTTCTCAAATCTAACCACAGAGAAAACTTTTTACTATAGAAATCCTTTTCCTTTACTGACCAAAGGGAAGAACCACTGAAACGTTTTTTTATCGACTCCCATAGGTCTGAAGGTACCATTCCCTTAGAGTAGAAACGATTTGGTACACCATTAACATCGATATTGATTGAGGTTATACCTGGATTGAAAAAATTCTCAGAATCTCGCGCTCCTTCGCCATATGGCAATGTAAACAAACATAATATCCCCGTAATTGACCTTCTAGGTAGATTAATATGCTGGTTTAAGACGCTGTCTGTAGGTCTGGATATAGTGAAAGTTTTGTGTAGAGTGACATTTTCATAAAAGAATCCTTTACCAACCTGATAAGCCGCCTGTGCCTCGCGAGCTAAGTATTCGCTTGATATACAAGAATATTCCAACTCAAGGTTTGTTATTTTGTAAGTTGGGGTCTTTGTCTTGTCAGAATAAACAACAATATCGTTAACTGGGGCTAGTGTAATCTCAAAGATTAGTTGATGATCTAATGCCTTTGGGTAGAAAACTCCATGATCGTTGAGAATAGGATGGTTTAGTGGGATATGGTATTTGGTGTTGTGTACTACTGCAAGAGCTACTTCTTTTGCATCTGTGTCTACCTTATCGCCCGCATTTGTCCTTAGCTTCCTCATATTTTCAGAGGAAATTCCTTTTTTTAATCTATCCTCCCGTTCTTCCTCTGTTAAGAATAAGTCATGGTATGTTTGAAATAGGTCATATCTTTGAGTATCCTGTAGTGTTTCACCTCCAAAAAGAACCTTGAGTCTGGATACAAGGTTACTACCTACATTATTCACTAGGGTGTTATCTTCATGCCCCTCAACAGTCAAGTTAAATACTAGAGATACACTTCCTGGTACAATCACTAAATTTTCAGAAAGTTTAGGAATATTTATGTACAGCGTTTCTCCAGGATTAGCTGATGATGGGTTTAACGTAATTCTATGCAATGTTGATTCCGATTTCAAACCGAGGGGCTCTCTTGGAATCCTGTTTGGGTTAATTTTTTCAGATACGTTTGTCATATTTTAGTTTAAGGAAGGGAGGAGTAATCTTTAAATGATTTCTACTTTATCTAAAATATATTATTCAACTGATGGTTATTGGAAAGGATATTCTGCAATTCCTAAATTAGCTGAAAAAGCAAAAGTAAGTGAAGATAAGGCTAAAAAATGGCTTGAAAAACAGGCAATATGGCAAATATATTTACCAGCTCCAAACTATATTCCTAGACCTCACTGGACCGTGGATAAACCTAATCAGATTCACCAAGCAGATTTATTATTTTTACCGCATGATAGAGTTGGAATAAAAAAATATCGATATGCATTGGTTGTTGTTGATGTTGCCTCAAGATACAAAGATGCTGAACCATTAACCTCAAAAGAAAGTAGAGAAATTTCAAATTCTTTTGAAAAAATATATTCCAGAAAGTTAAAATATCCCAAAACATTAATGGTTGATCCAGGAAAAGAATTTATGGGTGAGGTTACAAAACTTATGAATTATCATAATGTAAAAATCCAGAGGAGTGAAGCTGGAAACCATAGAGCTCAAGCATTTGTTGAACGGGCGAACAGAATATTAGGTGAAAGATTATTTAGTCATCAATATGCGCAAGAAATGATTAGCGATGAAAGATCAAGAGTATGGGTTAAACGATTACCAGATATTATAAAAACTTTGAATAATACACCAACTAGAATAACTGGTAAAGAGCCAGATGAGGCTATAAAACATAAAAAAGTTGATATTGAACCTAAAAAATATAAGAGAGTTGTTGGTCTTGATGAGGTTAGATTACAATCTTATGTTAAAGTTAGATATTTATTATCGCCCGGAGAACTTGAAGGTGGTGAAAAAAGACGGGCCACAGATCCAATTTGGAGTATCAAAGTTTATGATATTTCTAAAAGTGTGATTTCACCTAATCAGCCTGTTTTATATTATTTGTTGGATGGGCCAAGACGTGGGTTTGTAAGGGAAGAATTACAGGTTATACCCTATGATACTGAATTACCTCCTAATTCTGTTTTGAAAAGATAATGCCCATGAGCAAAAGTATTTATTTTATTTTCACAAATGATTCTCTTATCATCATCGGCGGATAGTGCATTTTTATTAACAGTTTCGGTGTAAACATCATGCAAATGACTTCTAAATACATTCATCTGCCTCATTTGCGGCTTTTTATTTAATAAACAATTCTTGTAATTATCAAAGCTTATGGTCTTTTTTACTACTGCCTTCTTCATTCCCTTACATTTCTTTTCTTCTTCACCTTCATCCATCCTGTATGAATAAAGCTTGGCTCTCAATCCCACAAATTCAGTTATCTGCTTACCTCCGGCCTCATCTTTAAACATATTAATAACTTTTTTATTCACGCAAGTTTCAATACCGGATGGGTGAACTTTAGGATAATTAGAAGTATCAAACATTTCTCTCACATCTGGACTAATATCCTTGTAGAAATCTTCTGTTTCTATCAAATATGCCAGACTATCCGTATCTGTAAAAAGCAATTTAGCCTTTTCCCCATATTTATGTTTAATATAATTATAGTGAAATTTAAACATTATTGTTTTACTTATATCCAGAATGCACATTCCTAAATAAACAGGTTTATTGAATACTAACTTTGTTTTCTTCATATGTATTGCTACAAGATTTTCACAAAAGATAGTACGATGTTGATAGTTAGGTTTTGTTATTAATTTTTTCGCATCTTTTTGATTTGTAACTAATCTAATGTCTACCCTATTTCTAATGTTTTCCATTGTTTTACCAAATACGGAGTTATTCATTAACTTGAAGAAATCTTTTTCAAAGTCGTTATTCGCTTTTGATCTTAGATTAGTATTCAAATCAATGTAAGGTTTTAACCAAGCAGACTCATTAAATGTAATACCTCTATGAATCTTTGTTATTTTTAATCCCAAACTTTCATAAAGTTTTAGTGTTTCATGATGAACAACATATTTTTCCTTATTGTTTAGGTTTGGGATTAATTTCTCCACCTTATTAACTACAAGTCTCTCTGGAGCTAGAGGATAATCATTATGTAAATCATGTAGGTGATTTGGGTATTCTAAATCAACCTCTAGTATACATGGTATATTTTTCCATTCTGAAAGATCTTTATCAGACATCCATCTAAACCCATGAGTAGGTAATGGCTTACTCATTCCTCCACCATATAAATTATTAGCGTCAAGATATTGTATATACTTTGTGGGTAGGTTTTTATCATATTCAACCATATATGGGTTGTTTGCTTTACCATATCTAGTAGAGATCATAGATACGCCCCCTCGAATACCTTTCTCAATCATAAGCAACATATCGATGTCGGTCAGTAACTCTAAATTAACTTTCGTTAACTTTAATGTTGCATCCCAAGCTAGTCCCGGCGCTGTATAATACCAAGCAGGATCTAAACCATAATTATTTTGACAAACATCTCTAAAATTCTCGAATACGTCCGCTAAAAGTAATACATCAGACTTTAGATATAGATCATGATATTCTCTCATTGTTTTCATATTGAAGCTTTTCCATACATTTTTAGCGTGTTGGTAGTTATTTTCTGTTATTTCTTCATCGTTTAGTTTTGAATAAAATTCATCCTTTGGTGGAATTTGTGATGCATTTAGTTTATCAAATCCATCAAACCAATCATATGGAAATACCCCCTTTCTCAACAATAACTTTGATTCTTCGCCTTTATAGAAAATATTTAAGTTTTTGAAATATTCTTTTGGTAGATTAGTTACTAATTTATCTAGGCTTGTTGGCATAAATTTAAATGAATCAATGAATCTAATATCGCGCTTAACCTCAACATTTTTGCCTTCTTTATTTGTAAATGAATCAACCACAATCTGTTTTGTGAAAGAAATATACTTTTCCTCATTATTAGGTATGCAGTTTATATTACCTTTTGTTGAACCAAGATTCTTGATAAAAAGATGGGCGTCATAACCTGATAGGTTGTGAAATATTACCGGGAAAAACTTTGGAATATTATAATTTAAGTTGCATTTATTATGAGCTGCTCCTCTATACTTTCCTGTAAGGTGACAATGATCTATTACCTTATCTTCTCCCAATTCATCTTCACAAATGTGGCATTGCTTTGCAAGGTTGTGCCTTATTTTATCGTTTTCAGTCATATTAACTTTCTTTTTGTATCTAAAATCATTGTAAATTTTCCTAATATCCGACTCTAAACTATTTACAAATATTTGCGCTACGTCCTCGTCTGGTGATTTAGCGGTGTATTGTCTAATAACTATTTCATAATTTTCATCAAAAAACTTTATTAAATAACAATAACCTGATGGTTTATGCTTTTGATATTGATTAGTATAGCTTTTACTTTTATCTGGATAGCAGGTGTTTATTTTTTCTGTAATACATTCAAAGTCCGCATATACGACAAATGGTACGCGCATTTTTCTATTATAATTCTTGAATTTAATATACAAAGGATTTCCATCGTCATCTTTTAGCATATTAATATTTACTTCTTCATTTGAGACGCAATATTCGAGATGTTTTTCTAATGAAGTTTCGGACTGGAATGCGTTGAGACATCTATGACAAAAGTGCATCTTAGATTTATGTTTGCTAACTTTTGTAGCTAACAATCTACTAATATTCTTTATCCAACAATAATGATTATTTTCATCTTCTGATATTAGAAGTAGGTTGATTAGATAACCTTTTTGTTTTTTACTTATTCTTAGTGGGTAAACATCTTTATCATATCCGTATACATTAATCACATAATAGGGATTTTGTTTTTCAAACTTGTTAATCTGATTTAGTGAAACGGGGAACTCTATTCCCGACCAGTCAAAGTTATTTGAGTTTTCTATCATTTGTTTGTTTAATCTTTCTGGATTATTTTTTTGTATGTAAACGGCAGAGGTTACGGCCCATTTAAAACACTCATGATCTTTTTCATTTATAATATTTATAATAGCCTTCTTTTTTGCTAATATTGGCGGTAAATCAATATAGGAACTTCCTACAAAAGGTTCGAAGGGATCAATGTTTATATCAAAATATTCAACTTGATCGAATATCCATCCAGACTCTCTTTTTTGAAACTGTTCAACCAATTCAAGTAAACGATTTGCCATAGTATCAAATAATTCAAATAAATCAGTTGATAAAGTAATCGTTTCTACTTTTGAACGAAAGTATCCTAATTGTTCATAAGCCTGCCTTGTAACGAGATTCTCTTTTTTAAACTTACACGTAAATATAAACTTGATTTTTATCGGTTTCTTTTCCTGGTTAATTAGATCGAGAACTTTTGGTTTTATATGATTTAAATACTCCTTTGGCCCATACCCTTTCTTTCCATCTATCCTGTAAGTTTTCAAATAACTTCTTAATGCTGTTTGTTGTTCATTAAATTTGATCTCTTCCTCATCTTTTTTATCGTTTCTTTTTGTTTTAGGTCTTGCTCCCTCCTTCTCATAATCTCTATCACCTTTAACTTTTTTCGATTTATTTGGCGGTTTTATTTCTTTGGGTTTATATCTTTCTATAAAATTTTTCGTTATTTCTTTTGTTTTATTTTTTACTTTTTCAGGAATGTATGGTTCTACATAATTCCAAATCTTTTTTAATATATTTTTCGGCGGATCTGGTTTTATATAGTTCCAAAACTTTTTTAATATATTTTCCGGCGGATCTGGTTTTTTTAATTTTGGTATTTGTGATGGTTTGGGTGGAGTTCCAGGTATTTTATTATTAAGATTATTAATAAGTTGAGCTTTACGCAAACGATAATAATCAGGAATACCTTGTTCTCTAGCACGTTCTCTCAATTCTGGTACATTTAATCTTTGTAATTGGTTTTGTTGTATATTATTTTCGGGTTCAGGAGTTGGTATTTGCGGATTTTCATTATTAATAAGATTATTAATAAGTTGAGCTTTACGCATCCTTGAATAACCTCGAATACCGCTCTCTCTGGCGCGTTCTCTCAATTCTGGTACATTTAATCTTTGTAATTGGTTTTGCGGATTTTCATTATTAAGATTATTAATAAGTTCAGCTTTACGCATCCTTGAATAACCTCGAATACCTCGCTCTCTGGCAAGTTGTTTCAATTCAGTAAGAAGTAATCTTTCTAAATTCTCCATTGTTATACTCTTCATTCTTTTTCTTTAAATCATATATAATATTCATTTTTATTTTTTCATTTTCATTTTTATTTTGACCCAGATTTTTTCAACAAATTTTTTTTCATTTTTATTTTGACCCAGATTAAATTTTTTTTCATTTTTATTTTGACCCAGATTAAATTTTTTTCATTTTTATTTTGACCCAGATTAAATTTTTTTTCATTTTTATTTTGACCCAGATTAAATTTTTTTTCATTTTTATTTTGACCCAGATTTTTTCAACAAATTTTTTTTTCATTTTTATTTTGACCCAGATTTTTTCAACAAATTTTTTTTTCATTTTTATTTTGACCCAGATTTTTTCAACAAATTTTTTTTTCATTTTTATTTTGACCCAGATTTTTTCAACAAATTTTTTTTTCATTTTTATTTTGACCCAGATTTTTTCAACAAATTTTTTTTTCATTTTTATTTTGACCCAGATTTTTTCAACAAATTTTTTTTCATTTTTATTTTGACCCAGACCCCGCTTTTTACAACTACTGAAGTTCGTTCACGTTTTTCACTGCGTGCAGAGGAAAAGCCTTGGGAACCCGGTCTGCTTGGTGAAGCACAGAAACTGTAGAACTATGGGATTTTAGTATAAATACTCAGGTGTTTATACAAAATCGCGCGCTCTGATTGGTTCGCTATCTCGGATTATCAGCCGATAATCACCTCGACGAACAAAATGGCTGCCAGTCGTTCGCGTGCTCGTGATGAAATAATGTTTTTTCGTGTTGTACAATGCTTTTTCTTTTCTGTTTTTGAAATAATCATCCGTGTATTTATACTAAAACAATTATTCGCCTCAGGCTCAGTGATTCTCGGTGAATATTCACCGAGAATCACTGAGCCTGAGGCGAATAATTGTTAAATAAACGGAGAGAAATAAAAAAGGAGAAGACTGGAAACTGCATGAAAAAATGAAAGGGAAAGGCTGACTAAAGGTTGAAAAAAAGTGATGTATTTTGTGTCTCTAACAGTTCACCGAAACCAGAGGTAATATATTTTATTACTTCATTTTGAAGAAAACATGGTTCTCTATTTGCATTAATACAAAAACATTGAAGATAAACTTCACTTGAGGGGAGTCAAAAAGTGAATACATTATGAAGAAAAAAGAAGCTGCTTCTTCAAGAGAAATCCATCCCATGTCTTCAGTAGATGAGAATCTGGCTATGCTCGGAGAAAGCAAGGTGTTCACCAAGTTAGATGCCAACAGTGGTTTCTGGCAAATCTCTCTAGATGAAGAGTCGAAGTTGCTAACCACCTTCATCACACCCTTTGGCCGCTACTGCTTCAACCGGTTACCCTTTGGCATAAGTTCAGCGCCAGAAATATTTCAGTAAAGATGCCAAAGGCCCGTAGATCCCCGAGAAAATGCAAGCGCACAAAGGGAAACGCTGGAGCGAACGTCGTAAACGTAAACTTCTCTTCTTCAATTTCCTCTGCTTCGACAGTTTATTGCAATCGTATTTTACGGCGACTTGCGCTTATTTCGGCTTGCTCACTGGCTTCGTGATCGCGATTGAGTTCATCCAGCAATTTTTCTTGATTGTAATAAGACCCTTTGTCGCTTTCCGCTAATTTAGCGGCCCACTTTTTGTCAAAAGTGTTTTTTGCCTTCTTTGGCCTTCCTTTAGTCGATGAAAAAGGGCAAGATCGCTTGTTCTTCCTCAGACATCCGTGCACTGACTATGGCGCGCGAAATCGCGTGCCAAACTCAGCATGTTATTGGTGTCACGTGACACCTTGCCTTGACAATTAATATTCATTTGACATAACTTGTCAACTCTCAATTAAGTAATTAGTGTGCAAAAAATCTTTATCGCGCAATAACTAGCGATGGATATAATATTTTTTCGTGGAGTTTTTTTAATTTTAAAGATAACCTTAAGATTTATCCAACCGTTTAAAAAAGTAAACGTATGTAAAATGGCAAATTTTCCCCTTACTGATACCTTAATAAGAAAAAAATGTTTAACAGAGATGTAGCATGAAACTATGGTATGGAAAGTTGTTGCTACAATACGATCAGCTAAACAAGAGCCAAATAAAATTCCTTTTTGTTTACAATAAAATGTCAAATATAATCTAGTTTTAAAAAGATTGGTAACAATGATTAGCAAAAAGGCAGTTTATATTTAAAAAAATAACAGTCTTCCCGTTCACAGGCAATGGACTCAGCTGCAGGGCCGTTAATGCATTAACGGCCCGCTAGGAGCATTTGCGGCCCGCAAAGCGCGTGTTTTCAAGAGGGCGGTTTTCAATTTGGCCGCGTATCTTGATAATAATGATAGTTTAAGACTTGCTGAACAATCCAATTCATTATCTCTATCGTGCAAGTATTCATGGTCCCATTGTTAGCAAGGGTACTTTCAAATAAGTATTCTTGCAGCCTTGTTCATAGTATTCATTGAATAATATTATTAATAATCTTGCTTTTCCTTATGTTTAGAAAATTTGAGAACCTTTATGTTGGTTGGGGCCAGAAATTCAGTGCAGAGAACTACAGTCCACCGCCTCCTCCCCCACCCCAAGAGGAATTCCCGAGTGGACCAGATATTACAGAGGCTGAAGGCCCCTCTGTGGAAGAGGAAAAGGCAGTGAAGGCTGCACAACAAGAAGCTCTAGAGGCTGCTGAGATGGAGGAAGAAGATGATGATGACGATGATGATGATTAGGCGTCTGCTTCTGGAATATCTTTTGTAAAAATTGTCAAATGCTTTACAGCCTATCAGTCATAGTCTAGACACAATGTAAATAACTTAAGATGTCGTTATCTTGTTCCAAATCTTGCATTGAAGTACTACTAAGTTTGAGGTTATTAGTTTTTTTACTGTGCAGTTGTATATCAGGTCGTCTTTAGTCTGCTCAATTTTGGATGTAAATTCAGGAATGATAATACTTTGGTCGGCTTTGTAGATCTAAACATCTGGAAATAGCTGTAAATATTAATAAAAATCACTTTACAGTGTGTTACCCTGTCTGAAATTATTATGCTGATATTAGCAATTATTACTTTATCAATGAAAGAACTTTTACATTCAGTACATATCATATTTCCTTACTTTATTCTTCCAATAAGCAGAAACTTTCTAAAGATTACAAGATTACAGAGTAAAATGGGTTAGAATTACTCTTTGTGATAATGCTTCACTACAAGCCATCTTAAAGGTGTGTAAAAACAGTCATAGTTGAAATAAAACTATTACAGTTCAATGACTTGAGAATGCATTGTCATGCAAAGGAAAAATTTATCAAGAGAATGAAATGCTTGCAGTAAAACAAAAATTTACAGAAAATGTACCTAGATAACAGTATATGAAGTAGTATTCATGACCCTTAATAATAAGGTAACTTTGAATTTGGGACAACACTGGAACTTCAGTCTGCTGGCTTCAAAAAAATGACTGAAAAAGTCACACTGACAAGCTTTTTCCATACAAACTCAGTCCATGGTTTTAGACAAGGTCAGCAACTGAAAAAGAAAATGAAATGGCATTGGAAACAACACAATTACATTCTTTCATTGTTGATATTGTGGTTCAATCTTCTCCTTGGTTGAAATTTTATTTTCCTTTGTTTCAAACTCATTATCATCAAATTAACAGGACCAAAACTAAAGAAAACCAAGTTTTAACAAAGGATAAAACTGCACCAAAACATTGAAAGTGGCAGTATAGTAGATGTACTAAGGTGTTAAAGTTTTCTTACCATTCATGGGCATTTCATCAATCTGAGTACTGTAGTACTGTTCAATGTCGCGCAGGATTCTAATGTCATCTGACTTAACAAAGTTGATGGCAACACCTTTGCGGCCAAATCGACCTGATCTACCAATCCTGTATCAAACAGATATCAACAACTATAAAGAACTGATTCATCCACAACTCAATACAGAAGAAGCAAATATGCATGAACAATGAAATTACTGGTTAAAAAAGCTTTTATCAAACAAGGCAGCTGGCATCATACAACCAGCAAAAAGAAAACAGCAGAACAGTGAAATAATGAAAATAATAATAATAATAATAATAATAATAATAATAATAATATCTACTAATAATAATAATCATGATTAGAATAACTATTTTTGTTGATAACAATGACAATATTTTGTTCTCAAGCAAATTTCCAACCAATTAAATATATTTATAATAATATAAATATTTGTCATTATGGCTAACTACAAGTACACACCTGTGAATGTACAATTCACGATTGTTTGGGAGATCATAGTTGATAACAAGAGACACCTGTTGTACATCAATGCCTCGAGCCCAAACATCAGTAGAAATCAGCACACGACTTCAGAGAGAAGAAAGAAACACTCTTTCAGCAGGGAATACCAGCAAGCAAATTACACAAAAGTTTCTTGACACAACTTCTTTACTTGAAAAACTTGTTCAATGACAAGTCACTTGCTGCTAAACTAAAAAGCCAAAGGGAATTTCAAGCAGTCTGGTCACTGACTCAGGCAACATTCTAATGAGGTTGATTGTGCATTCTTTCAAAATACAGTAATGTTACTTTAATGTCATACCTACAAATATATCTAAACTTTGGTACAAGGGACTTTTAGAAAACCTTTCTTAAAAAAAATCTGCAAATGACAGGTTCCACAAAACAGTACTTAGGGGAAAGAACATTAATGATAAAGAAATTGAAATGGTTTTAAACAGTGGCCTCACCTCTGGCCTGATCTGAATTCTTTCATAATGGCATCTCTTTCTTTCTGTGGCATGTCACCATGCATTGCTGACACTGTGAAGTTGGCTTCTCTCATCTTCTCTACTAACCAGTCAACCTTGATAAAAAAAAAAACAAGGAAGAATCAAAGCCAGTTAGAGAGACCTTGCATGATAAATGTCTGACCTGCTCATTATGTCTGTTTGTCAATACCATCTGGTCATGAAACATGACACTTAATTAGCCCAATCTGCACAATTAATACAAACTAACCTTCCTCTTTGTGTTACAGAATATGACAGCCTGGGTGATTGTCAGGGTGTCATACAGATCGCAAAGGGTGTCAAACTTCCATTCTTCTCTTTCTACTGCTACAAAGAACTGCTTAATTCCCTCTAGCGTCAACTCATCTCTGAGGGAAATAAACCAAATAAGTGTTTAAGACAACTGCCTGTAGCCTTTCACAAGACCCTACAAGTTCAACTATATTCCAATCATACAAAACTACACTGTGCAGCTGTAGTCTACATCATTTGATCACCAGTTAAGCAGTCATATTATTTCAGTCAAATCTTCTCTGAGATACTACCAGTACACTGCTATAATTCATGATGTCACTTCAAACCAAGTTGTTTAATGGTGAAATGTTTTTGATCACTGATTTTTGTTAGTCTACCCAAAAGACAGTAAACACAGCTATATTTCACTATTTCCCAATGTTAATAATAATAATAATAATAATAATAATAATAATAACAACACTAAAACATTTATATACAGAGCTGTATAGCTTTATAGCTGTATATCCTTACAAAAGCAATACAATAGTAAAAAGGAATACATGAAAAAACTTTAAATCTTAAGACTAAACTAGAAATGGCTAAAAAGTTACAAAAATGCTTTTTATTATTTTTTAAGGAAAAGTTTTCAGTTTGTTTTAAAACACTGAGGAGCTGTTGTTAATGTCAGATGGCAAAGTATTCCATAGTGTGGAGGCTGCCACCTAGAAAGATCTTGCAAAATGCAGTAGGGCAAGAAGATTTCTAGATGATGACTGTAGACGATGTATGGTATAAGTAGAGCGCAAATGTACAAGGGCACAGGATTGTTAAGACCCTTGTATGTGATAAGCAGAATTTTAAACATGTTGCAACAATGTTATGTTATCGCCTTTGTCTTCAGGTTTCATTGATGAAAGCACTTATCTTGAGTTTTTAAAGACTGCTATTAAATGCTAAAAGAAATTTTTCAAGAAGATTTAATACTAACCTTTTGACTAGAATCCTGATGGGGTCTGACATAAACTTTTCGGTCATTTCCAGGATATCATGAGGAAGAGTAGCACTTAAAAGAACAACCTGAGAAAGAAAAAAAAAACACAAGAACAGAGGAAGTGAAATAAGAAAAATGCACATAAACTGGCCAAACAATCCATACATTCCTTGGTCCATTAAATGGCTAAGTTTCTGTTAAAAAACTGGGATCCATATCACATTTTAATTATTTACCGGTGTTGCTGGGGGGAGATATCTGTATACATCATATATCTGTTCCTTGAAACCTTTGAGTAAAATATTTAAAAATATTTCATACAGTAAGTGGACACTGTGCAACACGAGAAAATAAATTTTGTATTAATTTTCTGTTAGGCAATGTAGTGTTCTACAGTTAATACAGACACCAATGAAATATCAAGCCATTTAACATTAATTAAATATTTTATTACTACAAGTACAGTACCAGACAAAAGTAACCTAACAGAGAACGCTAAGCAGAACGCGATCTTTAAGCGTTCTACTTAGCATTCCCTTAGTGTTCTACTTAGCATTCCCTTAGTGTTCTACTTAGCATTCCCTTAGCGTTCTACTTAGCATTCCCTTAGCGTTCCCTTAGCGTTCCCTTAGCGTTCCCTTAGCGTTCCCTAAGCGTTCCCTTAGCGTTCCAATTAGCGTTCCTTAAACGTCCAGTAATGCGTTCCCTGTTAGGTTACTTCTGTCCGGTACTCTAAGCCTATAAAATATATGAAATGTTGAACTCTTCTTACCTTTATTTAACATTTCATCTGCCTCATCCAGCACCAGTAATTTTATTGATCTCGTTCTCAAGTTCCGTCTTCTGATCATGTCTACACATGTAATAATGAACAAATGTAAATATCTAGTTACTCTCACTTTGATTACTGAAATTCATGTGCTTTTGCAATAAGATGGGAAAGTATTTGCCTCACCAAATACTCTGCCAGGCGTCCCAGATACTACATGCTGCCCATAATCAAGTTTTCTGATGTCTTCTCCGATATTTGTCCCGCCAATACATGCATGGCACTGGACACTCATGTAGTCACCAAGGGCAAGGATAACCTGTATCATAACATTAAATGCCAACAGTCAAAGACATAAAATACATGCACATGTATGTATCTTATTGTCAGCTATCAACCATCATGGTTTCAACTTGTGTAAGGAAGATCTAAAACAACATTTACTTGCCTTCAAGATGCAATAACATTTTAGAGTACATATAGTGTGTAGTGGAGGTACTAAGGAAAAAAGCATCACTAACCTTTTGTATCTGCTGCGCAAGTTCTCGGGTTGGAGACATAATGAGGGCTTGTGTTTCTCTAGTCTAAAATAAGAAAAATATCTTGTTAGTTCCCAACCTTAGAGTTTGGTAAGACAATGATGCAAAAATGCATTAATCAGCGTGAAGAAGGTTGGGAAGTGATCAACTTTTGGGTCAAAACTCATTGATTTTTTAGCAGTTCACCTTGGCAGATAATCTCCCCAAGGTCAGAATATATATGGTAACTATGAAAGTTATGGGAAAATATGAAATGATCCGCATGTGGAAAAAAGGGGTAGACAAACCTGAATATCTATTGACTGCAGAACTGAAATGGAGAGGGTGGCTGTTTTTCCTGTGCCAGACTGAGCCCTGGAATCGAATAAAACATAACTGCTGTGTGATGACATAGTTACCAACAAGGGTCCAACACATCTTAGATCTACAAGGTTCATTACTGTAGCCAAACTTTTTGATCAAAGCTACCTGTATCACAGGATTACAACTACAGCACTAAGATTGAGCTTTAATCTTTAACCTTTAATGAAGTTACTCAAGACAATAGTGACTTCACTCGGATCTTACTTAATCAAACATATGTCGGTACTAAGTGGAAAAACTGAACTTCTCTCTACATGTAACATATTCACTCAAGTCAGTACGTGAGCTTTGTAAGACGGGACAAGAATGACAGTCCAGGTATAATATCAGAAAACTCACTGTGCAATCACATCACGTCCTTTTATGATCGGCTTAATAGCACGCTGCTGAATTGCAGACGGTTTTTCGAAACCTGCAAAACAGTAAAGGGAAAAACAATTGATCAAATCACATATACATGAATTTACTCGGCGTCGATACATGATGCACATATGCATAACTTTGACATAATTTGTACCATAAGCGTAGATTCCTCGGACCAAATCTTCGCGGAGCCTCAACTGGTCAAACGTTGGTACGACATCGACTTCTTCCGATGTCTCAAATTCAATCTTGGCTGGATCTTGTTCGTCAGCAACGACCTTTCTTTTACGAGACATGCTGTTCGAATCGAACTTCGTTCACGTTTTTCACTGCGTGCAGAGGAAAAGCCTTGGGAACCCGGTCTGCTTGGTGAAGCACAGAAACTGTAGAACTATGGGATTTTAGTATAAATACTCAGGTGTTTATACAAAATCGCGCGCTCTGATTGGTTCGCTATCTCGGATTATCAGCCGATAATCACCTCGACGAACAAAATGGCTGCCAGTCGTTCGCGTGCTCGTGATGAAATAATATTTTTTCGTGTTGTACAATGCTTTTTCTTTTCTGTTTTTGAAATAATCATCCGTGTATTTATACTAAAACAATTATTCGCCTCAGGCTCAGTGATTCTCGGTGAATATTCACCGAGAATCACTGAGCCTGAGGCGAATAATTGTTAAATAAACGGAGAGAAATAAAAAAGGAGAAGACTGGAAACTGCATGAAAAAATGAAAGGGAAAGGCTGACTAAAGGTTGAAAAAAAGTGATGTATTTTGTGTCTCTAACAGTTCACCGAAACCAGAGGTAATATATTTTATTACTTCATTTTGAAGAAAACATGGTTCTCTATTTGCATTAATACAAAAACATTGAAGATAAACTTCACTTGAGGGGAGTCAAAAAGTGAATACATTATGAAGAAAAAAGAAGCTGCTTCTTCAAGAGAAATCCATCCCATGTCTTCAGTAGATGAGAATCTGGCTATGCTCGGAGAAAGCAAGGTGTTCACCAAGTTAGATGCCAACAGTGGTTTCTGGCAAATCTCTCTAGATGAAGAGTCGAAGTTGCTAACCACCTTCATCACACCCTTTGGCCGCTACTGCTTCAACCGGTTACCCTTTGGCATAAGTTCAGCGCCAGAAATATTTCAGTAAAGATGCCAAAGGCCCGTAGATCCCCGAGAAAATGCAAGCGCACAAAGGGAAACGCTGGAGCGAACGTCGTAAACGTAAACTTCTCTTCTTCAATTTCCTCTGCTTCGACAGTTTATTGCAATCGTATTTTACGGCGACTTGCGCTTATTTCGGCTTGCTCACTGGCTTCGTGATCGCGATTGAGTTCATCCAGCAATTTTTCTTGATTGTAATAAGACCCTTTGTCGCTTTCCGCTAATTTAGCGGCCCACTTTTTGTCAAAAGTGTTTTTTGCCTTCTTTGGCCTTCCTTTAGTCGATGAAAAAGGGCAAGATCGCTTGTTCTTCCTCAGACATCCGTGCACTGACTATGGCGCGCGAAATCGCGTGCCAAACTCAGCATGTTATTGGTGTCACGTGACACCTTGCCTTGACAATTAATATTCATTTGACATAACTTGTCAACTCTCAATTAAGTAATTAGTGTGCAAAAAATCTTTATCGCGCAATAACTAGCGATGGATATAATATTTTTTCGTGGAGTTTTTTTAATTTTAAAGATAACCTTAAGATTTATCCAACCGTTTAAAAAAGTAAACGTATGTAAAATGGCAAATTTTCCCCTTACTGATACCTTAATAAGAAAAAAATGTTTAACAGAGATGTAGCATGAAACTATGGTATGGAAAGTTGTTGCTACAATACGATCAGCTAAACAAGAGCCAAATAAAATTCCTTTTTGTTTACAATAAAATGTCAAATATAATCTAGTTTTAAAAAGATTGGTAACAATGATTAGCAAAAAGGCAGTTTATATTTAAAAAAATAACAGTCTTCCCGTTCACAGGCAATGGACTCAGCTGCAGGGCCGTTAATGCATTAACGGCCCGCTAGGAGCATTTGCGGCCCGCAAAGCGCGTGTTTTCAAGAGGGCGGTTTTCAATTTGGCCGCGTATCTTGATAATAATGATAGTTTAAGACTTGCTGAACAATCCAATTCATTATCTCTATCGTGCAAGTATTCATGGTCCCATTGTTAGCAAGGGTACTTTCAAATAAGTATTCTTGCAGCCTTGTTCATAGTATTCATTGAATAATATTATTAATAATCTTGCTTTTCCTTATGTTTAGAAAATTTGAGAACCTTTATGTTGGTTGGGGCCAGAAATTCAGTGCAGAGAACTACAGTCCACCGCCTCCTCCCCCACCCCAAGAGGAATTCCCGAGTGGACCAGATATTACAGAGGCTGAAGACCCCTCTGTGGAAGAGGAAAAGGCACTGAAGGCTGCACAACAAGAAGCTCTAGAGGCTGCTGAGATGGAGGAAGAAGATGATGATGACGATGATGATGATTAGGCGTCTGCTTCTGGAATATCTTTTGTAAAAATTGTCAAATGCTTTACAGCCTATCAGTCATAGTCTAGACACAATGTAAATAACTTAAGATGTCGTTATCTTGTTCCAAATCTTGCATTGAAGTACTACTAAGTTTGAGGTTATTAGTTTTTTACTGTGCAGTTGTATATCAGGTCGTCTTTAGTCTGCTCAATTTTGGATGTAAATTCAGGAATGATAATACTTTGGTCGGCTTTGTACATCTAAACATCTGGAAATAGCTGTAAATATTATTAAAAATCACTTTACAGTGTGTTACCCTGTCTGAAATTATTATGCTGATATTAGCAATTATTACTTTATCAATGAAAGAACTTTTACATTCAGTACATATCATATTTCCTTACTTTATTCTTCCAATAAGCAGAAACTTTCTAAAGATTACAAGATTACAGAGTAAAATGGGTTAGAATTACTCTTTGTGATAATGCTTCACTACAAGCCATCTTAAAGGTGTGTAAAAACAGTCATAGTTGAAATAAAACTATTACAGTTCAATGACTTGAGAATGCATTGTCATGCAAAGGAAAAATTTATCAAGAGAATGAAATGCTTGCAGTAAAACAAAAATTTACAGAAAATGTACCTAGATAACAGTATATGAAGTAGTATTCATGACCCTTAATAATAAGGTAACTTTGAATTTGGGACAACACTGGAACTTCAGTCTGCTGGCTTCAAAAAAATGACTGAAAAAGTCACACTGACAAGCTTTTTCCATACAAACTCAGTCCATGGTTTTAGACAAGGTCAGCAACTGAAAAAGAAAATGAAATGGCATTGGAAACAACACAATTACATTCTTTCATTGTTGATATTGTGGTTCAATCTTCTCCTTGGTTGAAATTTTATTTTCCTTTGTTTCAAACTCATTATCATCAAATTAACAGGACCAAAACTAAAGAAAACCAAGTTTTAACAAAGGATAAAACTGCACCAAAACATTGAAAGTGGCAGTATAGTAGATGTACTAAGGTGTTAAAGTTTTCTTACCATTCATGGGCATTTCATCAATCTGAGTACTGTAGTACTGTTCAATGTCGCGCAGGATTCTAATGTCATCTGACTTAACAAAGTTGATGGCAACACCTTTGCGGCCAAATCGACCTGATCTACCAATCCTGTATCAAACAGATATCAACAACTATAAAGAACTGATTCATCCACAACTCAATACAGAAGAAGCAAATATGCATGAACAATGAAATTACTGGTTAAAAAAGCTTTTATCAAACAAGGCAGCTGGCATCATACAACCAGCAAAAAGAAAACAGCAGAACAGTGAAATAATGAAAATAATAATAATAATAATAATAATAATATCTACTAATAATAATAATCATGATTAGAATAACTATTTTTGTCGATAACAATGACAATATTTTGTTCTCAAGCAAATTTCCAACCAATTAAATATATTTATAATAATATAAATATTTGTCATTATGGCTAACTACAAGTACACACCTGTGAATGTACAATTCACGATTGTTTGGGAGATCATAGTTGATAACAAGAGACACCTGTTGTACATCAATGCCTCGAGCCCAAACATCAGTAGAAATCAGCACACGACTTCAGAGAGAAGAAAGAAACACTCTTTCAGCAGGGAATACCAGCAAGCAAATTACACAAAAGTTTCTTGACACAACTTCTTTACTTGAAAAACTTGTTCAATGACAAGTCACTTGCTGCTAAACTAAAAAGCCAAAGGGAATTTCAAGCAGTCTGGTCACTGACTCAGGCAACATTCTAATGAGGTTGATTGTGCATTCTTTCAAAATACAGTAATGTTACTTTAATGTCATACCTACAAATATATCTAAACTTTGGTACAAGGGACTTTTAGAAAACCTTTCTTAAAAAAAATCTGCAAATGACAGGTTCCACAAAACAGTACTTAGGGGAAAGAACATTAATGATAAAGAAATTGAAATGGTTTTAAACAGTGGCCTCACCTCTGGCCTGATCTGAATTCTTTCATAATGGCATCTCTTTCTTTCTGTGGCATGTCACCATGCATTGCTGACACTGTGAAGTTGGCTTCTCTCATCTTCTCTACTAACCAGTCAACCTTGATAAAAAAAAAAACAAGGAAGAATCAAAGCCAGTTAGAGAGACCTTGCATGATAAATGTCTGACCTGCTCATTATGTCTGTTTGTCAATACCATCTGGTCATGAAACATGACACTTAATTAGCCCAATCTGCACAATTAATACAAACTAACCTTCCTCTTTGTGTTACAGAATATGACAGCCTGGGTGATTGTCAGGGTGTCATACAGATCGCAAAGGGTGTCAAACTTCCATTCTTCTCTTTCTACTGCTACAAAGAACTGCTTAATTCCCTCTAGCGTCAACTCATCTCTGAGGGAAATAAACCAAATAAGTGTTTAAGACAACTGCCTGTAGCCTTTCACAAGACCCTACAAGTTCAACTATATTCCAATCATACAAAACTACACTGTGCAGCTGTAGTCTACATCATTTGATCACCAGTTAAGCAGTCATATTATTTCAGTCAAATCTTCTCTGAGATACTACCAGTACACTGCTATAATTCATGATGTCACTTCAAACCAAGTTGTTTAATGGTGAAATCTTTTTGATCACTGATTTTTGTTAGTCTACCCAAAAGACAGTAAACACAGCTATATTTCACTATTTCCCAATGTTAATAATAATAATAATAATAATAATAATAATAATAATAACAACACTAAAACATTTATATACAGAGCTGTATAGCTTTATAGCTGTATATCCTTACAAAAGCAATACAATAGTAAAAAGGAATACATGAAAAAACTTTAAATCTTAAGACTAAACTAGAAATGGCTAAAAAGTTACAAAAATGCTTTTTATTATTTTTTAAGGAAAAGTTTTCAGTTTGTTTTAAAACACTGAGGAGCTGTTGTTAATGTCAGATGGCAAAGTATTCCATAGTGTGGAGGCTGCCACCTAGAAAGATCTTGCAAAATGCAGTAGGGCAAGAAGATTTCTAGATGATGACTGTAGACGATGTATGGTATAAGTAGAGCGCAAATGTACAAGGGCACAGGATTGTTAAGACCCTTGTATGTGATAAGCAGAATTTTAAACATGTTGCAACAATGTTATGTTATCGCCTTTGTCTTCAGGTTTCATTGATGAAAGCACTTATCTTGAGTTTTTAAAGACTGCTATTAAATGCTAAAAGAAATTTTTCAAGAAGATTTAATACTAACCTTTTGACTAGAATCCTGATGGGGTCTGACATAAACTTTTCGGTCATTTCCAGGATATCATGAGGAAGAGTAGCACTTAAAAGAACAACCTGAGAAAGAAAAAAAAAACACAAGAACAGAGGAAGTGAAATAAGAAAAATGCACATAAACTGGCCAAACAATCCATACATTCCTTGGTCCATTAAATGGCTAAGTTTCTGTTAAAAAACTGGGATCCATATCACATTTTAATTATTTACCGGTGTTGCTGGGGGGAGATATCTGTATACATCATATATCTGTTCCTTGAAACCTTTGAGTAAAATATTTAAAAATATTTCATACAGTAAGTGGACACTGTGCAACACGAGAAAATAAATTTTGTATTAATTTTCTGTTAGGCAATGTAGTGTTCTACAGTTAATACAGACACCAATGAAATATCAAGCCATTTAACATTAATTAAATATTTTATTACTACAAGTACAGTACCAGACAGAAGTAACCTAACAGAGAACGCTAAGCAGAACGCGATCTTTAAGCGTTCTACTTAGCATTCCCTTAGTGTTCTACTTAGCATTCCCTTAGTGTTCTACTTAGCATTCCCTTAGCGTTCTACTTAGCATTCCCTTAGCGTTCCCTTAGCGTTCCCTTAGCGTTCCCTAAGCGTTCCCTTAGCGTTCCAATTAGCGTTCCTTAAACGTCCAGTAATGCGTTCCCTGTTAGGTTACTTCTGTCCGGTACTCTAAGCCTATAAAATATATGAAATGTTGAACTCTTCTTACCTTTATTTAACATTTCATCTGCCTCATCCAGCACCAGTAATTTTATTGATCTCGTTCTCAAGTTCCGTCTTCTGATCATGTCTACACATGTAATAATGAACAAATGTAAATATCTAGTTACTCTCACTTTGATTACTGAAATTCATGTGCTTTTGCAATAAGATGGGAAAGTATTTGCCTCACCAAATACTCTGCCAGGCGTCCCAGATACTACATGCTGCCCATAATCAAGTTTTCTGATGTCTTCTCCAATATTTGTCCCGCCAATACATGCATGGCACTGGACACTCATGTAGTCACCAAGGGCAAGGATAACCTGTATCATAACATTAAATGCCAACAGTCAAAGACATAAAATACATGCACATGTATGTATCTTATTGTCAGCTATCAACCATCATGGTTTCAACTTGTGTAAGGAAGATCTAAAACAACATTTACTTGCCTTCAAGATGCAATAACATTTTAGAGTACATATAGTGTGTAGTGGAGGTACTAAGGAAAAAAGCATCACTAACCTTTTGTATCTGCTGCGCAAGTTCTCGGGTTGGAGACATAATGAGGGCTTGTGTTTCTCTAGTCTAAAATAAGAAAAATATCTTGTTAGTTCCCAACCTTAGAGTTTGGTAAGACAATGATGCAAAAATGCATTAATCAGCGTGAAGAAGGTTGGGAAGTGATCAACTTTTGGGTCAAAACTCATTGATTTTTTAGCAGTTCACCTTGGCAGATAATCTCCCCAAGGTCAGAATATATATGGTAACTATGAAAGTTATGGGAAAATATGAAATGATCCGCATGTGGAAAAAAGGGGTAGACAAACCTGAATATCTATTGACTGCAGAACTGAAATGGAGAGGGTGGCTGTTTTTCCTGTGCCAGACTGAGCCCTGGAATCGAATAAAACATAACTGCTGTGTGATGACATAGTTACCAACAAGGGTCCAACACATCTTAGATCTACAAGGTTCATTACTGTAGCCAAACTTTTTGATCAAAGCTACCTGTATCACAGGATTACAACTACAGCACTAAGATTGAGCTTTAATCTTTAACCTTTAATGAAGTTACTCAAGACAATAGTGACTTCACTCGGATCTTACTTAATCAAACATATGTCGGTACTAAGTGGAAAAACTGAACTTCTCTCTACATGTAACATATTCACTCAAGTCAGTACGTGAGCTTTGTAAGACGGGACAAGAATGACAGTCCAGGTATAATATCAGAAAACTCACTGTGCAATCACATCACGTCCTTTTATGATCGGCTTAATAGCACGCTGCTGAATTGCAGACGGTTTTTCGAAACCTGCAAAACAGTAAAGGGAAAAACAATTGATCAAATCACATATACATGAATTTACTCGGCGTCGATACATGATGCACATATGCATAACTTTGACATAATTTGTACCATAAGCGTAGATTCCTCGGACCAAATCTTCGCGGAGCCTCAACTGGTCAAACGTTGGTACGACATCGACTTCTTCCGATGTCTCAAATTCAATCTTGGCTGGATCTTGTTCGTCAGCAACGACCTTTCTTTTACGAGACATGCTGTTCGAATCGAAGTTCGTTCACGTTTTTCACTGCGTGCAGAGGAAAAGCCTTGGGAACCCGGTCTGCTTGGTGAAGCACAGAAACTGTAGAACTATGGGATTTTAGTATAAATACTCAGGTGTTTATACAAAATCGCGCGCTCTGATTGGTTCGCTATCTCGGATTATCAGCCGATAATCACCTCGACGAACAAAATGGCTGCCAGTCGTTCGCGTGCTCGTGATGAAATAATGTTTTTTCGTGTTGTACAATGCTTTTTCTTTTCTGTTTTTGAAATAATCATCCGTGTATTTATACTAAAACAATTATTCGCCTCAGGCTCAGTGATTCTCGGTGAATATTCACCGAGAATCACTGAGCCTGAGGCGAATAATTGTTAAATAAACGGAGAGAAATAAAAAAGGAGAAGACTGGAAACTGCATGAAAAAATGAAAGGGAAAGGCTGACTAAAGGTTGAAAAAAAGTGATGTATTTTGTGTCTCTAACAGTTCACCGAAACCAGAGGTAATATATTTTATTACTTCATTTTGAAGAAAACATGGTTCTCTATTTGCATTAATACAAAAACATTGAAGATAAACTTCACTTGAGGGGAGTCAAAAAGTGAATACATTATGAAGAAAAAAGAAGCTGCTTCTTCAAGAGAAATCCATCCCATGTCTTCAGTAGATGAGAATCTGGCTATGCTCGGAGAAAGCAAGGTGTTCACCAAGTTAGATGCCAACAGTGGTTTCTGGCAAATCTCTCTAGATGAAGAGTCGAAGTTGCTAACCACCTTCATCACACCCTTTGGCCGCTACTGCTTCAACCGGTTACCCTTTGGCATAAGTTCAGCGCCAGAAATATTTCAGTAAAGATGCCAAAGGCCCGTAGATCCCCGAGAAAATGCAAGCGCACAAAGGGAAACGCTGGAGCGAACGTCGTAAACGTAAACTTCTCTTCTTCAATTTCCTCTGCTTCGACAGTTTATTGCAATCGTATTTTACGGCGACTTGCGCTTATTTCGGCTTGCTCACTGGCTTCGTGATCGCGATTGAGTTCATCCAGCAATTTTTCTTGATTGTAATAAGACCCTTTGTCGCTTTCCGCTAATTTAGCGGCCCACTTTTTGTCAAAAGTGTTTTTTGCCTTCTTTGGCCTTCCTTTAGTCGATGAAAAAGGGCAAGATCGCTTGTTCTTCCTCAGACATCCGTGCACTGACTATGGCGCGCGAAATCGCGTGCCAAACTCAGCATGTTATTGGTGTCACGTGACACCTTGCCTTGACAATTAATATTCATTTGACATAACTTGTCAACTCTCAATTAAGTAATTAGTGTGCAAAAAATCTTTATCGCGCAATAACTAGCGATGGATATAATATTTTTTCGTGGAGTTTTTTTAATTTTAAAGATAACCTTAAGATTTATCCAACCGTTTAAAAAAGTAAACGTATGTAAAATGGCAAATTTTCCCCTTACTGATACCTTAATAAGAAAAAAATGTTTAACAGAGATGTAGCATGAAACTATGGTATGGAAAGTTGTTGCTACAATACGATCAGCTAAACAAGAGCCAAATAAAATTCCTTTTTGTTTACAATAAAATGTCAAATATAATCTAGTTTTAAAAAGATTGGTAACAATGATTAGCAAAAAGGCAGTTTATATTTAAAAAAATAACAGTCTTCCCGTTCACAGGCAATGGACTCAGCTGCAGGGCCGTTAATGCATTAACGGCCCGCTAGGAGCATTTGCGGCCCGCAAAGCGCGTGTTTTCAAGAGGGCGGTTTTCAATTTGGCCGCGTATCTTGATAATAATGATAGTTTAAGACTTGCTGAACAATCCAATTCATTATCTCTATCGTGCTAGTATTCATGGTCCCATTGTTAGCAAGGGTACTTTCAAATAAGTATTCTTGCAGCCTTGTTCATAGTATTCATTGAATAATATTATTAATAATCTTGCTTTTCCTTATGTTTAGAAAATTTGAGAACCTTTATGTTGGTTGGGGCCAGAAATTCAGTGCAGAGAACTACAGTCCACCGCCTCCTCCCCCACCCCAAGAGGAATTCCCGAGTGGACCAGATATTACAGAGGCTGAAGGCCCCTCTGTGGAAGAGGAAAAGGCAGTGAAGGCTGCACAACAAGAAGCTCTAGAGGCTGCTGAGATGGAGGAAGAAGATGATGATGACGATGATGATGATTAGGCGTCTGCTTCTGGAATATCTTTTGTAAAAATTGTCAAATGCTTTACAGCCTATCAGTCATAGTCTAGACACAATGTAAATAACTTAAGATGTCGTTATCTTGTTCCAAATCTTGCATTGAAGTACTACTAAGTTTGAGGTTATTAGTTTTTTACTGTGCAGTTGTATATCAGGTCGTCTTTAGTCTGCTCAATTTTGGATGTAAATTCAGGAATGATAATACTTTGGTCGGCTTTGTACATCTAAACATCTGGAAATAGCTGTAAATATTAATAAAAATCACTTTACAGTGTGTTACCCTGTCTGAAATTATTATGCTGATATTAGCAATTATTACTTTATCAATGAAAGAACTTTTACATTCAGTACATATCATATTTCCTTACTTTATTCTTCCAATAAGCAGAAACTTTCTAAAGATTACAAGATTACAGAGTAAAATGGGTTAGAATTACTCTTTGTGATAATGCTTCACTACAAGCCATCTTAAAGGTGTGTAAAAACAGTCATAGTTGAAATAAAACTATTACAGTTCAATGACTTGAGAATGCATTGTCATGCAAAGGAAAAATTTATCAAGAGAATGAAATGCTTGCAGTAAAACAAAAATTTACAGAAAATGTACCTAGATAACAGTATATGAAGTAGTATTCATGACCCTTAATAATAAGGTAACTTTGAATTTGGGACAACACTGGAACTTCAGTCTGCTGGCTTCAAAAAAATGACTGAAAAAGTCACACTGACAAGCTTTTTCCATACAAACTCAGTCCATGGTTTTAGACAAGGTCAGCAACTGAAAAAGAAAATGAAATGGCATTGGAAACAACACAATTACATTCTTTCATTGTTGATATTGTGGTTCAATCTTCTCCTTGGTTGAAATTTTATTTTCCTTTGTTTCAAACTCATTATCATCAAATTAACAGGACCAAAACTAAAGAAAACCAAGTTTTAACAAAGGATAAAACTGCACCAAAACATTGAAAGTGGCAGTATAGTAGATGTACTAAGGTGTTAAAGTTTTCTTACCATTCATGGGCATTTCATCAATCTGAGTACTGTAGTACTGTTCAATGTCGCGCAGGATTCTAATGTCATCTGACTTAACAAAGTTGATGGCAACACCTTTGCGGCCAAATCGACCTGATCTACCAATCCTGTATCAAACAGATATCAACAACTATAAAGAACTGATTCATCCACAACTCAATACAGAAGAAGCAAATATGCATGAACAATGAAATTACTGGTTAAAAAAGCTTTTATCAAACAAGGCAGCTGGCATCATACAACCAGCAAAAAGAAAACAGCAGAACAGTGAAATAATGAAAATAATAATAATAATAATAATAATAATAATATCTACTAATAATAATAATCATGATTAGAATAACTATTTTTGTTGATAACAATGACAATATTTTGTTCTCAAGCAAATTTCCAACCAATTAAATATATTTATAATAATATAAATATTTGTCATTATGGCTAACTACAAGTACACACCTGTGAATGTACAATTCACGATTGTTTGGGAGATCATAGTTGATAACAAGAGACACCTGTTGTACATCAATGCCTCGAGCCCAAACATCAGTAGAAATCAGCACACGACTTCAGAGAGAAGAAAGAAACACTCTTTCAGCAGGGAATACCAGCAAGCAAATTACACAAAAGTTTCTTGACACAACTTCTTTACTTGAAAAACTTGTTCAATGACAAGTCACTTGCTGCTAAACTAAAAAGCCAAAGGGAATTTCAAGCAGTCTGGTCACTGACTCAGGCAACATTCTAATGAGGTTGATTGTGCATTCTTTCAAAATACAGTAATGTTACTTTAATGTCATACCTACAAATATATCTAAACTTTGGTACAAGGGACTTTTAGAAAACCTTTCTTAAAAAAAATCTGCAAATGACAGGTTCCACAAAACAGTACTTAGGGGAAAGAACATTAATGATAAAGAAATTGAAATGGTTTTAAACAGTGGCCTCACCTCTGGCCTGATCTGAATTCTTTCATAATGGCATCTCTTTCTTTCTGTGGCATGTCACCATGCATTGCTGACACTGTGAAGTTGGCTTCTCTCATCTTCTCTACTAACCAGTCAACCTTGATAAAAAAAAAAACAAGGAAGAATCAAAGCCAGCTAGAGAGACCTTGCATGATAAATGTCTGACCTGCTCATTATGTCTGTTTGTCAATACCATCTGGTCATGAAACATGACACTTAATTAGCCCAATCTGCACAATTAATACAAACTAACCTTCCTCTTTGTGTTACAGAATATGACAGCCTGGGTGATTGTCAGGGTGTCATACAGATCGCAAAGGGTGTCAAACTTCCATTCTTCTCTTTCTACTGCTACAAAGAACTGCTTAATTCCCTCTAGCGTCAACTCATCTCTGAGGGAAATAAACCAAATAAGTGTTTAAGACAACTGCCTGTAGCCTTTCACAAGACCCTACAAGTTCAACTATATTCCAATCATACAAAACTACACTGTGCAGCTGTAGTCTACATCATTTGATCACCAGTTAAGCAGTCATATTATTTCAGTCAAATCTTCTCTGAGATACTACCAGTACACTGCTATAATTCATGATGTCACTTCAAACCAAGTTGTTTAATGGTGAAATCTTTTTGATCACTGATTTTTGTTAGTCTACCCAAAAGACAGTAAACACAGCTATATTTCACTATTTCCCAATGTTACTAATAATAATAATAATAATAACAACACTAAAACATTTATATACAGAGCTGTATAGCTTTATAGCTGTATATCCTTACAAAAGCAATACAATAGTAAAAAGGAATACATGAAAAAACTTTAAATCTTAAGACTAAACTAGAAATGGCTAAAAAGTTACAAAAATGCTTTTTATTATTTTTTAAGGAAAAGTTTTCAGTTTGTTTTAAAACACTGAGGAGCTGTTGTTAATGTCAGATGGCAAAGTATTCCATAGTGTGGAGGCTGCCACCTAGAAAGATCTTGCAAAATGCAGTAGGGCAAGAAGATTTCTAGATGATGACTGTAGACGATGTATGGTATAAGTAGAGCGCAAATGTACAAGGGCACAGGATTGTTAAGACCCTTGTATGTGATAAGCAGAATTTTAAACATGTTGCAACAATGTTATGTTATCGTCTTTGTCTTCAGGTTTCATTGATGAAAGCACTTATCTTGAGTTTTTAAAGACTGCTATTAAATGCTAAAAGAAATTTTTCAAGAAGATTTAATACTAACCTTTTGACTAGAATCCTGATGGGGTCTGACATAAACTTTTCGGTCATTTCCAGGATATCATGAGGAAGAGTAGCACTTAAAAGAACAACCTGAGAAAGAAAAAAAAAAACACAAGAACAGAGGAAGTGAAATAAGAAAAATGCACATAAACTGGCCAAACAATCCATACATTCCTTGGTCCATTAAATGGCTAAGTTTCTGTTAAAAAACTGGGATCCATATCACATTTTAATTATTTACCGGTGTTGCTGGGGGAAGATATCTGTATACATCATATATCTGTTCCTTGAAACCTTTGAGTAAAATATTTAAAAATATTTCATACAGTAAGTGGACACTGTGCAACACGAGAAAATAAATTTTGTATTAATTTTCTGTTAGGCAATGTAGTGTTCTACAGTTAATACAGACACCAATGAAATATCAAGCCATTTAACATTAATTAAATATTTTATTACTACAAGTACAGTACCAGACAGAAGTAACCTAACAGAGAACGCTAAGCAGAACGCGATCTTTAAGCGTTCTACTTAGCATTCCCTTAGTGTTCTACTTAGCATTCCCTTAGCGTTCTACTTAGATTTCCCTCAGCGTTCCCTTAGCGTTCCCTAAGCGTTCCCTTAGCGTTCCTTAAACGTCCAGTAATGCGTTCCCTGTTAGGTTACTTCTGTCCGGTACTCTAAGCCTATAAAATATATGAAATGTTGAACTCTTCTTACCTTTATTTAACATTTCATCTGCCTCATCCAGCACCAGTAATTTTATTGATCTCGTTCTCAAGTTCCGTCTTCTGATCATGTCTACACATGTAATAATGAACAAATGTAAATATCTAGTTACTCTCACTTTGATTACTGAAATTCATGTGCTTTTGCAATAAGATGGGAAAGTATTTGCCTCACCAAATACTCTGCCAGGCGTCCCAGATACTACATGCTGCCCATAATCAAGTTTTCTGATGTCTTCTCCAATATTTGTCCCGCCAATACATGCATGGCACTGGACACTCATGTAGTCACCAAGGGCAAGGATAACCTGTATCATAACATTAAATGCCAACAGTCAAAGACATAAAATACATGCACATGTATGTATCTTATTGTCAGCTATCAACCATCATGGTTTCAACTTGTGTAAGGAAGATCTAAAACAACATTTACTTGCCTTCAAGATGCAATAACATTTTAGAGTACATATAGTGTGTAGTGGAGGTACTAAGGAAAAAAGCATCACTAACCTTTTGTATCTGCTGCGCAAGTTCTCGGGTTGGAGACATAATGAGGGCTTGTGTTTCTCTAGTCTAAAATAAGAAAAATATCTTGTTAGTTCCCAACCTTAGAGTTTGGTAAGACAATGATGCAAAAATGCATTAATCAGCGTGAAGAAGGTTGGGAAGTGATCAACTTTTGGGTCAAAACTCATTGATTTTTTAGCAGTTCACCTTGGCAGATAATCTCCCCAAGGTCAGAATATATATGGTAACTATGAAAGTTATGGGAAAATATGAAATGATCCGCATGTGGAAAAAAGGGGTAGACAAACCTGAATATCTATTGACTGCAGAACTGAAATGGAGAGGGTGGCTGTTTTTCCTGTGCCAGACTGAGCCCTGGAATCGAATAAAACATAACTGCTGTGTGATGACATAGTTACCAACAAGGGTCCAACACATCTTAGATCTACAAGGTTCATTACTGTAGCCAAACTTTTTGATCAAAGCTACCTGTATCACAGGATTACAACTACAGCACTAAGATTGAGCTTTAATCTTTAACCTTTAATGAAGTTACTCAAGACAATAGTGACTTCACTCGGATCTTACTTAATCAAACATATGTCGGTACTAAGTGGAAAAACTGAACTTCTCTCTACATGTAACATATTCACTCAAGTCAGTACGTGAGCTTTGTAAGACGGGACAAGAATGACAGTCCAGGTATAATATCAGAAAACTCACTGTGCAATCACATCACGTCCTTTTATGATCGGCTTAATAGCACGCTGCTGAATTGCAGACGGTTTTTCGAAACCTGCAAAACAGTAAAGGGAAAAACAATTGATCAAATCACATATACATGAATTTACTCGGCGTCGATACATGATGCACATATGCATAACTTTGACATAATTTGTACCATAAGCGTAGATTCCTCGGACCAAATCTTCGCGGAGCCTCAACTGGTCAAACGTTGGTACGACATCGACTTCTTCCGATGTCTCCAATTCAATCTTGGCTGGATCTTGTTCGTCAGCAACGACCTTTCTTTTACGAGACATGCTGTTCGAATCGAACTTCGTTCACGTTTTTCACTGCGTGCAGAGGAAAAGCCTTGGGAACCCGGTCTGCTTGGTGAAGCACAGAAACTGTAGAACTATGGGATTTTAGTATAATTAAATACTCAGGTGTTTATACAAAATCGCGCGCTCTGATTGGTTCGCTATCTCGGATTATCAGCCGATAATCACCTCGACGAACAAAATGGCTGCCAGTCGTTCGCGTGCTCGTGATGAAATAATGTTTTTTCGTGTTGTACAATGCTTTTTCTTTTCTGTTTTTGAAATAATCATCCGTGTATTTATACTAAAACAATTATTCGCCTCAGGCTCAGTGATTCTCGGTGAATATTCACCGAGAATCACTGAGCCTGAGGCGAATAATTGTTAAATAAACGGAGAGAAATAAAAAAGGAGAAGACTGGAAACTGCATGAAAAAATGAAAGGGAAAGGCTGACTAAAGGTTGAAAAAAAGTGATGTATTTTGTGTCTCTAACAGTTCACCGAAACCAGAGGTAATATATTTTATTACTTCATTTTGAAGAAAACATGGTTCTCTATTTGCATTAATACAAAAACATTGAAGATAAACTTCACTTGAGGGGAGTCAAAAAGTGAATACATTATGAAGAAAAAAGAAGCTGCTTCTTCAAGAGAAATCCATCCCATGTCTTCAGTAGATGAGAATCTGGCTATGCTCGGAGAAAGCAAGGTGTTCACCAAGTTAGATGCCAACAGTGGTTTCTGGCAAATCTCTCTAGATGAAGAGTCGAAGTTGCTAACCACCTTCATCACACCCTTTGGCCGCTACTGCTTCAACCGGTTACCCTTTGGCATAAGTTCAGCGCCAGAAATATTTCAGTAAAGATGCCAAAGGCCCGTAGATCCCCGAGAAAATGCAAGCGCACAAAGGGAAACGCTGGAGCGAACGTCGTAAACGTAAACTTCTCTTCTTCAATTTCCTCTGCTTCGACAGTTTATTGCAATCGTATTTTACGGCGACTTGCGCTTATTTCGGCTTGCTCACTGGCTTCGTGATCGCGATTGAGTTCATCCAGCAATTTTTCTTGATTGTAATAAGACCCTTTGTCGCTTTCCGCTAATTTAGCGGCCCACTTTTTGTCAAAAGTGTTTTTTGCCTTCTTTGGCCTTCCTTTAGTCGATGAAAAAGGGCAAGATCGCTTGTTCTTCCTCAGACATCCGTGCACTGACTATGGCGCGCGAAATCGCGTGCCAAACTCAGCATGTTATTGGTGTCACGTGACACCTTGCCTTGACAATTAATATTCATTTGACATAACTTGTCAACTCTCAATTAAGTAATTAGTGTGCAAAAAATCTTTATCGCGCAATAACTAGCGATGGATATAATATTTTTTCGTGGAGTTTTTTTAATTTTAAAGATAACCTTAAGATTTATCCAACCGTTTAAAAAAGTAAACGTATGTAAAATGGCAAATTTTCCCCTTACTGATACCTTAATAAGAAAAAAATGTTTAACAGAGATGTAGCATGAAACTATGGTATGGAAAGTTGTTGCTACAATACGATCAGCTAAACAAGAGCCAAATAAAATTCCTTTTTGTTTACAATAAAATGTCAAATATAATCTAGTTTTAAAAAGATTGGTAACAATGATTAGCAAAAAGGCAGTTTATATTTAAAAAAATAACAGTCTTCCCGTTCACAGGCAATGGACTCAGCTGCAGGGCCGTTAATGCATTAACGGCCCGCTAGGAGCATTTGCGGCCCGCAAAGCGCGTGTTTTCAAGAGGGCGGTTTTCAATTTGGCCGCGTATCTTGATAATAATGATAGTTTAAGACTTGCTGAACAATCCAATTCATTATCTCTATCGTGCAAGTATTCATGGTCCCATTGTTAGCAAGGGTACTTTCAAATAAGTATTCTTGCAGCCTTGTTCATAGTATTCATTGAATAATGTTATTAATAATCTTGCTTTTCCTTATGTTTAGAAAATTTGAGAACCTTTATGTTGGTTGGGGCCAGAAATTCAGTGCAGAGAACTACAGTCCACCGCCTCCTCCCCCACCCCAAGAGGAATTCCCGAGTGGACCAGATATTACAGAGGCTGAAGGCCCCTCTGTGGAAGAGGAAAAGGCAGTGAAGGCTGCACAACAAGAAGCTCTAGAGGCTGCTGAGATGGAGGAAGAAGATGATGATGACGATGATGATGATTAGGCGTCTGCTTCTGGAATATGTTTTGTAAAAATTGTCAAATGCTTTACAGCCTATCAGTCATAGTCTAGACACAATGTAAATAACTTAAGATGTCGTTATCTTGTTCCAAATCTTGCATTGAAGTACTACTAAGTTTGAGGTTATTAGTTTTTTACTGTGCAGTTGTATATCAGGTCGTCTTTAGTCTGCTCAATTTTGGATGTAAATTCAGGAATGATAATACTTTGGTCGGCTTTGTACATCTAAACATCTGGAAATAGCTGTAAATATTAATAAAAATCACTTTACAGTGTGTTACCCTGTCTGAAATTATTATGCTGATATTAGCAATTATTACTTTATCAATGAAAGAACTTTTACATTCAGTACATATCATATTTCCTTACTTTATTCTTCCAATAAGCAGAAACTTTCTAAAGATTACAAGATTACAGAGTAAAATGGGTTAGAATTACTCTTTGTGATAATGCTTCACTACAAGCCATCTTAAAGGTGTGTAAAAACAGTCATAGTTGAAATAAAACTATTACAGTTCAATGACTTGAGAATGCATTGTCATGCAAAGGAAAAATTTATCAAGAGAATGAAATGCTTGCAGTAAAACAAAAATTTACAGAAAATGTACCTAGATAACAGTATATGAAGTAGTATTCATGACCCTTAATAATAAGGTAACTTTGAATTTGGGACAACACTGGAACTTCAGTCTGCTGGCTTCAAAAAAATGACTGAAAAAGTCACACTGACAAGCTTTTTCCATACAAACTCAGTCCATGGTTTTAGACAAGGTCAGCAACTGAAAAAGAAAATGAAATGGCATTGGAAACAACACAATTACATTCTTTCATTGTTGATATTGTGGTTCAATCTTCTCCTTGGTTGAAATTTTATTTTCCTTTGTTTCAAACTCATTATCATCAAATTAACAGGACCAAAACTAAAGAAAACCAAGTTTTAACAAAGGATAAAACTGCACCAAAACATTGAAAGTGGCAGTATAGTAGATGTACTAAGGTGTTAAAGTTTTCTTACCATTCATGGGCATTTCATCAATCTGAGTACTGTAGTACTGTTCAATGTCGCGCAGGATTCTAATGTCATCTGACTTAACAAAGTTGATGGCAACACCTTTGCGGCCAAATCGACCTGATCTACCAATCCTGTATCAAACAGATATCAACAACTATAAAGAACTGATTCATCCACAACTCAATACAGAAGAAGCAAATATGCATGAACAATGAAATTACTGGTTAAAAAAGCTTTTATCAAACAAGGCAGCTGGCATCATACAACCAGCAAAAAGAAAACAGCAGAACAGTGAAATAATGAAAATAATAATAATAATAATAATAATAATAATATCTACTAATAATAATAATCATGATTAGAATAACTATTTTTGTTGATAACAATGACAATATTTTGTTCTCAAGCAAATTTCCAACCAATTAAATATATTTATAATAATATAAATATTTGTCATTATGGCTAACTACAAGTACACACCTGTGAATGTACAATTCACGATTGTTTGGGAGATCATAGTTGATAACAAGAGACACCTGTTGTACATCAATGCCTCGAGCCCAAACATCAGTAGAAATCAGCACACGACTTCAGAGAGAAGAAAGAAACACTCTTTCAGCAGGGAATACCAGCAAGCAAATTACACAAAAGTTTCTTGACACAACTTCTTTACTTGAAAAACTTGTTCAATGACAAGTCACTTGCTGCTAAACTAAAAAGCCAAAGGGAATTTCAAGCAGTCTGGTCACTGACTCAGGCAACATTCTAATGAGGTTGATTGTGCATTCTTTCAAAATACAGTAATGTTACTTTAATGTCATACCTACAAATATATCTAAACTTTGGTACAAGGGACTTTTAGAAAACCTTTCTTAAAAAAAATCTGCAAATGACAGGTTCCACAAAACAGTACTTAGGGGAAAGAACATTAATGATAAAGAAATTGAAATGGTTTTAAACAGTGGCCTCACCTCTGGCCTGATCTGAATTCTTTCATAATGGCATCTCTTTCTTTCTGTGGCATGTCACCATGCATTGCTGACACTGTGAAGTTGGCTTCTCTCATCTTCTCTACTAACCAGTCAACCTTGATAAAAAAAAAAACAAGGAAGAATCAAAGCCAGTTAGAGAGACCTTGCATGATAAATGTCTGACCTGCTCATTATGTCTGTTTGTCAATACCATCTGGTCATGAAACATGACACTTAATTAGCCCAATCTGCACAATTAATACAAACTAACCTTCCTCTTTGTGTTACAGAATATGACAGCCTGGGTGATTGTCAGGGTGTCATACAGATCGCAAAGGGTGTCAAACTTCCATTCTTCTCTTTCTACTGCTACAAAGAACTGCTTAATTCCCTCTAGCGTCAACTCATCTCTGAGGGAAATAAACCAAATAAGTGTTTAAGACAACTGCCTGTAGCCTTTCACAAGACCCTACAAGTTCAACTATATTCCAATCATACAAAACTACACTGTGCAGCTGTAGTCTACATCATTTGATCACCAGTTAAGCAGTCATATTATTTCAGTCAAATCTTCTCTGAGATACTACCAGTACACTGCTATAATTCATGATGTCACTTCAAACCAAGTTGTTTAATGGTGAAATCTTTTTGATCACTGATTTTTGTTAGTCTACCCAAAAGACAGTAAACACAGCTATATTTCACTATTTCCCAATGTTAATAATAATAATAATAATAATAATAATAATAATAACAACACTAAAACATTTATATACAGAGCTGTATAGCTTTATAGCTGTATATCCTTACAAAAGCAATACAATAGTAAAAAGGAATACATGAAAAAACTTTAAATCTTAAGACTAAACTAGAAATGGCTAAAAAGTTACAAAAATGCTTTTTATTATTTTTTAAGGAAAAGTTTTCAGTTTGTTTTAAAACACTGAGGAGCTGTTGTTAATGTCAGATGGCAAAGTATTCCATAGTGTGGAGGCTGCCACCTAGAAAGATCTTGCAAAATGCAGTAGGGCAAGAAGATTTCTAGATGATGACTGTAGACGATGTATGGTATAAGTAGAGCGCAAATGTACAAGGGCACAGGATTGTTAAGACCCTTGTATGTGATAAGCAGAATTTTAAACATGTTGCAACAATGTTATGTTATCGCCTTTGTCTTCAGGTTTCATTGATGAAAGCACTTATCTTGAGTTTTTAAAGACTGCTATTAAATGCTAAAAGAAATTTTTCAAGAAGATTTAATACTAACCTTTTGACTAGAATCCTGATGGGGTCTGACATAAACTTTTCGGTCATTTCCAGGATATCATGAGGAAGAGTAGCACTTAAAAGAACAACCTGAGAAAGAAAAAAAAAACACAAGAACAGAGGAAGTGAAATAAGAAAAATGCACATAAACTGGCCAAACAATCCATACATTCCTTGGTCCATTAAATGGCTAAGTTTCTGTTAAAAAACTGGGATCCATATCACATTTTAATTATTTACCGGTGTTGCTAAGGGGAGATATCTGTATACATCATATATCTGTTCCTTGAAACCTTTGAGTAAAATATTTAAAAATATTTCATACAGTAAGTGGACACTGTGCAACACGAGAAAATAAATTTTGTATTAATTTTCTGTTAGGCAATGTAGTGTTCTACAGTTAATACAGACACCAATGAAATATCAAGCCATTTAACATTAATTAAATATTTTATTACTACAAGTACAGTACCAGACAGAAGTAACCTAACAGAGAACGCTAAGCAGAACGCGATCTTTAAGCGTTCTACTTAGCATTCCCTTAGTGTTCTACTTAGCATTCCCTTAGTGTTCTACTTAGCATTCCCTTAGCGTTCTACTTAGCATTCCCTTAGCTTTCCCTTAGCGTTCCCTTAGCGTTCCCTAAGCGTTCCCTTAGCGTTCCCTTAGCGTTCCTTAAACGTCCAGTAATGCGTTCCCTGTTAGGTTACTTCTGTCCGGTACTCTAAGCCTATAAAATATATGAAATGTTGAACTCTTCTTACCTTTATTTAACATTTCATCTGCCTCATCCAGCACCAGTAATTTTATTGATCTCGTTCTCAAGTTCCGTCTTCTGATCATGTCTACACATGTAATAATGAACAAATGTAAATATCTAGTTACTCTCACTTTGATTACTGAAATTCATGTGCTTTTGCAATAAGATGGGAAAGTATTTGCCTCACCAAATACTCTGCCAGGCGTCCCAGATACTACATGCTGTCCATAATCAAGTTTTCTGATGTCTTCTCCAATATTTGTCCCGCCAATACATGCATGGCACTGGACACTCATGTAGTCACCAAGGGCAAGGATAACCTGTATCATAACATTAAATGCCAACAGTCAAAGACATAAAATACATGCACATGTATGTATCTTATTGTCAGCTATCAACCATCATGGTTTCAACTTGTGTAAGGAAGATCTAAAACAACATTTACTTGCCTTCAAGATGCAATAACATTTTAGAGTACATATAGTGTGTAGTGGAGGTACTAAGGAAAAAAGCATCACTAACCTTTTGTATCTGCTGCGCAAGTTCTCGGGTTGGAGACATAATGAGGGCTTGTGTTTCTCTAGTCTAAAATAAGAAAAATATCTTGTTAGTTCCCAACCTTAGAGTTTGGTAAGACAATGATGCAAAAATGCATTAATCAGCGTGAAGAAGGTTGGGAAGTGATCAACTTTTGGGTCAAAACTCATTGATTTTTTAGCAGTTCACCTTGGCAGATAATCTCCCCAAGGTCAGAATATATATGGTAACTATGAAAGTTATGGGAAAATATGAAATGATCCGCATGTGGAAAAAAGGGGTAGACAAACCTGAATATCTATTGACTGCAGAACTGAAATGGAGAGGGTGGCTGTTTTTCCTGTGCCAGACTGAGCCCTGGAATCGAATAAAACATAACTGCTGTGTGATGACATAGTTACCAACAAGGGTCCAACACATCTTAGATCTACAAGGTTCATTACTGTAGCCAAACTTTTTGATCAAAGCTACCTGTATCACAGGATTACAACTACAGCACTAAGATTGAGCTTTAATCTTTAACCTTTAATGAAGTTACTCAAGACAATAGTGACTTCACTCGGATCTTACTTAATCAAACATATGTCGGTACTAAGTGGAAAAACTGAACTTCTCTCTACATGTAACATATTCACTCAAGTCAGTACGTGAGCTTTGTAAGACGGGACAAGAATGACAGTCCAGGTATAATATCAGAAAACTCACTGTGCAATCACATCACGTCCTTTTATGATCGGCTTAATAGCACGCTGCTGAATTGCAGACGGTTTTTCGAAACCTGCAAAACAGTAAAGGGAAAAACAATTGATCAAATCACATATACATGAATTTACTCGGCGTCGATACATGATGCACATATGCATAACTTTGACATAATTTGTACCATAAGCGTAGATTCCTCGGACCAAATCTTTGCGGAGCCTCAACTGGTCAAACGTTGGTACGACATCGACTTCTTCCGATGTCTCAAATTCAATCTTGGCTGGATCTTGTTCGTCAGCAACGACCTTTCTTTTACGAGACATGCTGTTCGAATCGAAGTTCGTTCACGTTTTTCACTGCGTGCAGAGGAAAAGCCTTGGGAACCCGGTCTGCTTGGTGAAGCACAGAAACTGTAGAACTATGGGATTTTAGTATAAATACTCAGGTGTTTATACAAAATCGCGCGCTCTGATTGGTTCGCTATCTCGGATTATCAGCCGATAATCACCTCGACGAACAAAATGGCTGCCAGTCGTTCGCGTGCTCGTGATGAAATAATGTTTTTTCGTGTTGTACAATGCTTTTTCTTTTCTGTTTTTGAAATAATCATCCGTGTATTTATACTAAAACAATTATTCGCCTCAGGCTCAGTGATTCTCGGTGAATATTCACCGAGAATCACTGAGCCTGAGGCGAATAATTGTTAAATAAACGGAGAGAAATAAAAAAGGAGAAGACTGGAAACTGCATGAAAAAATGAAAGGGAAAGGCTGACTAAAGGTTGAAAAAAAGTGATGTATTTTGTGTCTCTAACAGTTCACCGAAACCAGAGGTAATATATTTTGTTACTTCATTTTGAAGAAAACATGGTTCTCTATTTGCATTAATACAAAAACATTGAAGATAAACTTCACTTGAGGGGAGTCAAAAAGTGAATACATTATGAAGAAAAAAGAAGCTGCTTCTTCAAGAGAAATCCATCCCATGTCTTCAGTAGATGAGAATCTGGCTATGCTCGGAGAAAGCAAGGTGTTCACCAAGTTAGATGCCAACAGTGGTTTCTGGCAAATCTCTCTAGATGAAGAGTCGAAGTTGCTAACCACCTTCATCACACCCTTTGGCCGCTACTGCTTCAACCGGTTACCCTTTGGCATAAGTTCAGCGCCAGAAATATTTCAGTAAAGATGCCAAAGGCCCGTAGATCCCCGAGAAAATGCAAGCGCAGAGAGAGAGAAAACTACGGGGCTGGGACACAGGAATTAATTCAATAAATTTTCTGTTGTTTTTTCTGATGTTTTTTAAAATTAGCTTAAAAATTTAATCAGGAATAGCTCTAGGACACAGGAATTAATTCAATAAATTTTCTGTTGTTTTTTCTGATGTTTTTTAAAATTAGCTTAAAAATTTAATCAGGAATAGCTCTAGGACACAGGAATTACTTCAATAAATTTTCTGGAATTGGAAGTGAAGTGATTTTAACTATCGAAACTGAGTGAAAATGAAATTGAATTTTCTATTTAAAGACATAAAAATTTTTATAAAATGGAACAATTGTTGAAATTTAGTTATATACAATTACTTCAACTCGCTAAACAACATAAAGTTTATAGACGATCCAGATTGTTAAAAACAGAGCTTGCTCAAAAATTGTTTGATATGAAAATCGCCATACCAAATGAAATTATATTATCTAAAGTAAAAAATAAATATAATTGCGTTCATGGAAAGTATAAGTATAATTGTAAGGAATGCAGTGGATCTCAAATGTGCGTTCATGGAAGGTATAAATATCGATGTAAAGAGTGTGGTGGAGCTCAAATATGTGAACATGGAAAGGTTAAATATCAGTGTAAAGAGTGTGGGGGATCGCAAATATGTGAGCATGGTAAACAAAAAGCTTCTTGTAAGGAATGTAGAATTAAAAAATGAATTTTAATTTTAATTTAAAGATAAAAAAAGAAAGATTGTAATGAAACAGTTAAAGAGGTGTGATTCTGTGTTGGAAATTTGTGAAAATAGAAATTTTGATTTTGAATATTATAATGAGAAAAAACTTTGTGTTAATGATTTTATAGAATCAATCAAGGCAGATTTGTTATATAAAATCTCAAAAAATCGTTGTTTTATTAATAATGAAATTTTTTTGAAATTCGGTATAGTGATGATTATACTAAGTATATTGATTTAAACGTTGATGAAAATTTTGCTGTGGATGGTATATACACCGATAAGTTTGTTGGTGAATTATTAGATATTGTAAATGACCGGCATAATGAATGGTTGAAAGATTATTATTTTTATTATGGTGATGGTGAATATGATGATGATTATCAAACAAAATATAATATTAATAATTTTATTATTTATTCATTTGAAGTTATTATACCCTTAGATGTTTTTAAAAAATTACATAAACAAAAATTCTACAAAGACTTGTATGACGAACTAATGGAAGTAGCATGGGATCGAGATAGGTTTATGGATTGGTGTCTTGATTTTGAGGAGTCAAGGAATTTGAAAGAACGTTGGGGCAAAAAAAATGAATTATAATTTTAAGATTTAAAATATAAAATAAAAATAATGGATAAAAATATAGCAAAAAGAATTTTATGGAGATCTATAATGAAGGATTTTGATAAAGAAGAAGAACAAAAAAGAGAAAAATTTAAATTGTTATATACTATAGCTCACCAAACTGAAGATAAAAAAGAAAAAGAAGAAAAACTAAGATTTTTATTTGATTTAGTTAAGACTATTGATGAAATTGAACAAGAAGAAAAATTAGAAGTATTATGGATGTTAGCATATGGAATTAATTTAATAAATGAGTAAAATTTTGTTATATAACTTAATTGAGTTATATAATATAAAAAATTACCTAAATCTTAAACTAAAAGTTATGGGAGAACCTTTTAGATCAAGTTTTTTCCATTCAATGTCTAATATGCTTAAATCAAAGTGATTTATGACACACTCATATTTTCGAACTGGAATTGTCGGATAATCCTTTGAGGGTATGTTTGCAAGTAGGGTTGATGGTGAGAGTTTCACAAGTTCTCCATATTTTGTTTTATTCATATATGAAGACTTATTATCAACTATACTACACATAAGTCTCAATGGTCCCTTAATCTGTATATTTATAGGGTATAATTTACCAGGATTTATGATTTCAGGCACCCCTAAACCAATCGATAACGCTCTAGTAAGTTTAATGTTGAAGTTTTTATTTGAATATAGATAGTCAACAGTATCAGTCTCAATTATTGTTATCTTTTCCCTATTAGGATCATTAAGAAATATCGATTGAATATTGCGAAGAGAATATGTACCAGGTTCAATTATTATGAAGCCCAGATTCCTATCATTGAATAATATCTGTTGATCCCTGAAATTAATCAATCTTTTGGTTTGTATATTACAATCCAGGAGTTGTATCTCTCGAATATTTTTAAGTGGCGGATCTAAATAAATCCTAGTTTCAGACTCATAAATGGTAATGCTCAACATTTTGTTTGATTACACCATATTCATCTTTAAATCGAGCTTTACTTCGCGAAGCGGGGAGGCCCTTCGGGCCGTTCGGGACCGGCTACGCCGTAATTTCTATAATAACCGACTGTGATAAAAAACGACTTACGCGTAAGCCGAAAAAAATTGTTATGTTAATTAACCTGTGATAAAAAACGACTTACGCGTAAGCCGAAAAATCCAGTCATCTACCGAAATAGATACCACGCTAATCCACCAGCGACAATTATAAATGCTAATATATTCTTTTCATGTTGTGTTGAGTCAATATTATTTTCCTGTTTCATCGAGTCTGTTTTCGTTGAGGTTTTTGGTTCCTGTGGGTTTTTATTCGTTTCAGTTTTAACTTCAAAAGGAATATGAGGTAACTTTCGGCTTTGCCGGTACTGATCTTCGATCAGCTTTAACTTTGAAGATCCTAAGTTATGACTTATTCCAACTTGTTTTGCTTCAGTGTTTAGGGAATTATTAACACCAAAATTCATATCATTACTCGCTTTCATAAGTTTGTTGTTAAAACCTGTCACGCTTTCAGTATTGATTATCATATTACTCGGCATCAACCATACACCAGGAGCAATAGCTAAATCAAGCCGTAATTTCGCTTCTTGTACAGCTAATTGATACCTTTGGATAGAACTAGAAATGTCATTCTCAATCACACTACTTTCAAATAAAGCCAAGAATTCTTGTTGTGTCTCAATCGCTCCGCCGCCATTACCATAAATCGAGTTTCTAGTGTTAACTTGTGCACCTAGTATACAATAAACAAAAGCTTCAGCAGAGCGATTCAATCGACCAAGTCCAGCTTTAGTGAGTCCATGCCCACTTGTTGGGATAAACCAAGCATATTTGAAATCAGCAAAGTCATCATTACGAATAAATGAGATTAGATTACCCTTTTCCTTCTTTCCGCCTTCATCAGCGAATTTATTACCTTCACCAGGCCATCGATCTGCTTCAATATCATAATTCCTAACAATATGTACATTTTGATAACCCCCTCCTTTTCCATGATACCCTTCACCATAATCAAGGAATATATCTCCCAATCCACCGTTTCTACCACCTTTCCATCTAAAATCGGCCAAAGGCCTCCCCGCTCCGCGGAAGTCGGAATTATTAGCAATTTCAAATTCAGCACACAATCGTTGATATGCAACTTTACTATATGGATTATTATTTATCAAAAAGGGTTGTTCATCAGGTAGGGGGAGACTTAATTCATATAATATTCTCCTTATTGTGAAATATATATGAAACTTAATGAAGCTGTTCACTACTTTAGGATAATTTAGACTTTCAAAAGGACTTATCCCACAGCCAGATGTTGCACACCAAACTGCAAAGTTAAGTTGTTGCGGCCAATAATTCATATCAGGGGCGTTCAACCATTTTCTACTCTGTTTACCAAATTTGAAAGTAACAACTTGTGATGTAAATATGTTTCTCATCTTTGCTGTGAATTTCTTTGTATTTGAAACGTATATATCCAGAGAGGTTAGCATTTTTGTTATATTAGTTGAAAAGTCATCAAAATCAATTGCTGGTATAGGATAAGATAGATTAGTCAATGTTAAACTATTTGGAAATGAACTCAATTCATTAGAGGCAAGCCCTAAATCTTTCCACAAAATTCTTTTCAAACCAGGTGAAATATCATCAATCCATGTTTTTCCAGTAGGATCATCATTTGACATTATTGTTGTACCATCAACTTGCCATTTAATATATCCACCATACGAATCAGGCACAAATGTGAAATGACTTATATCAGCCTTTGGATACATATTTCTGAAATCATTGAATAATGACATTTTTTGTTCATAACATGTTGCTTTTAAATCACCTCTTTTTTAACACCAGCAAAAAAATTAAATCCCACATCAGTTCTTTCATATGAAATTTTCAGCGATCTCGACCTGTTAGGTCCTTTAATATTTCCTCTCGAACCTCTGTTCTTATCTGATTCATATTTAAGTTTTTTTCTGTATCTTTATGAGTTTTTTTGGCGGATTTCTAGTTTTAGTTTTTCAAACTTATCAACCTCTGATAAAATTAAAGAAAATTCTTGATCGGATATAGCGTTATCTTTTAGTGCCTTTGAAACCAAGTCGTGAATGGTATTTACTTTTGCCTTTGCTAGAGAAACTGTTTGTTCATGTTTACTAACTTTATGAGAAAGTCGTTTAGAAGCAGCACCGAATCCAACTGATATTCCACCACAAATACCACCCACAGCTCCTAATGGTATACCAACAACAGCACCAAAACCAGTAAGGGTGGTTCCAAGGCCACTTGCAGATAGAATAACTGAAAGCACTCCACTACAAACACTGATTTTTGTAAATATACCTCTTGCTCTATTGTATTTTTTCCTAACATCCTCATAATGTTTAATTTCCTTTTGAAGATTATTTAATACTTCACATGACTTTTGTAGTCTGAAATTGACTGGATCTGAATTAACAGGCAAATTAGGATAAATCGAGGTCTCTGCCTTAATTTGATCGTGGTTGGCTCGGGCTTCGCCCGGGAGACCTTCGGTTGATACGCCGTAAATTCTCTTGTAGTCATCCATATTGTATTTTACTGATCAACATGATATCTTTAGACCCCTTTAGGGCCGCGGAGCAAATCGTTACTTTCTCTTCTTTACACTTGTTCCTCCTTTCAGTCGTTCCACAAAATAAAGAACAACAGCCATTATTAAAAGCCAAGCATTCTTACCTAAAAAACCAATAACCTCGCCCGCTGTTTTGAATAAAAAGCTCACTATAGCTCCAACCATTCCTGGTAATATTTCACCTAGTTTCTTACCAATAGCTTTCAACCCATTACCAACACCTTTACCTAAGTTGGATAGACCTCTAGAAAGATTAGAAACTATAACACCAATAACAACACCAACAGCACTTACAACTGCAAATACTGTAAAACCATACTTTTTGAAGATGTACTTTACCCGATCCCTTAATGTTAGATTTTTAAGTATTTCTTCATTTTTACTCTCAATATCAGCTATTTGTTCTTGGTTGTAAATAATACTCTTTCTTGCTAGTTCTCTAAATTTATCAACTTCAGCTTGTAATCTTTCATTACCTCTTTCTAACATTGTTAAATTTGACTGTCCCTTCTTATACTTATCTAGTTCATCTTTGTATACATTAATTTCATTCAAAAGTTTATCAGCATTTGTTTTAGCTTCTATCTTTTGTTTATTAATGTATTCACGCAGTTCTTTTTCTTCATATCTACTAATTTCCATAGGATATACTCTTGTGGTTGCTTCCAATCCTTGTACTACATTAAGTAATTCCCTATTTTTTTGATTAGCTTCATTCAATTGTGATAAAAGATCATCATTAGCTTCAACAATTTCTTCTGCTTTTTTACCTAGAGCATTAATTATGGTAGAAGGGAGTTTTTTATTAATATCTCCATTTGCATTGAATAATTCGTGCCATTTAATTTTTTCGGGGTCCTTTCTAGGAATTGCGACTTCAATTTTACCCCACTCACTATATTTGAAAAGAAAACTAGGTTTAGCATATGGGAATTTTTTTAAAATATCATTCCAGACTTCATCTTTTATTTTTTCAATATACTTCAACTTTGTTTTAGGTCTAGCACCCTCTTTCTCATAATTCCTATTAACTCTAGTTGTAGATGTTACTCGAACTGGTATTTTTGATGGTTTTCTACCAAGTAGTGGATTTTTTTCATCAAAATCATCAGGATTTTCTTCTTCCCCTAATCCAATGGGATCATCTTCTGGTAATTGCGTATATCCTGATTTTGTTTTAGGTCTATCTCCCACTTTTGATTTTTTACCTGAAATATTTTTTCTAGGGGCTGGGATAGGTCTTTCCATTTTATCATCATAAGGGTTAATTACCGTAGTGGTGGATGATATTGGATCCATTTCCATATGTTCTCTATCAACATCATCGTCTAGATCAGTTGGTTCAAAGTCTGGTACTTCTGGTAAATATCCTCCTTCTGCCATGATTTTTTACTCAACAGTAAGAAATCTTTAAACTAAACACATACAATAACCTAAAAGAATTTACTAGCTATATAACCTAATGCCAACATACCACCACCAACATATAACATTTCCCCAGTCTTTTGATTGCCACTAGGTCTATAATAATCCGAAAAGCGGGGCTCTTTCAAAGTTTCAGATAATTTTAGCTCCCCCGGATGCATTTCATTATATAATTTCAAAGCTTCATCTGTATTAGAAATATTTTTTGAAGCTTGGTATTTATCATCTTTTTGTTTTACTTTCCAATCAATTAGTTTCTGCCTATTTTCCTGGTATTCAGCATAATCTTTTTGATATTTTTCTAATGCTTTATCATGTCGTATTTTCTCTGTATCTGTTTTATCACCTGAGAGATATCTTGCAATATATGATCCACCAACAAAGGCGGTTGCATTCAAAATAGCTCCTCCAAACATCATTGCTATTGTTGCCATGTTTCTTCGCTTCGCTCAGGTCTATAAACCAGCTTTGCTGGACCGGCGAAGCCGATAAATCCTTAATTTGGAAGAATCTTTTGATCCTCTAAATAATTTTTTAGGTACATACTACCCGACAATACAGCCACCCATTTAGCATAATTTGTAATACTTGAGGAGGGGTCGTTCATAAATGATTCTTTCATAACCTTTTTAGCTACATAACCAACAGCAGCTGCTAGCCCAATAAGTACTGCTGAATCAGTAACAGTTTTCACAAGTTTGTTTTCATTTGACATAATTTTTACTGTATCAGTGAGAAACCTTTAGATCCCTTTAGGACCGTGAATCGGGCGGAGCCCCTACCCGACAAAGTCGGAGCAAATCATATCATCCCCATTTTTGGTGGTTGTGTGGGTTGGGTGGGAATATTTTGTGGTTGTGTTTGAGTAACAATATTTGCAGGTGGAACATTAGATGGGACTTGGGATAAATCAACTATCCTATTTTTATTATCCTCCTTTTGTCGGTATCTAATAAACATATCAAATGCAGTAAAACCTATTCCTACAATGGATAAAACGGTTTTGAAAGATAATTCTGGAAGCCATGCTTTTGATTCACCATCTTCATTAGTCTCTTCTTCCTGTTTCATTTGCTCCGCGGCCCGTTGGGTCTCCCTAGCTAATGCTTCTTTTGCTTTTCTATTATATTCTGCCAATTTCTTACCAGCAGCAACCTTTTTAGGATCTTTCACCCGTTTTTTGACATCTTTATTTTCAGGTGCAGGATCGGCAGTAATTTGCTCCGCATAGCGGGGAGGGGCTTCGCCCCGATCAACTTCTGTTCCTCCTTCAATTTGTTCAACTTGTTCAGACATTATTATTTTATTTCACAAAGTAAAGAATCTTTAAATCATTTGTTCTCAGTTACAGGCTCAGTTGTGTTAGAATCATCTGTAATTGTTCTTGAAACTTCTTGTATTTTGTTGAATTTGATGTGTTTAGCAACCTGAAATAGCCCGCTAGCAAGTGCAGCCAATCTTCCTGCTTTCAATGCTAAGAGACCTACAATGTTTGTCAGTTCACGATTAATCAAATCATCATTTTTCAAATCATCACAAAGAGATTCTATATCATCCACGGGAACCATGTAAGAAATAACTTTAGAAATTAATTGAAGAGAGGAATCTACTAACCCACCATTAATTTTTTTACCTAATACTGCCTGGTATCGATTATAATATTTTTCAATGTCTTTTACCGATAATTTTTTTATATCACCAAGACTCATATCAACCCCTAAATATTCCTTTGTTGTTCCAAGAGCTGCGAGAATGGCTAGTGATTCTTGTTTTATTTCAAGTTCATTATCTTTTACCTCCTCTTTTACCTCCTCTTTTACATCACTAATATAATCCTCAACTTCTGTCATATTTTGTGATAATACAAAGATTCTTTTAAATCGGCTTTCCGCTTTGCGGGGAGGGCTTCGCCCGATTTGCCGGCCATCGGTCCTACGGGCCTCCCCGCGAAGCGGAGCTACGCTGAAATCACCTCAGGGATCTCCAAATAACATTGAAATGGATAACGTAAACACAGACAGAGTCTAGAATATTTTTCAGTTTTCAGGAGTTGTACAAACTTTTTACTAGTTTCAGGGTCTAAATCACCACCATAATCTTCGAAAAACATCTTCATCCCCTTCTGTGATGGATTATGGAATGAGACTACACAAGCTACATTTTCACGGAATGGTTTTGCTATCGATGTTAATTGTTGAGTTAGGACCCACATTGATAATCCATGATGTCTTCCAGAAAATGCTAAATCAATAAACTTGTTTGATCTTTTTTTCAGATCATTCGAAACAGCACAATCGTCTAAAATTATTAGTGTATTTGTACCAGAGAACAAAGTTTGACAATCATTTAATAGCTCATTAATCTCATCAATGTTACTAGCATCAGGTGATAATACATAGAAACGTTTATCTCCTCTAGCAAAATTATGATAGGTTTTATTTTTAGCATAAGTTGGACATATTAAAACAATGAATTCAAACAATTTTCTAAATGGACCTCTAAGTTGATCTATTATGTACTTTGTCTTTCCACAATTTGTTGGCCCGGTTATAATACAGTGAAAAGGAATTTTATCTCGTAATTCTTCCATCTTTTTTAAGTTAGTACATTATCGATCTTAAGTTTGAATTCATAACCTCCATTAATGCATCAGCTACAACAAACATGTAACAAGTCATAATACCAGACCCACTAACTTTTCTTTTTAATTCTATTTTTATACCATCTTGTGCATTGTTTAAGGCTAGACCACCTCCATGAATATCATTATCTGGGTGAGTTCTCAAATCTATCCAAAGAGCAAACTTTTTACTATAAAAATCCTTTTCCTTTACCGACCAACGGGAGGAACCTGACCATCGAGCAAATCTATCCCTGAAACGTTTCTTTACCGACTCCCAGAGGTCTGAAGGTACCATCCCTTTAGAGTAGAAACGATTTGGTACACCATTAACATCGATATTGATTGAGGTGATACCTGGATTGAAAAAATTCTCAGAATCTCGTGCTCCTCCACTGTATGGTATATTAAAAAGGCATAATATCCCTGTAATTGACCTTCTTGGTAGATTAATATGCTGGTTTATCACACTGTCGGTGGGCCTGGATATTGTAAAAGTTTTGTGAAGAGTTACATTCTCATAAAAGAATCCCTTACCAACCTGATAAGCCGCCTGTGCCTCACGAGCTAAGTATTCACTTGATATACAAGAATATTCCAACTCAAGGTTTGTGATTTTATAAGTTGGAGTCTTAGTATCGTCAGAATAAACAACAATGTCGCGCACTGGAGCCAGTGTAATCTCAAAGATTAGTTGATGATCTAATGCTTTTGGGTAGAAAACTCCATGATCGTTGAGAATAGGATGGTTTAGTAGGATATGATACTTTGTATTGTGTACTACTGCAAGAGCTACTTCCTTTGCATCTGTGTCTACCTTATCGCCCGCATTTGTCCGGAGCTTCCTCATGTTTTCAGAAGAAATACCTTGCCTTAATCTATCCTCTCGTTCCTCATCTGTTAAGAATAAGTCATGGTATGTTTTAAATAGATCGTATCTTTGTGTATCCTGTAGTGTTTCACCTCCAAAAAGAACCCTTAGTCTAGATACAAGATTAGTACCTACATTATTCACGAGGGTGTTATCTTCATGACCACCAACAGCCAGGTTAAATACTAGAGATACACTTCCTGGAACAATCACTAAATTTTCAGAAAGTTTAGGAATATTTATATATAGTGTTTCTCCAGGATTAGCTGATGATGGATTGAGAGTAATTCGGTTCAATATTGATTCCGCTTTCAAACCTAGTGGATCTCTTGGAATCCTGTTTGGGTTAATTTTTTCAGATACGGTTGTCATATTTTATTTTAAGGAAGGGAGGAGTAATCTTTAAATGAGTAACGAAAACATATCCCGAAGATTATCGAAAATATATTATTCAACTGAAGGATATTGGAAAGGATATTCTGCAATTACTAAATTATCTGAGAAGTCGAAAGTAAGTGAAAATTTGGCTAAACAATGGCTTCAGAAACAAGCAATATGGCAAATATATCTACCCGCTCCAAAATATATTCCTAGACCGCACTGGGTTGTGGATAAACCTAATCAGATTCACCAAGCAGATTTATTATTTTTACCACATGATAGAGTTGGAAGAAAAACATATCGATATGCGTTGGTTGTAATTGATGTAGCCTCGAGATATAAAGATGCAGAGCCATTAACTTCAAAAGAAAGTAGAGAAATTTCAAATGCTTTTGAAAAAATATATTCCAGGAAAAAAGACCGCGAAGCGAAGTTAAAATATCCTAAAACATTAATTGTTGATCCAGGAAAAGAATTTATGGGCGAAGTTACAAAACTTATGAATTACCATAATGTGAAAATACAGAGAAGTGAAGCCGGAAACCATAGAGCACAAGCATTTGTTGAAAGAGCAAATAGAACATTAAGTGAACGATTATTTAGTCATCAATATGCACAAGAAATGATTAGTAATGATAGATCTAGAGTATGGGTGAAACGATTACCAGCTATTTTGAAAACTTTGAATAATACACCAACAAGATTAACTGGAAAAGAACCTGATGAGGCTATAAAACAGAAAGAAGTTGATATTGAACCTAAAAAATATAATAGGGTTGTTGGTCCAGATGAGGTTAGATTACCTCCTAGCTTTAGAGTTAGATATTTATTATCTCCCGGAGAACTTGAAGGTGGTGAAAAAAGACGAGCTACAGATCCAATTTGGAGTATCAAAGTTTATGATATTTCTAGAAGTGTGATTTCACCTAATCAGCCAGTTTTATATTATTTAGTAGATGGCCCTAGACGTGGGTTTGTAAGGGAAGAATTACAGGTTATTCCTTATGATACTGAGTTACCACCTAATTCTGTTTTGGAACGGGTGTATCCCTACCCAGCTTAGCTGGAAAGATAATATTACAATCATCATCTATTTTTATATCCAAACTATAATGACCATATGGAAGAGTATTTTTCCCATCTTCTTCAACATATCTCTTATCATCAGCTGGGTTTAGTGCAATTTTATTAACTGTTTGCGAGTAAACATTATGTTTTTCTGATCTAATTAAATTCTGTTTTCTCATTTGGGATTTTTTATTTAATACACAATCTCTGAAATCAATAAAACACATATCTTTCTCAATTACTGATTTCTTTGTTCCTTTATCCTTTTTTATCTCCTTACCATTATCCATTTTTACACTATATTGTTTAGCACTAGACCCCGCAAACTCTTTAGCTATCATTCCGCCAAACTCATCTTTGAACATTCCAATTACTTTTTTGTTTACACCTACCTCGATTCCAGATGGGTGGTCTTTATAGTAATTACTGGTGTCAAACTTTTCTCTAACATCTGAACTTATATCTTTGAAAAAATCTGTAGTTTCTATTTCATATGTAAGTGAATCAGTATCTGTCATAAGTAATTTAGCCTTATCCCCATATTTCTTTTTAATATAATTATAATGAAAATTATACATTATTTGTTTACTTCGATCTAGAATGCAAAACCCTACATAAATTGGTTTATTAAAATTTATTTTTATTTTCTTCATATTTACAGCAACTAGATTTTCAGAAAAGATAGTAAAATAATCAAAGTTTGGTTTTTTTATTAATTTTTTAGCTGCTTTTTTATCATTAACTAATCTAACATCTATCCTTTTTCTCATATTTTCCATTGTTTTACCAAATACAGAATTATTCATTAACTTGAAGAAGTCCTTTTCAAAATCATTAGCCGCTTGGGCCCTGAATTTAGTATTCAAATCAATATATGGTTTTAACCACGCAGACTCATAGAATTTAATGCCTTTATGAATTTTTGTTATTTCTAATCCCATACTTTCATAAAATTTTAAAGTCTCATGATAAACAACGTACCTTTTCTTATCAAATAGGTTTGGTATTAATTTCTTAACTTTATTAACAGTAAGTTTATCTGGAGCTAAAGGATAATCTTTATGTAAATCATGAAGATGTTTTGGATATTTCAAATCAACCATAACTATGCAGGGTATATCTCCCCAATTTTTAAGCTCATCCCCACTCATCCATTCAAATCCAAACATGGGTAGATTTCCGCTCATTCCTGCCCCATATAAATTATTTGCATCAAGATATGCAATATAACTTTTCTTTAGATTTTCTTCAAAGTTTGCCATATATTTATTATTAGCTTTAGCATATCTTTTTGATATTTGAGCTACACCACCTCTAATACCTCTTTCAATCATAAGTAACATATTAACATCAGTAAACAGCTCCAATTTAACATTGGTTAATTTTAACATTGCATCCCAAGATAGCCCTGGCGATGTAAAATAGTGTGCTGGATCTAAACCATAATTATTTTGACAAACATCTCTAAAGTTCTCAAATACATCTGCTAAAAGTAAAACATCAGTCTTGAGATATAAATCATGATATTCTCGCATTGATTTCATATCAAAAGCCTCAAATATTTTTTCAGCATGTTGGTAATCATCATCACTTATATCTTCATCATTTAATTTTGAATGAAATGCCTTCTTTGGCGGTAGTTTTGTTTCATTTAGTTTATTAATGCTAGTAAAATCATCATAATTAAACACTCCTTTTCTCATTACTAAATATGTTTTATCTCCAAATTCCTTTTTTGTTTCGGATAGTTTATCATCTTTTGGAGAAAGACATCTTTTTTTAGCTAACAAGCAATTCTCACATTTTTCACATCTACCAATACTTTTATGTTCAATATCTTTTCCATCTTCAATGTATCTTTTCATACAATCCGGTGGTTTGCATGTCTTACACTTTCCACATTTGGTGAGATTATCAACTAAACTACTAAGGCCGCTCGGCATAAATTTGTAAGAATCAATGAATCTTATCATTCTATTAATAGGTTTACCTTCATCATCATGTCTGATTAAAATTTTCTTTGAGAAACTAATATACTTTTCATTAGTATTGGCTAAACAGCTTATTTTACCTTTTGTTTTAGCAAGATTTTTAATAAATAAATGAGAATCATATCCTGACATATTATGTGCTAATACTGGGATAAAGTTAGGAATATCATATTTTATATTACACTTATTATGAGCAGCTCCTCTATATTTTCCTGTAAGATGACAATGATCTATTACTTTTTTATAATCTTTAATTTTACTTTCTGTAAATTCTAATTCACATATATGGCAATGAGTTGCATTTTCATGTTCTTTTTTAATTGTTTCTGAAGCTTTTTTCATATTATAGAATATAAACTTTTCTTTTCTTTCTTCTATTATTTTATAAATTTTTCTAATATCTCTTTCTAAATATTCTACAAATATTTGTGCAACATCTTCATCATCTGATTTTGCAGTATATTTCACAATTTGATTAAAATCGGTTGGTAATATACTATCATCAAAACATATTATATAATAAAAAAATCCTGACGGTTTATGCTTCTGATATTTTACAGTATAGCTTTTACTTTTATCTTGATAGCGTGAATCTATTGGTATTAGATGACACTCAAAGTCTACATAAATAACAAATGGTACTCTCATTTTATTTTTATAATTTTTGAATTGAATAAATTTTGGACTTCCATCTTTATTCTTTACCATATTGATTATAACTTCTCCATTTGAATCACAGTATATTCTATGCTCATCTAAATATTCTTGTTCATAGAATGAGTTGAAACACCTAAGGCAAAAATATTTTTTGTTTTTATTTTTATCAATTTCAGAGGATAAAAGCCTACTAATATCAGTTATCAAACAGTAATGACTTTCTTCACCATTAGATATTAAAATTAATGTTATAATTTTACAGTCGCATATCTTACATTCTTCTTTGTTACAATCACATTTTTTACAACCACATTTCTCACATTCTTGTTTTATACATTCTTTTTTCTTACATTCTTGTTTTATACATTCTTTTTTCCTACATCCACAATTATTACATTCTTCTTTTTTCTTACAATCGCATTTATCACTTATTCTTAGAGGATATATTTTATTATCTTCATATCCCAACACATTAATAGCAATATTTGGGTTTTGTTTTTCAAACTTATCAATATGATTTAATGGAGTAGGAAAGTCTATTCCTTTCCAATTTAACTTTTTAGATTTTTCCCTCAATTCATTATTTACTCTTTCTCTATGATTTTTTCTTGGAAATACTGCTTCTGTTATTACATACTTAAAACATTCCTTATCTTTAAAATTCTGAGGGTTAATAATAGCTTTTTTTGATGCTAATATTGCGGGTAATGGAAAATATGAACTTCCAGAAATAGCTCCGTAGGGAACTACACTCATTTCAAAACATACTACAGAATCTAATTCGAAAACACCTGAAGGGTTATTAGTTATAAATTTTTCAATCTCATTAAGTATATGTTTAATCATTTCATCATATAATTCTGATAAATTAGTTGCTTCAGTAATTATTTTTGGTGAAGAATGAAAGAATCTTTCAGTTTCGTTTTTAATTTCTTTTTTAAGTAAAGACTTTTTTAAAAACTTACATGTTAATATAAATTTACCTTTTATTGGTTTATTTTCCTGATTAATTAGATCTATAACTTTTTGTTTTATTTTTTTCATGAATTCTTCAGGTTCATATCCTTTCTTTCCATTTATTCTATATGTTTTCAAATATCCTTTTAATGCTTTTTTTTTTGTTCATTAAATGTGACCTCTTCCTCATTTTCTTTTTCATCTACTACATCAGATGTTGAGGGTTGAGGAATAGATTGGGTTTTATTTTTTTTTTTTCGCTTATTTTTTCTACGTTTATTTTTAGGTTTTTGTGTTTGCTGCTGAAAATTCTCTTGTATTTGTGTATTTTGTATTTGTGTTTGTTGTTGTTGTAGTTCTTCTGTTTGTTCATTTAGAGTTTGTAATATTTTTATTTGTTGTTGTTGTTGCTGCGGTGTTTGTTGATTTAATTTTTGTAGTATTTGAGACTGTTGTTTTATTTTTTGTAATATTTGTGTATTTATTTGTTTTTGTAGTTTTTGTTTCAGTATTTTCATTTGTTCAGGCTGAGGTTGGGGATTATTTTTTCTTGTAGTGGGAATAGCTCTTTCCTGTGGTTTGGTTTTTGTACTATTTTTTCTAGGAATAGGAGTTTGTGGTGGAGAACTATGGGGTGTATTAGGTAAACTTGGCGGAGGTGTTCCTGGGGGCGTTCCTAGCCTAAATCGATTTGGCGAACCTGGTGGGGGTGTTTCTGGGTTAAATCTTTGTGGCGGGTTTTGGGTTTCTCTCATAATTTTCGTTGTTGATGTAACACGAGGAATTGGAAGAGGTGGTTGTTGTTGGTTTGCTCTTCTTTTTGGTGTATTATTTATCGCTTCAAAAATTTCTCGTTTATTATCAACTATTTGTTGTACATTATTAATTATTTCAGGTATATTTCTCAATGCATTAATTTTAGCTTCTTTAGTAGTCATATCAGATCTACCTTGAATTTTATACCATGAAATTAGTGAACTTAATTGTTTTGTATTCAAATTATCTAATTGTTCCATTTTATAAAAATTTTTATGTCTTTAAATAGAAAATTCAATTTCATTTTCACTCAGTTTCGATAGTTAAAATCACTTCACTTCCAATTCCAGAAAATTTATTGAAGTAATTCTTGTGTCCTAGAGCTATTCCTGATTAAATTTTTAAGCTAATTTTAAAAAACATCAGAAAAAACAACAGAAAATTTATTGAATTAATTCCTGTGTCCTAGAGCTATTCCTGATTAAATTTTTAAGCTAATTTTAAAAAACATCAGAAAAAACAACAGAAAATTTATTGAATTAATTCCTGTGTCCCAGAGCTATTCCTGATTAAATTTTTAAGCTAATTTTAAAAAACATCAGAAAAAACAACAGAAAATTTATTGAATTAATTCCTGTGTCCCAGCCCCGTAGTTTTCTCTCTCTCTAGCGCACAAAGGGAAACGCTGGAGCGAACGTCGTAAACGTAAACTTCTCTTCTTCAATTTCCTCTGCTTCGACAGTTTATTGCAATCGTATTTTACGGCGACTTGCGCTTATTTCGGCTTGCTCACTGGCTTCGTGATCGCGATTGAGTTCATCCAGCAATTTTTCTTGATTGTAATAAGACCCTTTGTCGCTTTCCGCTAATTTAGCGGCCCACTTTTTGTCAAAAGTGTTTTTTGCCTTCTTTGGCCTTCCTTTAGTCGATGAAAAAGGGCAAGATCGCTTGTTCTTCCTCAGACATCCGTGCACTGACTATGGCGCGCGAAATCGCGTGCCAAACTCAGCATGTTATTGGTGTCACGTGACACCTTGCCTTGACAATTAATATTCATTTGACATAACTTGTCAACTCTCAATTAAGTAATTAGTGTGCAAAAAATCTTTATCGCGCAATAACTAGCGATGGATATAATATTTTTTCGTGGAGTTTTTTTAATTTTAAAGATAACCTTAAGATTTATCCAACCGTTTAAAAAAGTAAACGTATGTAAAATGGCAAATTTTCCCCTTACTGATACCTTAATAAGAAAAAAATGTTTAACAGAGATGTAGCATGAAACTATGGTATGGAAAGTTGTTGCTACAATACGATCAGCTAAACAAGAGCCAAATAAAATTCCTTTTTGTTTACAATAAAATGTCAAATATAATCTAGTTTTAAAAAGATTGGTAACAATGATTAGCAAAAAGACAGTTTATATTTAAAAAAATAACAGTCTTCCCGTTCACAGGCAATGGACTCAGCTGCAGGGCCGTTAATGCATTAACGGCCCGCTAGGAGCATTTGCGGCCCGCAAAGCGCGTGTTTTCAAGAGGGCGGTTTTCAATTTGGCCGCGTATCTTGATAATAATGATAGTTTAAGACTTGCTGAACAATCCAATTCATTATCTCTATCGTGCAAGTATTCATGGTCCCATTGTTAGCAAGGGTACTTTCAAATAAGTATTCTTGCAGCCTTGTTCATAGTATTCATTGAATAATATTATTAATAATCTTGCTTTTCCTTATGTTTAGAAAATTTGAGAACCTTTATGTTGGTTGGGGCCAGAAATTCAGTGCAGAGAACTACAGTCCACCGCCTCCTCCCCCACCCCAAGAGGAATTCCCGAGTGGACCAGATATTACAGAGGCTGAAGGCCCCTCTGTGGAAGAGGAAAAGGCACTGAAGGCTGCACAACAAGAAGCTCTAGAGGCTGCTGAGATGGAGGAAGAAGATGATGATGACGATGATGATGATTAGGCGTCTGCTTCTGGAATATCTTTTGTAAAAATTGTCAAATGCTTTACAGCCTATCAGTCATAGTCTAGACACAATGTAAATAACTTAAGATGTCGTTATCTTGTTCCAAATCTTGCATTGAAGTACTACTAAGTTTGAGGTTATTAGTTTTTTACTGTGCAGTTGTATATCAGGTCGTCTTTAGTCTGCTCAATTTTGGATGTAAATTCAGGAATGATAATACTTTGGTCGGCTTTGTACATCTAAACATCTGGAAATAGCTGTAAATATTAATAAAAATCACTTTACAGTGTGTTACCCTGTCTGAAATTATTATGCTGATATTAGCAATTATTACTTTATCAATGAAAGAACTTTTACATTCAGTACATATCATATTTCCTTACTTTATTCTTCCAATAAGCAGAAACGTTCTAAAGATTACAAGATTACAGAGTAAAATGGGTTAGAATTACTCTTTGTGATAATGCTTCACTACAAGCCATCTTAAAGGTGTGTAAAAACAGTCATAGTTGAAATAAAACTATTACAGTTCAATGACTTGAGAATGCATTGTCATGCAAAGGAAAAATTTATCAAGAGAATGAAATGCTTGCAGTAAAACAAAAATTTACAGAAAATGTACCTAGATAACAGTATATGAAGTAGTATTCATGACCCTTAATAATAAGGTAACTTTGAATTTGGGACAACACTGGAACTTCAGTCTGCTGGCTTCAAAAAAATGACTGAAAAAGTCACACTGACAAGCTTTTTCCATACAAACTCAGTCCATGGTTTTAGACAAGGTCAGCAACTGAAAAAGAAAATGAAATGGCATTGGAAACAACACAATTACATTCTTTCATTGTTGATATTGTGGTTCAATCTTCTCCTTGGTTGAAATTTTATTTTCCTTTGTTTCAAACTCATTATCATCAAATTAACAGGACCAAAACTAAAGAAAACCAAGTTTTAACAAAGGATAAAACTGCACCAAAACATTGAAAGTGGCAGTATAGTAGATGTACTAAGGTGTTAAAGTTTTCTTACCATTCATGGGCATTTCATCAATCTGAGTACTGTAGTACTGTTCAATGTCGCGCAGGATTCTAATGTCATCTGACTTAACAAAGTTGATGGCAACACCTTTGCGGCCAAATCGACCTGATCTACCAATCCTGTATCAAACAGATATCAACAACTATAAAGAACTGATTCATCCACAACTCAATACAGAAGAAGCAAATATGCATGAACAATGAAATTACTGGTTAAAAAAGCTTTTATCAAACAAGGCAGCTGGCATCATACAACCAGCAAAAAGAAAACAGCAGAACAGTGAAATAATGAAAATAATAATAATAATAATAATAATAATAATAATAATATCTACTAATAATAATAATCATGATTAGAATAACTATTTTTGTTGATAACAATGACAATATTTTGTTCTCAAGCAAATTTCCAACCAATTAAATATATTTATAATAATATAAATATTTGTCATTATGGCTAACTACAAGTACACACCTGTGAATGTACAATTCACGATTGTTTGGGAGATCATAGTTGATAACAAGAGACACCTGTTGTACATCAATGCCTCGAGCCCAAACATCAGTAGAAATCAGCACACGACTTCAGAGAGAAGAAAGAAACACTCTTTCAGCAGGGAATACCAGCAAGCAAATTACACAAAAGTTTCTTGACACAACTTCTTTACTTGAAAAACTTGTTCAATGACAAGTCACTTGCTGCTAAACTAAAAAGCCAAAGGGAATTTCAAGCAGTCTGGTCACTGACTCAGGCAACATTCTAATGAGGTTGATTGTGCATTCTTTCAAAATACAGTAATGTTACTTTAATGTCATACCTACAAATATATCTAAACTTTGGTACAAGGGACTTTTAGAAAACCTTTCTTAAAAAAAATCTGCAAATGACAGGTTCCACAAAACAGTACTTAGGGGAAAGAACATTAATGATAAAGAAATTGAAATGGTTTTAAACAGTGGCCTCACCTCTGGCCTGATCTGAATTCTTTCATAATGGCATCTCTTTCTTTCTGTGGCATGTCACCATGCATTGCTGACACTGTGAAGTTGGCTTCTCTCATCTTCTCTACTAACCAGTCAACCTTGATAAAAAAAAAAACAAGGAAGAATCAAAGCCAGTTAGAGAGACCTTGCATGATAAATGTCTGACCTGCTCATTATGTCTGTTTGTCAATACCATCTGGTCATGAAACATGACACTTAATTAGCCCAATCTGCACAATTAATACAAACTAACCTTCCTCTTTGTGTTACAGAATATGACAGCCTGGGTGATTGTCAGGGTGTCATACAGATCGCAAAGGGTGTCAAACTTCCATTCTTCTCTTTCTACTGCTACAAAGAACTGCTTAATTCCCTCTAGCGTCAACTCATCTCTGAGGGAAATAAACCAAATAAGTGTTTAAGACAACTGCCTGTAGCCTTTCACAAGACCCTACAAGTTCAACTATATTCCAATCATACAAAACTACACTGTGCAGCTGTAGTCTACATCATTTGATCACCAGTTAAGCAGTCATATTATTTCAGTCAAATCTTCTCTGAGATACTACCAGTACACTGCTATAATTCATGATGTCACTTCAAACCAAGTTGTTTAATGGTGAAATGTTTTTGATCACTGATTTTTGTTAGTCTACCCAAAAGACAGTAAACACAGCTATATTTCACTATTTCCCAATGTTAATAATAATAATAATAATAATAATAATAATAATAACAACACTAAAACATTTATATACAGAGCTGTATAGCTTTATAGCTGTATATCCTTACAAAAGCAATACAATAGTAAAAAGGAATACATGAAAAAACTTTAAATCTTAAGACTAAACTAGAAATGGCTAAAAAGTTACAAAAATGCTTTTTATTATTTTTTAAGGAAAAGTTTTCAGTTTGTTTTAAAACACTGAGGAGCTGTTGTTAATGTCAGATGGCAAAGTATTCCATAGTGTGGAGGCTGCCACCTAGAAAGATCTTGCAAAATGCAGTAGGGCAAGAAGATTTCTAGATGATGACTGTAGACGATGTATGGTATAAGTAGAGCGCAAATGTACAAGGGCACAGGATTGTTAAGACCCTTGTATGTGATAAGCAGAATTTTAAACATGTTGCAACAATGTTATGTTATCGCCTTTGTCTTCAGGTTTCATTGATGAAAGCACTTATCTTGAGTTTTTAAAGACTGCTATTAAATGCTAAAAGAAATTTTTCAAGAAGATTTAATACTAACCTTTTGACTAGAATCCTGATGGGGTCTGACATAAACTTTTCGGTCATTTCCAGGATATCATGAGGAAGAGTAGCACTTAAAAGAACAACCTGAGAAAGAAAAAAAAAACACAAGAACAGAGGAAGTGAAATAAGAAAAATGCACATAAACTGGCCAAACAATCCATACATTCCTTGGTCCATTAAATGGCTAAGTTTCTGTTAAAAAACTGGGATCCATATCACATTTTAATTATTTACCGGTGTTGCTGGGGGGAGATATCTGTATACATCATATATCTGTTCCTTGAAACCTTTGAGTAAAATATTTAAAAATATTTCATACAGTAAGTGGACACTGTGCAACACGAGAAAATAAATTTTGTATTAATTTTCTGTTAGGCAATGTAGTGTTCTACAGTTAATACAGACACCAATGAAATATCAAGCCATTTAACATTAATTAAATATTTTATTACTACAAGTACAGTACCAGACAAAAGTAACCTAACAGAGAACGCTAAGCAGAACGCGATCTTTAAGCGTTCTACTTAGCATTCACTTAGTGTTCTACTTAGCATTCCCTTAGTGTTCTACTTAGCATTCCCTTAGCGTTCTACTTAGCATTCCCTTAGCGTTCCCTTAGCGTTCCCTTAGCGTTCCCTAAGCGTTCCCTTAGCGTTCCAATTAGCGTTCCTTAAACGTCCAGTAATGCGTTCCCTGTTAGGTTACTTCTGTCCGGTACTCTAAGCCTATAAAATATATGAAATGTTGAACTCTTCTTACCTTTATTTAACATTTCATCTGCCTCATCCAGCACCAGTAATTTTATTGATCTCGTTCTCAAGTTCCGTCTTCTGATCATGTCTACACATGTAATAATGAACAAATGTAAATATCTAGTTACTCTCACTTTGATTACTGAAATTCATGTGCTTTTGCAATAAGATGGGAAAGTATTTGCCTCACCAAATACTCTGCCAGGCGTCCCAGATACTACATGCTGCCCATAATCAAGTTTTCTGATGTCTTCTCCAATATTTGTCCCGCCAATACATGCATGGCACTGGACACTCATGTAGTCACCAAGGGCAAGGATAACCTGTATCATAACATTAAATGCCAACAGTCAAAGACATAAAATACATGCACATGTATGTATCTTATTGTCAGCTATCAACCATCATGGTTTCAACTTGTGTAAGGAAGATCTAAAACAACATTTACTTGCCTTCAAGATGCAATAACATTTTAGAGTACATATAGTGTGTAGTGGAGGTACTAAGGAAAAAAGCATCACTAACCTTTTGTATCTGCTGCGCAAGTTCTCGGGTTGGAGACATAATGAGGGCTTGTGTTTCTCTAGTCTAAAATAAGAAAAATATCTTGTTAGTTCCCAACCTTAGAGTTTGGTAAGACAATGATGCAAAAATGCATTAATCAGCGTGAAGAAGGTTGGGAAGTGATCAACTTTTGGGTCAAAACTCATTGATTTTTTAGCAGTTCACCTTGGCAGATAATCTCCCCAAGGTCAGAATATATATGGTAACTATGAAAGTTATGGGAAAATATGAAATGATCCGCATGTGGAAAAAAGGGGTAGACAAACCTGAATATCTATTGACTGCAGAACTGAAATGGAGAGGGTGGCTGTTTTTCCTGTGCCAGACTGAGCCCTGGAATCGAATAAAACATAACTGCTGTGTGATGACATAGTTACCAACAAGGGTCCAACACATCTTAGATCTACAAGGTTCATTACTGTAGCCAAACTTTTTGATCAAAGCTACCTGTATCACAGGATTACAACTACAGCACTAAGATTGAGCTTTAATCTTTAACCTTTAATGAAGTTACTCAAGACAATAGTGACTTCACTCGGATCTTACTTAATCAAACATATGTCGGTACTAAGTGGAAAAACTGAACTTCTCTCTACATGTAACATATTCACTCAAGTCAGTACGTGAGCTTTGTAAGACGGGACAAGAATGACAGTCCAGGTATAATATCAGAAAACTCACTGTGCAATCACATCACGTCCTTTTATGATCGGCTTAATAGCACGCTGCTGAATTGCAGACGGTTTTTCGAAACCTGCAAAACAGTAAAGGGAAAAACAATTGATCAAATCACATATACATGAATTTACTCGGCGTCGATACATGATGCACATATGCATAACTTTGACATAATTTGTACCATAAGCGTAGATTCCTCGGACCAAATCTTCGCGGAGCCTCAACTGGTCAAACGTTGGTACGACATCGACTTCTTCCGATGTCTCAAATTCAATCTTGGCTGGATCTTGTTCGTCAGCAACGACCTTTCTTTTACGAGACATGCTGTTCGAATCGAACTTCGTTCACGTTTTTCACTGCGTGCAGAGGAAAAGCCTTGGGAACCCGGTCTGCTTGGTGAAGCACAGAAACTGTAGAACTATGGGATTTTAGTATAAATACTCAGGTGTTTATACAAAATCGCGCGCTCTGATTGGTTCGCTATCTCGGATTATCAGCCGATAATCACCTCGACGAACAAAATGGCTGCCAGTCGTTCGCGTGCTCGTGATGAAATAATATTTTTTCGTGTTGTACAATGCTTTTTCTTTTCTGTTTTTGAAATAATCATCCGTGTATTTATACTAAAACAATTATTCGCCTCAGGCTCAGTGATTCTCGGTGAATATTCACCGAGAATCACTGAGCCTGAGGCGAATAATTGTTAAATAAACGGAGAGAAATAAAAAAGGAGAAGACTGGAAACTGCATGAAAAAATGAAAGGGAAAGGCTGACTAAAGGTTGAAAAAAAGTGATGTATTTTGTGTCTCTAACAGTTCACCGAAACCAGAGGTAATATATTTTATTACTTCATTTTGAAGAAAACATGGTTCTCTATTTGCATTAATACAAAAACATTGAAGATAAACTTCACTTGAGGGGAGTCAAAAAGTGAATACATTATGAAGAAAAAAGAAGCTGCTTCTTCAAGAGAAATCCATCCCATGTCTTCAGTAGATGAGAATCTGGCTATGCTCGGAGAAAGCAAGGTGTTCACCAAGTTAGATGCCAACAGTGGTTTCTGGCAAATCTCTCTAGATGAAGAGTCGAAGTTGCTAACCACCTTCATCACACCCTTTGGCCGCTACTGCTTCAACCGGTTACCCTTTGGCATAAGTTCAGCGCCAGAAATATTTCAGTAAAGATGCCAAAGGCCCGTAGATCCCCGAGAAAATGCAAGCGCACAAAGGGAAACGCTGGAGCGAACGTCGTAAACGTAAACTTCTCTTCTTCAATTTCCTCTGCTTCGACAGTTTATTGCAATCGTATTTTACGGCGACTTGCGCTTATTTCGGCTTGCTCACTGGCTTCGTGATCGCGATTGAGTTCATCCAGCAATTTTTCTTGATTGTAATAAGACCCTTTGTCGCTTTCCGCTAATTTAGCGGCCCACTTTTTGTCAAAAGTGTTTTTTGCCTTCTTTGGCCTTCCTTTAGTCGATGAAAAAGGGCAAGATCGCTTGTTCTTCCTCAGACATCCGTGCACTGACTATGGCGCGCGAAATCGCGTGCCAAACTCAGCATGTTATTGGTGTCACGTGACACCTTGCCTTGACAATTAATATTCATTTGACATAACTTGTCAACTCTCAATTAAGTAATTAGTGTGCAAAAAATCTTTATCGCGCAATAACTAGCGATGGATATAATATTTTTTCGTGGAGTTTTTTTAATTTTAAAGATAACCTTAAGATTTATCCAACCGTTTAAAAAAGTAAACGTATGTAAAATGGCAAATTTTCCCCTTACTGATACCTTAATAAGAAAAAAATGTTTAACAGAGATGTAGCATGAAACTATGGTATGGAAAGTTGTTGCTACAATACGATCAGCTAAACAAGAGCCAAATAAAATTCCTTTTTGTTTACAATAAAATGTCAAATATAATCTAGTTTTAAAAAGATTGGTAACAATGATTAGCAAAAAGACAGTTTATATTTAAAAAAATAACAGTCTTCCCGTTCACAGGCAATGGACTCAGCTGCAGGGCCGTTAATGCATTAACGGCCCGCTAGGAGCATTTGCGGCCCGCAAAGCGCGTGTTTTCAAGAGGGCGGTTTTCAATTTGGCCGCGTATCTTGATAATAATGATAGTTTAAGACTTGCTGAACAATCCAATTCATTATCTCTATCGTGCAAGTATTCATGGTCCCATTGTTAGCAAGGGTACTTTCAAATAAGTATTCTTGCAGCCTTGTTCATAGTATTCATTGAATAATATTATTAATAATCTTGCTTTTCCTTATGTTTAGAAAATTTGAGAACCTTTATGTTGGTTGGGGCCAGAAATTCAGTGCAGAGAACTACAGTCCACCGCCTCCTCCCCCACCCCAAGAGGAATTCCCGAGTGGACCAGATATTACAGAGGCTGAAGGCCCCTCTGTGGAAGAGGAAAAGGCACTGAAGGCTGCACAACAAGAAGCTCTAGAGGCTGCTGAGATGGAGGAAGAAGATGATGATGACGATGATGATGATTAGGCGTCTGCTTCTGGAATATGTTTTGTAAAAATTGTCAAATGCTTTACAGCCTATCAGTCATAGTCTAGACACAATGTAAATAACTTAAGATGTCGTTATCTTGTTCCAAATCTTGCATTGAAGTACTACTAAGTTTGAGGTTATTAGTTTTTTACTGTGCAGTTGTATATCAGGTCGTCTTTAGTCTGCTCAATTTTGGATGTAAATTCAGGAATGATAATACTTTGGTCGGCTTTGTACATCTAAACATCTGGAAATAGCTGTAAATATTAATAAAAATCACTTTACAGTGTGTTACCCTGTCTGAAATTATTATGCTGATATTAGCAATTATTACTTTATCAATGAAAGAACTTTTACATTCAGTACATATCATATTTCCTTACTTTATTCTTCCAATAAGCAGAAACTTTCCAAAGATTACAAGATTACAGAGTAAAATGGGTTAGAATTACTCTTTGTGATAATGCTTCACTACAAGCCATCTTAAAGGTGTGTAAAAACAGTCATAGTTGAAATAAAACTATTACAGTTCAATGACTTGAGAATGCATTGTCATGCAAAGGAAAAATTTATCAAGAGAATGAAATGCTTGCAGTAAAACAAAAATTTACAGAAAATGTACCTAGATAACAGTATATGAAGTAGTATTCATGACCCTTAATAATAAGGTAACTTTGAATTTGGGACAACACTGGAACTTCAGTCTGCTGGCTTCAAAAAAATGACTGAAAAAGTCACACTGACAAGCTTTTTCCATACAAACTCAGTCCATGGTTTTAGACAAGGTCAGCAACTGAAAAAGAAAATGAAATGGCATTGGAAACAACACAATTACATTCTTTCATTGTTGATATTGTGGTTCAATCTTCTCCTTGGTTGAAATTTTATTTTCCTTTGTTTCAAACTCATTATCATCAAATTAACAGGACCAAAACTAAAGAAAACCAAGTTTTAACAAAGGATAAAACTGCACCAAAACATTGAAAGTGGCAGTATAGTAGATGTACTAAGGTGTTAAAGTTTTCTTACCATTCATGGGCATTTCATCAATCTGAGTACTGTAGTACTGTTCAATGTCGCGCAGGATTCTAATGTCATCTGACTTAACAAAGTTGATGGCAACACCTTTGCGGCCAAATCGACCTGATCTACCAATCCTGTATCAAACAGATATCAACAACTATAAAGAACTGATTCATCCACAACTCAATACAGAAGAAGCAAATATGCATGAACAATGAAATTACTGGTTAAAAAAGCTTTTATCAAACAAGGCAGCTGGCATCATACAACCAGCAAAAAGAAAACAGCAGAACAGTGAAATAATGAAAATAATAATAATAATAATAATAATAATAATAATAATAATATCTACTAATAATAATAATCATGATTAGAATAACTATTTTTGTTGATAACAATGACAATATTTTGTTCTCAAGCAAATTTCCAACCAATTAAATATATTTATAATAATATAAATATTTGTCATTATGGCTAACTACAAGTACACACCTGTGAATGTACAATTCACGATTGTTTGGGAGATCATAGTTGATAACAAGAGACACCTGTTGTACATCAATGCCTCGAGCCCAAACATCAGTAGAAATCAGCACACGACTTCAGAGAGAAGAAAGAAACACTCTTTCAGCAGGGAATACCAGCAAGCAAATTACACAAAAGTTTCTTGACACAACTTCTTTACTTGAAAAACTTGTTCAATGACAAGTCACTTGCTGCTAAACTAAAAAGCCAAAGGGAATTTCAAGCAGTCTGGTCACTGACTCAGGCAACATTCTAATGAGGTTGATTGTGCATTCTTTCAAAATACAGTAATGTTACTTTAATGTCATACCTACAAATATATCTAAACTTTGGTACAAGGGACTTTTAGAAAACCTTTCTTAAAAAAAATCTGCAAATGACAGGTTCCACAAAACAGTACTTAGGGGAAAGAACATTAATGATAAAGAAATTGAAATGGTTTTAAACAGTGGCCTCACCTCTGGCCTGATCTGAATTCTTTCATAATGGCATCTCTTTCTTTCTGTGGCATGTCACCATGCATTGCTGACACTGTGAAGTTGGCTTCTCTCATCTTCTCTACTAACCAGTCAACCTTGATAAAAAAAAAACAAGGAAGAATCAAAGCCAGTTAGAGAGACCTTGCATGATAAATGTCTGACCTGCTCATTATGTCTGTTTGTCAATACCATCTGGTCATGAAACATGACACTTAATTAGCCCAATCTGCACAATTAATACAAACTAACCTTCCTCTTTGTGTTACAGAATATGACAGCCTGGGTGATTGTCAGGGTGTCATACAGATCGCAAAGGGTGTCAAACTTCCATTCTTCTCTTTCTACTGCTACAAAGAACTGCTTAATTCCCTCTAGCGTCAACTCATCTCTGAGGGAAATAAACCAAATAAGTGTTTAAGACAACTGCCTGTAGCCTTTCACAAGACCCTACAAGTTCAACTATATTCCAATCATACAAAACTACACTGTGCAGCTGTAGTCTACATCATTTGATCACCAGTTAAGCAGTCATATTATTTCAGTCAAATCTTCTCTGAGATACTACCAGTACACTGCTATAATTCATGATGTCACTTCAAACCAAGTTGTTTAATGGTGAAATCTTTTTGATCACTGATTTTTGTTAGTCTACCCAAAAGACAGTAAACACAGCTATATTTCACTATTTCCCAATGTTAATAATAATAATAATAATAATAATAATAATAACAACACTAAAACATTTATATACAGAGCTGTATAGCTTTATAGCTGTATATCCTTACAAAAGCAATACAATAGTAAAAAGGAATACATGAAAAAACTTTAAATCTTAAGACTAAACTAGAAATGGCTAAAAAGTTACAAAAATGCTTTTTATTATTTTTTAAGGAAAAGTTTTCAGTTTGTTTTAAAACACTGAGGAGCTGTTGTTAATGTCAGATGGCAAAGTATTCCATAGTGTGGAGGCTGCCACCTAGAAAGATCTTGCAAAATGCAGTAGGGCAAGAAGATTTCTAGATGATGACTGTAGACGATGTATGGTATAAGTAGAGCGCAAATGTACAAGGGCACAGGATTGTTAAGACCCTTGTATGTGATAAGCAGAATTTTAAACATGTTGCAACAATGTTATGTTATCGCCTTTGTCTTCAGGTTTCATTGATGAAAGCACTTATCTTGAGTTTTTAAAGACTGCTATTAAATGCTAAAAGAAATTTTTCAAGAAGATTTAATACTAACCTTTTGACTAGAATCCTGATGGGGTCTGACATAAACTTTTCGGTCATTTCCAGGATATCATGAGGAAGAGTAGCACTTAAAAGAACAACCTGAGAAAGAAAAAAAAAACACAAGAACAGAGGAAGTGAAATAAGAAAAATGCACATAAACTGGCCAAACAATCCATACATTCCTTGGTCCATTAAATGGCTAAGTTTCTGTTAAAAAACTGGGATCCATATCACATTTTAATTATTTACCGGTGTTGCTGGGGGGAGATATCTGTATACATCATATATCTGTTCCTTGAAACCTTTGAGTAAAATATTTAAAAATATTTCATACAGTAAGTGGACACTGTGCAACACGAGAAAATAAATTTTGTATTAATTTTCTGTTAGGCAATGTAGTGTTCTACAGTTAATACAGACACCAATGAAATATCAAGCCATTTAACATTAATTAAATATTTTATTACTACAAGTACAGTACCAGACAGAAGTAACCTAACAGAGAACGCTAAGCAGAACGCGATCTTTAAGCGTTCTACTTAGCATTCCCTTAGTGTTCTACTTAGCATTCCCTTAGTGTTCTACTTAGCATTCCCTTAGCGTTCTACTTAGCATTCCCTTAGCGTTCCCTTAGCGTTCCCTTAGCGTTCCCTAAGCGTTCCCTTAGCGTTCCAATTAGCGTTCCTTAAACGTCCAGTAATGCGTTCCCTGTTAGGTTACTTCTGTCCGGTACTCTAAGCCTATAAAATATATGAAATGTTGAACTCTTCTTACCTTTATTTAACATTTCATCTGCCTCATCCAGCACCAGTAATTTTATTGATCTCGTTCTCAAGTTCCGTCTTCTGATCATGTCTACACATGTAATAATGAACAAATGTAAATATCTAGTTACTCTCACTTTGATTACTGAAATTCATGTGCTTTTGCAATAAGATGGGAAAGTATTTGCCTCACCAAATACTCTGCCAGGCGTCCCAGATACTACATGCTGCCCATAATCAAGTTTTCTGATGTCTTCTCCAATATTTGTCCCGCCAATACATGCATGGCACTGGACACTCATGTAGTCACCAAGGGCAAGGATAACCTGTATCATAACATTAAATGCCAACAGTCAAAGACATAAAATACATGCACATGTATGTATCTTATTGTCAGCTATCAACCATCATGGTTTCAACTTGTGTAAGGAAGATCTAAAACAACATTTACTTGCCTTCAAGATGCAATAACATTTTAGAGTACATATAGTGTGTAGTGGAGGTACTAAGGAAAAAAGCATCACTAACCTTTTGTATCTGCTGCGCAAGTTCTCGGGTTGGAGACATAATGAGGGCTTGTGTTTCTCTAGTCTAAAATAAGAAAAATATCTTGTTAGTTCCCAACCTTAGAGTTTGGTAAGACAATGATGCAAAAATGCATTAATCAGCGTGAAGAAGGTTGGGAAGTGATCAACTTTTGGGTCAAAACTCATTGATTTTTTAGCAGTTCACCTTGGCAGATAATCTCCCCAAGGTCAGAATATATATGGTAACTATGAAAGTTATGGGAAAATATGAAATGATCCGCATGTGGAAAAAAGGGGTAGACAAACCTGAATATCTATTGACTGCAGAACTGAAATGGAGAGGGTGGCTGTTTTTCCTGTGCCAGACTGAGCCCTGGAATCGAATAAAACATAACTGCTGTGTGATGACATAGTTACCAACAAGGGTCCAACACATCTTAGATCTACAAGGTTCATTACTGTAGCCAAACTTTTTGATCAAAGCTACCTGTATCACAGGATTACAACTACAGCACTAAGATTGAGCTTTAATCTTTAACCTTTAATGAAGTTACTCAAGACAATAGTGACTTCACTCGGATCTTACTTAATCAAACATATGTCGGTACTAAGTGGAAAAACTGAACTTCTCTCTACATGTAACATATTCACTCAAGTCAGTACGTGAGCTTTGTAAGACGGGACAAGAATGACAGTCCAGGTATAATATCAGAAAACTCACTGTGCAATCACATCACGTCCTTTTATGATCGGCTTAATAGCACGCTGCTGAATTGCAGACGGTTTTTCGAAACCTGCAAAACAGTAAAGGGAAAAACAATTGATCAAATCACATATACATGAATTTACTCGGCGTCGATACATGATGCACATATGCATAACTTTGACATAATTTGTACCATAAGCGTAGATTCCTCGGACCAAATCTTCGCGGAGCCTCAACTGGTCAAACGTTGGTACGACATCGACTTCTTCCGATGTCTCAAATTCAATCTTGGCTGGATCTTGTTCGTCAGCAACGACCTTTCTTTTACGAGACATGCTGTTCGAATCGAACTTCGTTCACGTTTTTCACTGCGTGCAGAGGAAAAGCCTTGGGAACCCGGTCTGCTTGGTGAAGCACAGAAACTGTAGAACTATGGGATTTTAGTATAAATACTCAGGTGTTTATACAAAATCGCGCGCTCTGATTGGTTCGCTATCTCGGATTATCAGCCGATAATCACCTCGACGAACAAAATGGCTGCCAGTCGTTCGCGTGCTCGTGATGAAATAATATTTTTTCGTGTTGTACAATGCTTTTTCTTTTCTGTTTTTGAAATAATCATCCGTGTATTTATACTAAAACAATTATTCGCCTCAGGCTCAGTGATTCTCGGTGAATATTCACCGAGAATCACTGAGCCTGAGGCGAATAATTGTTAAATAAACGGAGAGAAATAAAAAGGGAGAAGACTGGAAACTGGATGAAAAAATGAAAGGGAAAGGCTGACTAAAGGTTGAAAAAAAGTGATGTATTTTGTGTCTCTAACAGTTCACCGAAACCAGAGGTAATATATTTTATTACTTCATTTTGAAGAAAACATGGTTCTCTATTTGCATTAATACAAAAACATTGAAGATAAACTTCACTTGAGGGGAGTCAAAAAGTGAATACATTATGAAGAAAAAAGAAGCTGCTTCTTCAAGAGAAATCCATCCCATGTCTTCAGTAGATGAGAATCTGGCTATGCTCGGAGAAAGCAAGGTGTTCACCAAGTTAGATGCCAACAGTGGTTTCTGGCAAATCTCTCTAGATGAAGAGTCGAAGTTGCTAACCACCTTCATCACACCCTTTGGCCGCTACTGCTTCAACCGGTTACCCTTTGGCATAAGTTCAGCGCCAGAAATATTTCAGTAAAGATGCCAAAGGCCCGTAGATCCCCGAGAAAATGCAAGCGCACAAAGGGAAACGCTGGAGCGAACGTCGTAAACGTAAACTTCTCTTCTTCAATTTCCTCTGCTTCGACAGTTTATTGCAATCGTATTTTACGGCGACTTGCGCTTATTTCGGCTTGCTCACTGGCTTCGTGATCGCGATTGAGTTCATCCAGCAATTTTTCTTGATTGTAATAAGACCCTTTGTCGCTTTCCGCTAATTTAGCGGCCCACTTTTTGTCAAAAGTGTTTTTTGCCTTCTTTGGCCTTCCTTTAGTCGATGAAAAAGGGCAAGATCGCTTGTTCTTCCTCAGACATCCGTGCACTGACTATGGCGCGCGAAATCGCGTGCCAAACTCAGCATGTTATTGGTGTCACGTGACACCTTGCCTTGACAATTAATATTCATTTGACATAACTTGTCAACTCTCAATTAAGTAATTAGTGTGCAAAAAATCTTTATCGCGCAATAACTAGCGATGGATATAATATTTTTTCGTGGAGTTTTTTTAATTTTAAAGATAACCTTAAGATTTATCCAACCGTTTAAAAAAGTAAACGTATGTAAAATGGCAAATTTTCCCCTTACTGATACCTTAATAAGAAAAAAATGTTTAACAGAGATGTAGCATGAAACTATGGTATGGAAAGTTGTTGCTACAATACGATCAGCTAAACAAGAGCCAAATAAAATTCCTTTTTGTTTACAATAAAATGTCAAATATAATCTAGTTTTAAAAAGATTGGTAACAATGATTAGCAAAAAGACAGTTTATATTTAAAAAAATAACAGTCTTCCCGTTCACAGGCAATGGACTCAGCTGCAGGGCCGTTAATGCATTAACGGCCCGCTAGGAGCATTTGCGGCCCGCAAAGCGCGTGTTTTCAAGAGGGCGGTTTTCAATTTGGCCGCGTATCTTGATAATAATGATAGTTTAAGACTTGCTGAACAATCCAATTCATTATCTCTATCGTGCAAGTATTCATGGTCCCATTGTTAGCAAGGGTACTTTCAAATAAGTATTCTTGCAGCCTTGTTCATAGTATTCATTGAATAATATTATTAATAATCTTGCTTTTCCTTATGTTTAGAAAATTTGAGAACCTTTATGTTGGTTGGGGCCAGAAATTCAGTGCAGAGAACTACAGTCCACCGCCTCCTCCCCCACCCCAAGAGGAATTCCCGAGTGGACCAGATATTACAGAGGCTGAAGGCCCCTCTGTGGAAGAGGAAAAGGCAGTGAAGGCTGCACAACAAGAAGCTCTAGAGGCTGCTGAGATGGAGGAAGAAGATGATGATGACGATGATGATGATTAGGCGTCTGCTTCTGGAATATGTTTTGTAAAAATTGTCAAATGCTTTACAGCCTATCAGTCATAGTCTAGACACAATGTAAATAACTTAAGATGTCGTTATCTTGTTCCAAATCTTGCATTGAAGTACTACTAAGTTTGAGGTTATTAGTTTTTTACTGTGCAGTTGTATATCAGGTCGTCTTTAGTCTGCTCAATTTTGGATGTAAATTCAGGAATGATAATACTTTGGTCGGCTTTGTACATCTAAACATCTGGAAATAGCTGTAAATATTAATAAAAATCACTTTACAGTGTGTTACCCTGTCTGAAATTATTATGCTGATATTAGCAATTATTACTTTATCAATGAAAGAACTTTTACATTCAGTACATATCATATTTCCTTACTTTATTCTTCCAATAAGCAGAAACTTTCCAAAGATTACAAGATTACAGAGTAAAATGGGTTAGAATTACTCTTTGTGATAATGCTTCACTACAAGCCATCTTAAAGGTGTGTAAAAACAGTCATAGTTGAAATAAAACTATTACAGTTCAATGACTTGAGAATGCATTGTCATGCAAAGGAAAAATTTATCAAGAGAATGAAATGCTTGCAGTAAAACAAAAATTTACAGAAAATGTACCTAGATAACAGTATATGAAGTAGTATTCATGACCCTTAATAATAAGGTAACTTTGAATTTGGGACAACACTGGAACTTCAGTCTGCTGGCTTCAAAAAAATGACTGAAAAAGTCACACTGACAAGCTTTTTCCATACAAACTCAGTCCATGGTTTTAGACAAGGTCAGCAACTGAAAAAGAAAATGAAATGGCATTGGAAACAACACAATTACATTCTTTCATTGTTGATATTGTGGTTCAATCTTCTCCTTGGTTGAAATTTTATTTTCCTTTGTTTCAAACTCATTATCATCAAATTAACAGGACCAAAACTAAAGAAAACCAAGTTTTAACAAAGGATAAAACTGCACCAAAACATTGAAAGTGGCAGTATAGTAGATGTACTAAGGTGTTAAAGTTTTCTTACCATTCATGGGCATTTCATCAATCTGAGTACTGTAGTACTGTTCAATGTCGCGCAGGATTCTAATGTCATCTGACTTAACAAAGTTGATGGCAACACCTTTGCGGCCAAATCGACCTGATCTACCAATCCTGTATCAAACAGATATCAACAACTATAAAGAACTGATTCATCCACAACTCAATACAGAAGAAGCAAATATGCATGAACAATGAAATTACTGGTTAAAAAAGCTTTTATCAAACAAGGCAGCTGGCATCATACAACCAGCAAAAAGAAAACAGCAGAACAGTGAAATAATGAAAATAATAATAATAATAATAATAATAATAATAATATCTACTAATAATAATAATCATGATTAGAATAACTATTTTTGTTGATAACAATGACAATATTTTGTTCTCAAGCAAATTTCCAACCAATTAAATATATTTATAATAATATAAATATTTGTCATTATGGCTAACTACAAGTACACACCTGTGAATGTACAATTCACGATTGTTTGGGAGATCATAGTTGATAACAAGAGACACCTGTTGTACATCAATGCCTCGAGCCCAAACATCAGTAGAAATCAGCACACGACTTCAGAGAGAAGAAAGAAACACTCTTTCAGCAGGGAATACCAGCAAGCAAATTACACAAAAGTTTCTTGACACAACTTCTTTACTTGAAAAACTTGTTCAATGACAAGTCACTTGCTGCTAAACTAAAAAGCCAAAGGGAATTTCAAGCAGTCTGGTCACTGACTCAGGCAACATTCTAATGAGGTTGATTGTGCATTCTTTCAAAATACAGTAATGTTACTTTAATGTCATACCTACAAATATATCTAAACTTTGGTACAAGGGACTTTTAGAAAACCTTTCTTAAAAAAAATCTGCAAATGACAGGTTCCACAAAACAGTACTTAGGGGAAAGAACATTAATGATAAAGAAATTGAAATGGTTTTAAACAGTGGCCTCACCTCTGGCCTGATCTGAATTCTTTCATAATGGCATCTCTTTCTTTCTGTGGCATGTCACCATGCATTGCTGACACTGTGAAGTTGGCTTCTCTCATCTTCTCTACTAACCAGTCAACCTTGATAAAAAAAAAACAAGGAAGAATCAAAGCCAGTTAGAGAGACCTTGCATGATAAATGTCTGACCTGCTCATTATGTCTGTTTGTCAATACCATCTGGTCATGAAACATGACACTTAATTAGCCCAATCTGCACAATTAATACAAACTAACCTTCCTCTTTGTGTTACAGAATATGACAGCCTGGGTGATTGTCAGGGTGTCATACAGATCGCAAAGGGTGTCAAACTTCCATTCTTCTCTTTCTACTGCTACAAAGAACTGCTTAATTCCCTCTAGCGTCAACTCATCTCTGAGGGAAATAAACCAAATAAGTGTTTAAGACAACTGCCTGTAGCCTTTCACAAGACCCTACAAGTTCAACTATATTCCAATCATACAAAACTACACTGTGCAGCTGTAGTCTACATCATTTGATCACCAGTTAAGCAGTCATATTATTTCAGTCAAATCTTCTCTGAGATACTACCAGTACACTGCTATAATTCATGATGTCACTTCAAACCAAGTTGTTTAATGGTGAAATCTTTTTGATCACTGATTTTTGTTAGTCTACCCAAAAGACAGTAAACACAGCTATATTTCACTATTTCCCAATGTTAATAATAATAATAATAATAATAATAATAATAACAACACTAAAACATTTATATACAGAGCTGTATAGCTTTATAGCTGTATATCCTTACAAAAGCAATACAATAGTAAAAAGGAATACATGAAAAAACTTTAAATCTTAAGACTAAACTAGAAATGGCTAAAAAGTTACAAAAATGCTTTTTATTATTTTTTAAGGAAAAGTTTTCAGTTTGTTTTAAAACACTGAGGAGCTGTTGTTAATGTCAGATGGCAAAGTATTCCATAGTGTGGAGGCTGCCACCTAGAAAGATCTTGCAAAATGCAGTAGGGCAAGAAGATTTCTAGATGATGACTGTAGACGATGTATGGTATAAGTAGAGCGCAAATGTACAAGGGCACAGGATTGTTAAGACCCTTGTATGTGATAAGCAGAATTTTAAACATGTTGCAACAATGTTATGTTATCGCCTTTGTCTTCAGGTTTCATTGATGAAAGCACTTATCTTGAGTTTTTAAAGACTGCTATTAAATGCTAAAAGAAATTTTTCAAGAAGATTTAATACTAACCTTTTGACTAGAATCCTGATGGGGTCTGACATAAACTTTTCGGTCATTTCCAGGATATCATGAGGAAGAGTAGCACTTAAAAGAACAACCTGAGAAAGAAAAAAAAAACACAAGAACAGAGGAAGTGAAATAAGAAAAATGCACATAAACTGGCCAAACAATCCATACATTCCTTGGTCCATTAAATGGCTAAGTTTCTGTTAAAAAACTGGGATCCATATCACATTTTAATTATTTACCGGTGTTGCTGGGGGGAGATATCTGTATACATCATATATCTGTTCCTTGAAACCTTTGAGTAAAATATTTAAAAATATTTCATACAGTAAGTGGACACTGTGCAACACGAGAAAATAAATTTTGTATTAATTTTCTGTTAGGCAATGTAGTGTTCTACAGTTAATACAGACACCAATGAAATATCAAGCCATTTAACATTAATTAAATATTTTATTACTACAAGTACAGTACCAGACAGAAGTAACCTAACAGAGAACGCTAAGCAGAACGCGATCTTTAAGCGTTCTACTTAGCATTCCCTTAGTGTTCTACTTAGCATTCCCTCAGTGTTCTACTTAGCATTCCCTTAGCGTTCTACTTAGCATTCCCTTAGCGTTCCCTTAGCGTTCCCTTAGCGTTCCCTAAGCGTTCCCTTAGCGTTCCAATTAGCGTTCCTTAAACGTCCAGTAATGCGTTCCCTGTTAGGTTACTTCTGTCCGGTACTCTAAGCCTATAAAATATATGAAATGTTGAACTCTTCTTACCTTTATTTAACATTTCATCTGCCTCATCCAGCACCAGTAATTTTATTGATCTCGTTCTCAAGTTCCGTCTTCTGATCATGTCTACACATGTAATAATGAACAAATGTAAATATCTAGTTACTCTCACTTTGATTACTGAAATTCATGTGCTTTTGCAATAAGATGGGAAAGTATTTGCCTCACCAAATACTCTGCCAGGCGTCCCAGATACTACATGCTGCCCATAATCAAGTTTTCTGATGTCTTCTCCAATATTTGTCCCGCCAATACATGCATGGCACTGGACACTCATGTAGTCACCAAGGGCAAGGATAACCTGTATCATAACATTAAATGCCAACAGTCAAAGACATAAAATACATGCACATGTATGTATCTTATTGTCAGCTATCAACCATCATGGTTTCAACTTGTGTAAGGAAGATCTAAAACAACATTTACTTGCCTTCAAGATGCAATAACATTTTAGAGTACATATAGTGTGTAGTGGAGGTACTAAGGAAAAAAGCATCACTAACCTTTTGTATCTGCTGCGCAAGTTCTCGGGTTGGAGACATAATGAGGGCTTGTGTTTCTCTAGTCTAAAATAAGAAAAATATCTTGTTAGTTCCCAACCTTAGAGTTTGGTAAGACAATGATGCAAAAATGCATTAATCAGCGTGAAGAAGGTTGGGAAGTGATCAACTTTTGGGTCAAAACTCATTGATTTTTTAGCAGTTCACCTTGGCAGATAATCTCCCCAAGGTCAGAATATATATGGTAACTATGAAAGTTATGGGAAAATATGAAATGATCCGCATGTGGAAAAAAGGGGTAGACAAACCTGAATATCTATTGACTGCAGAACTGAAATGGAGAGGGTGGCTGTTTTTCCTGTGCCAGACTGAGCCCTGGAATCGAATAAAACATAACTGCTGTGTGATGACATAGTTACCAACAAGGGTCCAACACATCTTAGATCTACAAGGTTCATTACTGTAGCCAAACTTTTTGATCAAAGCTACCTGTATCACAGGATTACAACTACAGCACTAAGATTGAGCTTTAATCTTTAACCTTTAATGAAGTTACTCAAGACAATAGTGACTTCACTCGGATCTTACTTAATCAAACATATGTCGGTACTAAGTGGAAAAACTGAACTTCTCTCTACATGTAACATATTCACTCAAGTCAGTACGTGAGCTTTGTAAGACGGGACAAGAATGACAGTCCAGGTATAATATCAGAAAACTCACTGTGCAATCACATCACGTCCTTTTATGATCGGCTTAATAGCACGCTGCTGAATTGCAGACGGTTTTTCGAAACCTGCAAAACAGTAAAGGGAAAAACAATTGATCAAATCACATATACATGAATTTACTCGGCGTCGATACATGATGCACATATGCATAACTTTGACATAATTTGTACCATAAGCGTAGATTCCTCGGACCAAATCTTCGCGGAGCCTCAACTGGTCAAACGTTGGTACGACATCGACTTCTTCCGATGTCTCAAATTCAATCTTGGCTGGATCTTGTTCGTCAGCAACGACCTTTCTTTTACGAGACATGCTGTTCGAATCGAACTTCGTTCACGTTTTTCACTGCGTGCAGAGGAAAAGCCTTGGGAACCCGGTCTGCTTGGTGAAGCACAGAAACTGTAGAACTATGGGATTTTAGTATAAATACTCAGGTGTTTATACAAAATCGCGCGCTCTGATTGGTTCGCTATCTCGGATTATCAGCCGATAATCACCTCGACGAACAAAATGGCTGCCAGTCGTTCGCGTGCTCGTGATGAAATAATGTTTTTTCGTGTTGTACAATGCTTTTTCTTTTCTGTTTTTGAAATAATCATCCGTGTATTTATACTAAAACAATTATTCGCCTCAGGCTCAGTGATTCTCGGTGAATATTCACCGAGAATCACTGAGCCTGAGGCGAATAATTGTTAAATAAACGGAGAGAAATAAAAAAGGAGAAGACTGGAAACTGCATGAAAAAATGAAAGGGAAAGGCTGACTAAAGGTTGAAAAAAAGTGATGTATTTTGTGTCTCTAACAGTTCACCGAAACCAGAGGTAATATATTTTATTACTTCATTTTGAAGAAAACATGGTTCTCTATTTGCATTAATACAAAAACATTGAAGATAAACTTCACTTGAGGGGAGTCAAAAAGTGAATACATTATGAAGAAAAAAGAAGCTGCTTCTTCAAGAGAAATCCATCCCATGTCTTCAGTAGATGAGAATCTGGCTATGCTCGGAGAAAGCAAGGTGTTCACCAAGTTAGATGCCAACAGTGGTTTCTGGCAAATCTCTCTAGATGAAGAGTCGAAGTTGCTAACCACCTTCATCACACCCTTTGGCCGCTACTGCTTCAACCGGTTACCCTTTGGCATAAGTTCAGCGCCAGAAATATTTCAGTAAAGATGCCAAAGGCCCGTAGATCCCCGAGAAAATGCAAGCGCACAAAGGGAAACGCTGGAGCGAACGTCGTAAACGTAAACTTCTCTTCTTCAATTTCCTCTGCTTCGACAGTTTATTGCAATCGTATTTTACGGCGACTTGCGCTTATTTCGGCTTGCTCACTGGCTTCGTGATCGCGATTGAGTTCATCCAGCAATTTTTCTTGATTGTAATAAGACCCTTTGTCGCTTTCCGCTAATTTAGCGGCCCACTTTTTGTCAAAAGTGTTTTTTGCCTTCTTTGGCCTTCCTTTAGTCGATGAAAAAGGGCAAGATCGCTTGTTCTTCCTCAGACATCCGTGCACTGACTATGGCGCGCGAAATCGCGTGCCAAACTCAGCATGTTATTGGTGTCACGTGACACCTTGCCTTGACAATTAATATTCATTTGACATAACTTGTCAACTCTCAATTAAGTAATTAGTGTGCAAAAAATCTTTATCGCGCAATAACTAGCGATGGATATAATATTTTTTCGTGGAGTTTTTTTAATTTTAAAGATAACCTTAAGATTTATCCAACCGTTTAAAAAAGTAAACGTATGTAAAATGGCAAATTTTCCCCTTACTGATACCTTAATAAGAAAAAAATGTTTAACAGAGATGTAGCATGAAACTATGGTATGGAAAGTTGTTGCTACAATACGATCAGCTAAACAAGAGCCAAATAAAATTCCTTTTTGTTTACAATAAAATGTCAAATATAATCTAGTTTTAAAAAGATTGGTAACAATGATTAGCAAAAAGGCAGTTTATATTTAAAAAAATAACAGTCTTCCCGTTCACAGGCAATGGACTCAGCTGCAGGGCCGTTAATGCATTAACGGCCCGCTAGGAGCATTTGCGGCCCGCAAAGCGCGTGTTTTCAAGAGGGCGGTTTTCAATTTGGCCGCGTATCTTGATAATAATGATAGTTTAAGACTTGCTGAACAATCCAATTCATTATCTCTATCGTGCAAGTATTCATGGTCCCATTGTTAGCAAGGGTACTTTCAAATAAGTATTCTTGCAGCCTTGTTCATAGTATTCATTGAATAATATTATTAATAATCTTGCTTTTCCTTATGTTTAGAAAATTTGAGAACCTTTATGTTGGTTGGGGCCAGAAATTCAGTGCAGAGAACTACAGTCCACCGCCTCCTCCCCCACCCCAAGAGGAATTCCCGAGTGGACCAGATATTACAGAGGCTGAAGGCCCCTCTGTGGAAGAGGAAAAGGCAGTGAAGGCTGCACAACAAGAAGCTCTAGAGGCTGCTGAGATGGAGGAAGAAGATGATGATGACGATGATGATGATTAGGCGTCTGCTTCTGGAATATCTTTTGTAAAAATTGTCAAATGCTTTACAGCCTATCAGTCATAGTCTAGACACAATGTAAATAACTTAAGATGTCGTTATCTTGTTCCAAATCTTGCATTGAAGTACTACTAAGTTTGAGGTTATTAGTTTTTTACTGTGCAGTTGTATATCAGGTCGTCTTTAGTCTGCTCAATTTTGGATGTAAATTCAGGAATGATAATACTTTGGTCGGCTTTGTACATCTAAACATCTGGAAATAGCTGTAAATATTAATAAAAATCACTTTACAGTGTGTTACCCTGTCTGAAATTATTATGCTGATATTAGCAATTATTACTTTATCAATGAAAGAACTTTTACATTCAGTACATATCATATTTCCTTACTTTATTCTTCCAATAAGCAGAAACTTTCTAAAGATTACAAGATTACAGAGTAAAATGGGTTAGAATTACTCTTTGTGATAATGCTTCACTACAAGCCATCTTAAAGGTGTGTAAAAACAGTCATAGTTGAAATAAAACTATTACAGTTCAATGACTTGAGAATGCATTGTCATGCAAAGGAAAAATTTATCAAGAGAATGAAATGCTTGCAGTAAAACAAAAATTTACAGAAAATGTACCTAGATAACAGTATATGAAGTAGTATTCATGACCCTTAATAATAAGGTAACTTTGAATTTGGGACAACACTGGAACTTCAGTCTGCTGGCTTCAAAAAAATGACTGAAAAAGTCACACTGACAAGCTTTTTCCATACAAACTCAGTCCATGGTTTTAGACAAGGTCAGCAACTGAAAAAGAAAATGAAATGGCATTGGAAACAACACAATTACATTCTTTCATTGTTGATATTGTGGTTCAATCTTCTCCTTGGTTGAAATTTTATTTTCCTTTGTTTCAAACTCATTATCATCAAATTAACAGGACCAAAACTAAAGAAAACCAAGTTTTAACAAAGGATAAAACTGCACCAAAACATTGAAAGTGGCAGTATAGTAGATGTACTAAGGTGTTAAAGTTTTCTTACCATTCATGGGCATTTCATCAATCTGAGTACTGTAGTACGGTTCAATGTCGCGCAGGATTCTAATGTCATCTGACTTAACAAAGTTGATGGCAACACCTTTGCGGCCAAATCGACCTGATCTACCAATCCTGTATCAAACAGATATCAACAACTATAAAGAACTGATTCATCCACAACTCAATACAGAAGAAGCAAATATGCATGAACAATGAAATTACTGGTTAAAAAAGCTTTTATCAAACAAGGCAGCTGGCATCATACAACCAGCAAAAAGAAAACAGCAGAACAGTGAAATAATGAAAATAATAATAATAATAATAATAATAATAATAATATCTACTAATAATAATAATCATGATTAGAATAACTATTTTTGTTGATAACAATGACAATATTTTGTTCTCAAGCAAATTTCCAACCAATTAAATATATTTATAATAATATAAATATTTGTCATTATGGCTAACTACAAGTACACACCTGTGAATGTACAATTCACGATTGTTTGGGAGATCATAGTTGATAACAAGAGACACCTGTTGTACATCAATGCCTCGAGCCCAAACATCAGTAGAAATCAGCACACGACTTCAGAGAGAAGAAAGAAACACTCTTTCAGCAGGGAATACCAGCAAGCAAATTACACAAAAGTTTCTTGACACAACTTCTTTACTTGAAAAACTTGTTCAATGACAAGTCACTTGCTGCTAAACTAAAAAGCCAAAGGGAATTTCAAGCAGTCTGGTCACTGACTCAGGCAACATTCTAATGAGGTTGATTGTGCATTCTTTCAAAATACAGTAATGTTACTTTAATGTCATACCTACAAATATATCTAAACTTTGGTACAAGGGACTTTTAGAAAACCTTTCTTAAAAAAAATCTGCAAATGACAGGTTCCACAAAACAGTACTTAGGGGAAAGAACATTAATGATAAAGAAATTGAAATGGTTTTAAACAGTGGCCTCACCTCTGGCCTGATCTGAATTCTTTCATAATGGCATCTCTTTCTTTCTGTGGCATGTCACCATGCATTGCTGACACTGTGAAGTTGGCTTCTCTCATCTTCTCTACTAACCAGTCAACCTTGATAAAAAAAAAAACAAGGAAGAATCAAAGCCAGTTAGAGAGACCTTGCATGATAAATGTCTGACCTGCTCATTATGTCTGTTTGTCAATACCATCTGGTCATGAAACATGACACTTAATTAGCCCAATCTGCACAATTAATACAAACTAACCTTCCTCTTTGTGTTACAGAATATGACAGCCTGGGTGATTGTCAGGGTGTCATACAGATCGCAAAGGGTGTCAAACTTCCATTCTTCTCTTTCTACTGCTACAAAGAACTGCTTAATTCCCTCTAGCGTCAACTCATCTCTGAGGGAAATAAACCAAATAAGTGTTTAAGACAACTGCCTGTAGCCTTTCACAAGACCCTACAAGTTCAACTATATTCCAATCATACAAAACTACACTGTGCAGCTGTAGTCTACATCATTTGATCACCAGTTAAGCAGTCATATTATTTCAGTCAAATCTTCTCTGAGATACTACCAGTACACTGCTATAATTCATGATGTCACTTCAAACCAAGTTGTTTAATGGTGAAATGTTTTTGATCACTGATTTTTGTTAGTCTACCCAAAAGACAGTAAACACAGCTATATTTCACTATTTCCCAATGTTAATAATAATAATAATAATAATAATAATAATAACAACACTAAAACATTTATATACAGAGCTGTATAGCTTTATAGCTGTATATCCTTACAAAAGCAATACAATAGTAAAAAGGAATACATGAAAAAACTTTAAATCTTAAGACTAAACTAGAAATGGCTAAAAAGTTACAAAAATGCTTTTTATTATTTTTTAAGGAAAAGTTTTCAGTTTGTTTTAAAACACTGAGGAGCTGTTGTTAATGTCAGATGGCAAAGTATTCCATAGTGTGGAGGCTGCCACCTAGAAAGATCTTGCAAAATGCAGTAGGGCAAGAAGATTTCTAGATGATGACTGTAGACGATGTATGGTATAAGTAGAGCGCAAATGTACAAGGGCACAGGATTGTTAAGACCCTTGTATGTGATAAGCAGAATTTTAAACATGTTGCAACAATGTTATGTTATCGCCTTTGTCTTCAGGTTTCATTGATGAAAGCACTTATCTTGAGTTTTTAAAGACTGCTATTAAATGCTAAAAGAAATTTTTCAAGAAGATTTAATACTAACCTTTTGACTAGAATCCTGATGGGGTCTGACATAAACTTTTCGGTCATTTCCAGGATATCATGAGGAAGAGTAGCACTTAAAAGAACAACCTGAGAAAGAAAAAAAAAACACAAGAACAGAGGAAGTGAAATAAGAAAAATGCACATAAACTGGCCAAACAATCCATACATTCCTTGGTCCATTAAATGGCTAAGTTTCTGTTAAAAAACTGGGATCCATATCACATTTTAATTATTTACCGGTGTTGCTGGGGGGAGATATCTGTATACATCATATATCTGTTCCTTGAAACCTTTGAGTAAAATATTTAAAAATATTTCATACAGTAAGTGGACACTGTGCAACACGAGAAAATAAATTTTGTATTAATTTTCTGTTAGGCAATGTAGTGTTCTACAGTTAATACAGACACCAATGAAATATCAAGCCATTTAACATTAATTAAATATTTTATTACTACAAGTACAGTACCAGACAGAAGTAACCTAACAGAGAACGCTAAGCAGAACGCGATCTTTAAGCGTTCTACTTAGCATTCCCTTAGTGTTCTACTTAGCATTCCCTCAGTGTTCTACTTAGCATTCCCTTAGCGTTCTACTTAGCATTCCCTTAGCGTTCCCTTAGCGTTCCCTTAGCGTTCCCTAAGCGTTCCCTTAGCGTTCCAATTAGCGTTCCTTAAACGTCCAGTAATGCGTTCCCTGTTAGGTTACTTCTGTCCGGTACTCTAAGCCTATAAAATATATGAAATGTTGAACTCTTCTTACCTTTATTTAACATTTCATCTGCCTCATCCAGCACCAGTAATTTTATTGATCTCGTTCTCAAGTTCCGTCTTCTGATCATGTCTACACATGTAATAATGAACAAATGTAAATATCTAGTTACTCTCACTTTGATTACTGAAATTCATGTGCTTTTGCAATAAGATGGGAAAGTATTTGCCTCACCAAATACTCTGCCAGGCGTCCCAGATACTACATGCTGCCCATAATCAAGTTTTCTGATGTCTTCTCCAATATTTGTCCCGCCAATACATGCATGGCACTGGACACTCATGTAGTCACCAAGGGCAAGGATAACCTGTATCATAACATTAAATGCCAACAGTCAAAGACATAAAATACATGCACATGTATGTATCTTATTGTCAGCTATCAACCATCATGGTTTCAACTTGTGTAAGGAAGATCTAAAACAACATTTACTTGCCTTCAAGATGCAATAACATTTTAGAGTACATATAGTGTGTAGTGGAGGTACTAAGGAAAAAAGCATCACTAACCTTTTGTATCTGCTGCGCAAGTTCTCGGGTTGGAGACATAATGAGGGCTTGTGTTTCTCTAGTCTAAAATAAGAAAAATATCTTGTTAGTTCCCAACCTTAGAGTTTGGTAAGACAATGATGCAAAAATGCATTAATCAGCGTGAAGAAGGTTGGGAAGTGATCAACTTTTGGGTCAAAACTCATTGATTTTTTAGCAGTTCACCTTGGCAGATAATCTCCCCAAGGTCAGAATATATATGGTAACTATGAAAGTTATGGGAAAATATGAAATGATCCGCATGTGGAAAAAAGGGGTAGACAAACCTGAATATCTATTGACTGCAGAACTGAAATGGAGAGGGTGGCTGTTTTTCCTGTGCCAGACTGAGCCCTGGAATCGAATAAAACATAACTGCTGTGTGATGACATAGTTACCAACAAGGGTCCAACACATCTTAGATCTACAAGGTTCATTACTGTAGCCAAACTTTTTGATCAAAGCTACCTGTATCACAGGATTACAACTACAGCACTAAGATTGAGCTTTAATCTTTAACCTTTAATGAAGTTACTCAAGACAATAGTGACTTCACTCGGATCTTACTTAATCAAACATATGTCGGTACTAAGTGGAAAAACTGAACTTCTCTCTACATGTAACATATTCACTCAAGTCAGTACGTGAGCTTTGTAAGACGGGACAAGAATGACAGTCCAGGTATAATATCAGAAAACTCACTGTGCAATCACATCACGTCCTTTTATGATCGGCTTAATAGCACGCTGCTGAATTGCAGACGGTTTTTCGAAACCTGCAAAACAGTAAAGGGAAAAACAATTGATCAAATCACATATACATGAATTTACTCGGCGTCGATACATGATGCACATATGCATAACTTTGACATAATTTGTACCATAAGCGTAGATTCCTCGGACCAAATCTTCGCGGAGCCTCAACTGGTCAAACGTTGGTACGACATCGACTTCTTCCGATGTCTCAAATTCAATCTTGGCTGGATCTTGTTCGTCAGCAACGACCTTTCTTTTACGAGACATGCTGTTCGAATCGAACTTCGTTCACGTTTTTCACTGCGTGCAGAGGAAAAGCCTTGGGAACCCGGTCTGCTTGGTGAAGCACAGAAACTGTAGAACTATGGGATTTTAGTATAAATACTCAGGTGTTTATACAAAATCGCGCGCTCTGATTGGTTCGCTATCTCGGATTATCAGCCGATAATCACCTCGACGAACAAAATGGCTGCCAGTCGTTCGCGTGCTCGTGATGAAATAATGTTTTTTCGTGTTGTACAATGCTTTTTCTTTTCTGTTTTTGAAATAATCATCCGTGTATTTATACTAAAACAATTATTCGCCTCAGGCTCAGTGATTCTCGGTGAATATTCACCGAGAATCACTGAGCCTGAGGCGAATAATTGTTAAATAAACGGAGAGAAATAAAAAAGGAGAAGACTGGAAACTGCATGAAAAAATGAAAGGGAAAGGCTGACTAAAGGTTGAAAAAAAGTGATGTATTTTGTGTCTCTAACAGTTCACCGAAACCAGAGGTAATATATTTTATTACTTCATTTTGAAGAAAACATGGTTCTCTATTTGCATTAATACAAAAACATTGAAGATAAACTTCACTTGAGGGGAGTCAAAAAGTGAATACATTATGAAGAAAAAAGAAGCTGCTTCTTCAAGAGAAATCCATCCCATGTCTTCAGTAGATGAGAATCTGGCTATGCTCGGAGAAAGCAAGGTGTTCACCAAGTTAGATGCCAACAGTGGTTTCTGGCAAATCTCTCTAGATGAAGAGTCGAAGTTGCTAACCACCTTCATCACACCCTTTGGCCGCTACTGCTTCAACCGGTTACCCTTTGGCATAAGTTCAGCGCCAGAAATATTTCAGTAAAGATGCCAAAGGCCCGTAGATCCCCGAGAAAATGCAAGCGCACAAAGGGAAACGCTGGAGCGAACGTCGTAAACGTAAACTTCTCTTCTTCAATTTCCTCTGCTTCGACAGTTTATTGCAATCGTATTTTACGGCGACTTGCGCTTATTTCGGCTTGCTCACTGGCTTCGTGATCGCGATTGAGTTCATCCAGCAATTTTTCTTGATTGTAATAAGACCCTTTGTCGCTTTCCGCTAATTTAGCGGCCCACTTTTTGTCAAAAGTGTTTTTTGCCTTCTTTGGCCTTCCTTTAGTCGATGAAAAAGGGCAAGATCGCTTGTTCTTCCTCAGACATCCGTGCACTGACTATGGCGCGCGAAATCGCGTGCCAAACTCAGCATGTTATTGGTGTCACGTGACACCTTGCCTTGACAATTAATATTCATTTGACATAACTTGTCAACTCTCAATTAAGTAATTAGTGTGCAAAAAATCTTTATCGCGCAATAACTAGCGATGGATATAATATTTTTTCGTGGAGTTTTTTTAATTTTAAAGATAACCTTAAGATTTATCCAACCGTTTAAAAAAGTAAACGTATGTAAAATGGCAAATTTTCCCCTTACTGATACCTTAATAAGAAAAAAATGTTTAACAGAGATGTAGCATGAAACTATGGTATGGAAAGTTGTTGCTACAATACGATCAGCTAAACAAGAGCCAAATAAAATTCCTTTTTGTTTACAATAAAATGTCAAATATAATCTAGTTTTAAAAAGATTGGTAACAATGATTAGCAAAAAGGCAGTTTATATTTAAAAAAATAACAGTCTTCCCGTTCACAGGCAATGGACTCAGCTGCAGGGCCGTTAATGCATTAACGGCCCGCTAGGAGCATTTGCGGCCCGCAAAGCGCGTGTTTTCAAGAGGGCGGTTTTCAATTTGGCCGCGTATCTTGATAATAATGATAGTTTAAGACTTGCTGAACAATCCAATTCATTATCTCTATCGTGCAAGTATTCATGGTCCCATTGTTAGCAAGGGTACTTTCAAATAAGTATTCTTGCAGCCTTGTTCATAGTATTCATTGAATAATATTATTAATAATCTTGCTTTTCCTTATGTTTAGAAAATTTGAGAACCTTTATGTTGGTTGGGGCCAGAAATTCAGTGCAGAGAACTACAGTCCACCGCCTCCTCCCCCACCCCAAGAGGAATTCCCGAGTGGACCAGATATTACAGAGGCTGAAGGCCCCTCTGTGGAAGAGGAAAAGGCAGTGAAGGCTGCACAACAAGAAGCTCTAGAGGCTGCTGAGATGGAGGAAGAAGATGATGATGACGATGATGATGATTAGGCGTCTGCTTCTGGAATATCTTTTGTAAAAATTGTCAAATGCTTTACAGCCTATCAGTCATAGTCTAGACACAATGTAAATAACTTAAGATGTCGTTATCTTGTTCCAAATCTTGCATTGAAGTACTACTAAGTTTGAGGTTATTAGTTTTTTACTGTGCAGTTGTATATCAGGTCGTCTTTAGTCTGCTCAATTTTGGATGTAAATTCAGGAATGATAATACTTTGGTCGGCTTTGTACATCTAAACATCTGGAAATAGCTGTAAATATTAATAAAAATCACTTTACAGTGTGTTACCCTGTCTGAAATTATTATGCTGATATTAGCAATTATTACTTTATCAATGAAAGAACTTTTACATTCAGTACATATCATATTTCCTTACTTTATTCTTCCAATAAGCAGAAACTTTCTAAAGATTACAAGATTACAGAGTAAAATGGGTTAGAATTACTCTTTGTGATAATGCTTCACTACAAGCCATCTTAAAGGTGTGTAAAAACAGTCATAGTTGAAATAAAACTATTACAGTTCAATGACTTGAGAATGCATTGTCATGCAAAGGAAAAATTTATCAAGAGAATGAAATGCTTGCAGTAAAACAAAAATTTACAGAAAATGTACCTAGATAACAGTATATGAAGTAGTATTCATGACCCTTAATAATAAGGTAACTTTGAATTTGGGACAACACTGGAACTTCAGTCTGCTGGCTTCAAAAAAATGACTGAAAAAGTCACACTGACAAGCTTTTTCCATACAAACTCAGTCCATGGTTTTAGACAAGGTCAGCAACTGAAAAAGAAAATGAAATGGCATTGGAAACAACACAATTACATTCTTTCATTGTTGATATTGTGGTTCAATCTTCTCCTTGGTTGAAATTTTATTTTCCTTTGTTTCAAACTCATTATCATCAAATTAACAGGACCAAAACTAAAGAAAACCAAGTTTTAACAAAGGATAAAACTGCACCAAAACATTGAAAGTGGCAGTATAGTAGATGTACTAAGGTGTTAAAGTTTTCTTACCATTCATGGGCATTTCATCAATCTGAGTACTGTAGTACGGTTCAATGTCGCGCAGGATTCTAATGTCATCTGACTTAACAAAGTTGATGGCAACACCTTTGCGGCCAAATCGACCTGATCTACCAATCCTGTATCAAACAGATATCAACAACTATAAAGAACTGATTCATCCACAACTCAATACAGAAGAAGCAAATATGCATGAACAATGAAATTACTGGTTAAAAAAGCTTTTATCAAACAAGGCAGCTGGCATCATACAACCAGCAAAAAGAAAACAGCAGAACAGTGAAATAATGAAAATAATAATAATAATAATAATAATAATAATAATATCTACTAATAATAATAATCATGATTAGAATAACTATTTTTGTTGATAACAATGACAATATTTTGTTCTCAAGCAAATTTCCAACCAATTAAATATATTTATAATAATATAAATATTTGTCATTATGGCTAACTACAAGTACACACCTGTGAATGTACAATTCACGATTGTTTGGGAGATCATAGTTGATAACAAGAGACACCTGTTGTACATCAATGCCTCGAGCCCAAACATCAGTAGAAATCAGCACACGACTTCAGAGAGAAGAAAGAAACACTCTTTCAGCAGGGAATACCAGCAAGCAAATTACACAAAAGTTTCTTGACACAACTTCTTTACTTGAAAAACTTGTTCAATGACAAGTCACTTGCTGCTAAACTAAAAAGCCAAAGGGAATTTCAAGCAGTCTGGTCACTGACTCAGGCAACATTCTAATGAGGTTGATTGTGCATTCTTTCAAAATACAGTAATGTTACTTTAATGTCATACCTACAAATATATCTAAACTTTGGTACAAGGGACTTTTAGAAAACCTTTCTTAAAAAAAATCTGCAAATGACAGGTTCCACAAAACAGTACTTAGGGGAAAGAACATTAATGATAAAGAAATTGAAATGGTTTTAAACAGTGGCCTCACCTCTGGCCTGATCTGAATTCTTTCATAATGGCATCTCTTTCTTTCTGTGGCATGTCACCATGCATTGCTGACACTGTGAAGTTGGCTTCTCTCATCTTCTCTACTAACCAGTCAACCTTGATAAAAAAAAAAACAAGGAAGAATCAAAGCCAGTTAGAGAGACCTTGCATGATAAATGTCTGACCTGCTCATTATGTCTGTTTGTCAATACCATCTGGTCATGAAACATGACACTTAATTAGCCCAATCTGCACAATTAATACAAACTAACCTTCCTCTTTGTGTTACAGAATATGACAGCCTGGGTGATTGTCAGGGTGTCATACAGATCGCAAAGGGTGTCAAACTTCCATTCTTCTCTTTCTACTGCTACAAAGAACTGCTTAATTCCCTCTAGCGTCAACTCATCTCTGAGGGAAATAAACCAAATAAGTGTTTAAGACAACTGCCTGTAGCCTTTCACAAGACCCTACAAGTTCAACTATATTCCAATCATACAAAACTACACTGTGCAGCTGTAGTCTACATCATTTGATCACCAGTTAAGCAGTCATATTATTTCAGTCAAATCTTCTCTGAGATACTACCAGTACACTGCTATAATTCATGATGTCACTTCAAACCAAGTTGTTTAATGGTGAAATGTTTTTGATCACTGATTTTTGTTAGTCTACCCAAAAGACAGTAAACACAGCTATATTTCACTATTTCCCAATGTTAATAATAATAATAATAATAATAATAATAATAATAATAATAATAACAACACTAAAACATTTATATACAGAGCTGTATAGCTTTATAGCTGTATATCCTTACAAAAGCAATACAATAGTAAAAAGGAATACATGAAAAAACTTTAAATCTTAAGACTAAACTAGAAATGGCTAAAAAGTTACAAAAATGCTTTTTATTATTTTTTAAGGAAAAGTTTTCAGTTTGTTTTAAAACACTGAGGAGCTGTTGTTAATGTCAGATGGCAAAGTATTCCATAGTGTGGAGGCTGCCACCTAGAAAGATCTTGCAAAATGCAGTAGGGCAAGAAGATTTCTAGATGATGACTGTAGACGATGTATGGTATAAGTAGAGCGCAAATGTACAAGGGCACAGGATTGTTAAGACCCTTGTATGTGATAAGCAGAATTTTAAACATGTTGCAACAATGTTATGTTATCGCCTTTGTCTTCAGGTTTCATTGATGAAAGCACTTATCTTGAGTTTTTAAAGACTGCTATTAAATGCTAAAAGAAATTTTTCAAGAAGATTTAATACTAACCTTTTGACTAGAATCCTGATGGGGTCTGACATAAACTTTTCGGTCATTTCCAGGATATCATGAGGAAGAGTAGCACTTAAAAGAACAACCTGAGAAAGAAAAAAAAAACACAAGAACAGAGGAAGTGAAATAAGAAAAATGCACATAAACTGGCCAAACAATCCATACATTCCTTGGTCCATTAACCCTTTCACTCCCAAGGGGTCTCCATTTGACGAGTAAAATCGTCTGGCGTTAGACAGAGTAAAATCTGTAAAGTCACTCTTGGGAGTGAAAGGGTTATAGGGAGATAGTTTTTAACCCTTTCACTCCCAAGGGGTCTCCATTTGACGAGTAAAATCGTCTGGCGTTAGACAGAGTAAAATCTGTAAAGTCACTCTTGGGAGTGAAAGGGTTATATGGCTAAGTTTCTGTTAAAAAACTGGGATCCATATCACATTTTAATTATTTACCGGTGTTGCTGGGGGGAGATATCTGTATACATCATATATCTGTTCCTTGAAACCTTTGAGTAAAATATTTAAAAATATTTCATACAGTAAGTGGACACTGTGCAACACGAGAAAATAAATTTTGTATTAATTTTCTGTTAGGCAATGTAGTGTTCTACAGTTAATACAGACACCAATGAAATATCAAGCCATTTAACATTAATTAAATATTTTATTACTACAAGTACAGTACCAGACAGAAGTAACCTAACAGAGAACGCTAAGCAGAACGCGATCTTTAAGCGTTCTACTTAGCATTCCCTTAGTGTTCTACTTAGCATTCCCTTAGTGTTCTACTTAGCATTCCCTTAGCGTTCTACTTAGCATTCCCTTAGCGTTCCCTTAGCGTTCCCTTAGCGTTCCCTAAGCGTTCCCTTAGCGTTCCAATTAGCGTTCCTTAAACGTCCAGTAATGCGTTCCCTGTTAGGTTACTTCTGTCCGGTACTCTAAGCCTATAAAATATATGAAATGTTGAACTCTTCTTACCTTTATTTAACATTTCATCTGCCTCATCCAGCACCAGTAATTTTATTGATCTCGTTCTCAAGTTCCGTCTTCTGATCATGTCTACACATGTAATAATGAACAAATGTAAATATCTAGTTACTCTCACTTTGATTACTGAAATTCATGTGCTTTTGCAATAAGATGGGAAAGTATTTGCCTCACCAAATACTCTGCCAGGCGTCCCAGATACTACATGCTGCCCATAATCAAGTTTTCTGATGTCTTCTCCAATATTTGTCCCGCCAATACATGCATGGCACTGGACACTCATGTAGTCACCAAGGGCAAGGATAACCTGTATCATAACATTAAATGCCAACAGTCAAAGACATAAAATACATGCACATGTATGTATCTTATTGTCAGCTATCAACCATCATGGTTTCAACTTGTGTAAGGAAGATCTAAAACAACATTTACTTGCCTTCAAGATGCAATAACATTTTAGAGTACATATAGTGTGTAGTGGAGGTACTAAGGAAAAAAGCATCACTAACCTTTTGTATCTGCTGCGCAAGTTCTCGGGTTGGAGACATAATGAGGGCTTGTGTTTCTCTAGTCTAAAATAAGAAAAATATCTTGTTAGTTCCCAACCTTAGAGTTTGGTAAGACAATGATGCAAAAATGCATTAATCAGCGTGAAGAAGGTTGGGAAGTGATCAACTTTTGGGTCAAAACTCATTGATTTTTTAGCAGTTCACCTTGGCAGATAATCTCCCCAAGGTCAGAATATATATGGTAACTATGAAAGTTATGGGAAAATATGAAATGATCCGCATGTGGAAAAAAGGGGTAGACAAACCTGAATATCTATTGACTGCAGAACTGAAATGGAGAGGGTGGCTGTTTTTCCTGTGCCAGACTGAGCCCTGGAATCGAATAAAACATAACTGCTGTGTGATGACATAGTTACCAACAAGGGTCCAACACATCTTAGATCTACAAGGTTCATTACTGTAGCCAAACTTTTTGATCAAAGCTACCTGTATCACAGGATTACAACTACAGCACTAAGATTGAGCTTTAATCTTTAACCTTTAATGAAGTTACTCAAGACAATAGTGACTTCACTCGGATCTTACTTAATCAAACATATGTCGGTACTAAGTGGAAAAACTGAACTTCTCTCTACATGTAACATATTCACTCAAGTCAGTACGTGAGCTTTGTAAGACGGGACAAGAATGACAGTCCAGGTATAATATCAGAAAACTCACTGTGCAATCACATCACGTCCTTTTATGATCGGCTTAATAGCACGCTGCTGAATTGCAGACGGTTTTTCGAAACCTGCAAAACAGTAAAGGGAAAAACAATTGATCAAATCACATATACATGAATTTACTCGGCGTCGATACATGATGCACATATGCATAACTTTGACATAATTTGTACCATAAGCGTAGATTCCTCGGACCAAATCTTCGCGGAGCCTCAACTGGTCAAACGTTGGTACGACATCGACTTCTTCCGATGTCTCAAATTCAATCTTGGCTGGATCTTGTTCGTCAGCAACGACCTTTCTTTTACGAGACATGCTGTTCGAATCGAACTTCGTTCACGTTTTTCACTGCGTGCAGAGGAAAAGCCTTGGGAACCCGGTCTGCTTGGTGAAGCACAGAAACTGTAGAACTATGGGATTTTAGTATAAATACTCAGGTGTTTATACAAAATCGCGCGCTCTGATTGGTTCGCTATCTCGGATTATCAGCCGATAATCACCTCGACGAACAAAATGGCTGCCAGTCGTTCGCGTGCTCGTGATGAAATAATGTTTTTTCGTGTTGTACAATGCTTTTTCTTTTCTGTTTTTGAAATAATCATCCGTGTATTTATACTAAAACAATTATTCGCCTCAGGCTCAGTGATTCTCGGTGAATATTCACCGAGAATCACTGAGCCTGAGGCGAATAATTGTTAAATAAACGGAGAGAAATAAAAAAGGAGAAGACTGGAAACTGCATGAAAAAATGAAAGGGAAAGGCTGACTAAAGGTTGAAAAAAAGTGATGTATTTTGTGTCTCTAACAGTTCACCGAAACCAGAGGTAATATATTTTATTACTTCATTTTGAAGAAAACATGGTTCTCTATTTGCATTAATACAAAAACATTGAAGATAAACTTCACTTGAGGGGAGTCAAAAAGTGAATACATTATGAAGAAAAAAGAAGCTGCTTCTTCAAGAGAAATCCATCCCATGTCTTCAGTAGATGAGAATCTGGCTATGCTCGGAGAAAGCAAGGTGTTCACCAAGTTAGATGCCAACAGTGGTTTCTGGCAAATCTCTCTAGATGAAGAGTCGAAGTTGCTAACCACCTTCATCACACCCTTTGGCCGCTACTGCTTCAACCGGTTACCCTTTGGCATAAGTTCAGCGCCAGAAATATTTCAGTAAAGATGCCAAAGGCCCGTAGATCCCCGAGAAAATGCAAGCGCACAAAGGGAAACGCTGGAGCGAACGTCGTAAACGTAAACTTCTCTTCTTCAATTTCCTCTGCTTCGACAGTTTATTGCAATCGTATTTTACGGCGACTTGCGCTTATTTCGGCTTGCTCACTGGCTTCGTGATCGCGATTGAGTTCATCCAGCAATTTTTCTTGATTGTAATAAGACCCTTTGTCGCTTTCCGCTAATTTAGCGGCCCACTTTTTGTCAAAAGTGTTTTTTGCCTTCTTTGGCCTTCCTTTAGTCGATGAAAAAGGGCAAGATCGCTTGTTCTTCCTCAGACATCCGTGCACTGACTATGGCGCGCGAAATCGCGTGCCAAACTCAGCATGTTATTGGTGTCACGTGACACCTTGCCTTGACAATTAATATTCATTTGACATAACTTGTCAACTCTCAATTAAGTAATTAGTGTGCAAAAAATCTTTATCGCGCAATAACTAGCGATGGATATAATATTTTTTCGTGGAGTTTTTTTAATTTTAAAGATAACCTTAAGATTTATCCAACCGTTTAAAAAAGTAAACGTATGTAAAATGGCAAATTTTCCCCTTACTGATACCTTAATAAGAAAAAAATGTTTAACAGAGATGTAGCATGAAACTATGGTATGGAAAGTTGTTGCTACAATACGATCAGCTAAACAAGAGCCAAATAAAATTCCTTTTTGTTTACAATAAAATGTCAAATATAATCTAGTTTTAAAAAGATTGGTAACAATGATTAGCAAAAAGGCAGTTTATATTTAAAAAAATAACAGTCTTCCCGTTCACAGGCAATGGACTCAGCTGCAGGGCCGTTAATGCATTAACGGCCCGCTAGGAGCATTTGCGGCCCGCAAAGCGCGTGTTTTCAAGAGGGCGGTTTTCAATTTGGCCGCGTATCTTGATAATAATGATAGTTTAAGACTTGCTGAACAATCCAATTCATTATCTCTATCGTGCAAGTATTCATGGTCCCATTGTTAGCAAGGGTACTTTCAAATAAGTATTCTTGCAGCCTTGTTCATAGTATTCATTGAATAATATTATTAATAATCTTGCTTTTCCTTATGTTTAGAAAATTTGAGAACCTTTATGTTGGTTGGGGCCAGAAATTCAGTGCAGAGAACTACAGTCCACCGCCTCCTCCCCCACCCCAAGAGGAATTCCCGAGTGGACCAGATATTACAGAGGCTGAAGGCCCCTCTGTGGAAGAGGAAAAGGCAGTGAAGGCTGCACAACAAGAAGCTCTAGAGGCTGCTGAGATGGAGGAAGAAGATGATGATGACGATGATGATGATTAGGCGTCTGCTTCTGGAATATCTTTTGTAAAAATTGTCAAATGCTTTACAGCCTATCAGTCATAGTCTAGACACAATGTAAATAACTTAAGATGTCGTTATCTTGTTCCAAATCTTGCATTGAAGTACTACTAAGTTTGAGGTTATTAGTTTTTTACTGTGCAGTTGTATATCAGGTCGTCTTTAGTCTGCTCAATTTTGGATGTAAATTCAGGAATGATAATACTTTGGTCGGCTTTGTACATCTAAACATCTGGAAATAGCTGTAAATATTAATAAAAATCACTTTACAGTGTGTTACCCTGTCTGAAATTATTATGCTGATATTAGCAATTATTACTTTATCAATGAAAGAACTTTTACATTCAGTACATATCATATTTCCTTACTTTATTCTTCCAATAAGCAGAAACTTTCTAAAGATTACAAGATTACAGAGTAAAATGGGTTAGAATTACTCTTTGTGATAATGCTTCACTACAAGCCATCTTAAAGGTGTGTAAAAACAGTCATAGTTGAAATAAAACTATTACAGTTCAATGACTTGAGAATGCATTGTCATGCAAAGGAAAAATTTATCAAGAGAATGAAATGCTTGCAGTAAAACAAAAATTTACAGAAAATGTACCTAGATAACAGTATATGAAGTAGTATTCATGACCCTTAATAATAAGGTAACTTTGAATTTGGGACAACACTGGAACTTCAGTCTGCTGGCTTCAAAAAAATGACTGAAAAAGTCACACTGACAAGCTTTTTCCATACAAACTCAGTCCATGGTTTTAGACAAGGTCAGCAACTGAAAAAGAAAATGAAATGGCATTGGAAACAACACAATTACATTCTTTCATTGTTGATATTGTGGTTCAATCTTCTCCTTGGTTGAAATTTTATTTTCCTTTGTTTCAAACTCATTATCATCAAATTAACAGGACCAAAACTAAAGAAAACCAAGTTTTAACAAAGGATAAAACTGCACCAAAACATTGAAAGTGGCAGTATAGTAGATGTACTAAGGTGTTAAAGTTTTCTTACCATTCATGGGCATTTCATCAATCTGAGTACTGTAGTACGGTTCAATGTCGCGCAGGATTCTAATGTCATCTGACTTAACAAAGTTGATGGCAACACCTTTGCGGCCAAATCGACCTGATCTACCAATCCTGTATCAAACAGATATCAACAACTATAAAGAACTGATTCATCCACAACTCAATACAGAAGAAGCAAATATGCATGAACAATGAAATTACTGGTTAAAAAAGCTTTTATCAAACAAGGCAGCTGGCATCATACAACCAGCAAAAAGAAAACAGCAGAACAGTGAAATAATGAAAATAATAATAATAATAATAATAATAATAATAATATCTACTAATAATAATAATCATGATTAGAATAACTATTTTTGTTGATAACAATGACAATATTTTGTTCTCAAGCAAATTTCCAACCAATTAAATATATTTATAATAATATAAATATTTGTCATTATGGCTAACTACAAGTACACACCTGTGAATGTACAATTCACGATTGTTTGGGAGATCATAGTTGATAACAAGAGACACCTGTTGTACATCAATGCCTCGAGCCCAAACATCAGTAGAAATCAGCACACGACTTCAGAGAGAAGAAAGAAACACTCTTTCAGCAGGGAATACCAGCAAGCAAATTACACAAAAGTTTCTTGACACAACTTCTTTACTTGAAAAACTTGTTCAATGACAAGTCACTTGCTGCTAAACTAAAAAGCCAAAGGGAATTTCAAGCAGTCTGGTCACTGACTCAGGCAACATTCTAATGAGGTTGATTGTGCATTCTTTCAAAATACAGTAATGTTACTTTAATGTCATACCTACAAATATATCTAAACTTTGGTACAAGGGACTTTTAGAAAACCTTTCTTAAAAAAAATCTGCAAATGACAGGTTCCACAAAACAGTACTTAGGGGAAAGAACATTAATGATAAAGAAATTGAAATGGTTTTAAACAGTGGCCTCACCTCTGGCCTGATCTGAATTCTTTCATAATGGCATCTCTTTCTTTCTGTGGCATGTCACCATGCATTGCTGACACTGTGAAGTTGGCTTCTCTCATCTTCTCTACTAACCAGTCAACCTTGATAAAAAAAAAAACAAGGAAGAATCAAAGCCAGTTAGAGAGACCTTGCATGATAAATGTCTGACCTGCTCATTATGTCTGTTTGTCAATACCATCTGGTCATGAAACATGACACTTAATTAGCCCAATCTGCACAATTAATACAAACTAACCTTCCTCTTTGTGTTACAGAATATGACAGCCTGGGTGATTGTCAGGGTGTCATACAGATCGCAAAGGGTGTCAAACTTCCATTCTTCTCTTTCTACTGCTACAAAGAACTGCTTAATTCCCTCTAGCGTCAACTCATCTCTGAGGGAAATAAACCAAATAAGTGTTTAAGACAACTGCCTGTAGCCTTTCACAAGACCCTACAAGTTCAACTATATTCCAATCATACAAAACTACACTGTGCAGCTGTAGTCTACATCATTTGATCACCAGTTAAGCAGTCATATTATTTCAGTCAAATCTTCTCTGAGATACTACCAGTACACTGCTATAATTCATGATGTCACTTCAAACCAAGTTGTTTAATGGTGAAATCTTTTTGATCACTGATTTTTGTTAGTCTACCCAAAAGACAGTAAACACAGCTATATTTCACTATTTCCCAATGTTAATAATAATAATAATAATAATAATAACAACACTAAAACATTTATATACAGAGCTGTATAGCTTTATAGCTGTATATCCTTACAAAAGCAATACAATAGTAAAAAGGAATACATGAAAAAACTTTAAATCTTAAGACTAAACTAGAAATGGCTAAAAAGTTACAAAAATGCTTTTTATTATTTTTTAAGGAAAAGTTTTCAGTTTGTTTTAAAACACTGAGGAGCTGTTGTTAATGTCAGATGGCAAAGTATTCCATAGTGTGGAGGCTGCCACCTAGAAAGATCTTGCAAAATGCAGTAGGGCAAGAAGATTTCTAGATGATGACTGTAGACGATGTATGGTATAAGTAGAGCGCAAATGTACAAGGGCACAGGATTGTTAAGACCCTTGTATGTGATAAGCAGAATTTTAAACATGTTGCAACAATGTTATGTTATCGCCTTTGTCTTCAGGTTTCATTGATGAAAGCACTTATCTTGAGTTTTTAAAGACTGCTATTAAATGCTAAAAGAAATTTTTCAAGAAGATTTAATACTAACCTTTTGACTAGAATCCTGATGGGGTCTGACATAAACTTTTCGGTCATTTCCAGGATATCATGAGGAAGAGTAGCACTTAAAAGAACAACCTGAGAAAGAAAAAAAAAACACAAGAACAGAGGAAGTGAAATAAGAAAAATGCACATAAACTGGCCAAACAATCCATACATTCCTTGGTCCATTAAATGGCTAAGTTTCTGTTAAAAAACTGGGATCCATATCACATTTTAATTATTTACCGGTGTTGCTGGGGGGAGATATCTGTATACATCATATATCTGTTCCTTGAAACCTTTGAGTAAAATATTTAAAAATATTTCATACAGTAAGTGGACACTGTGCAACACGAGAAAATAAATTTTGTATTAATTTTCTGTTAGGCAATGTAGTGTTCTACAGTTAATACAGACACCAATGAAATATCAAGCCATTTAACATTAATTAAATATTTTATTACTACAAGTACAGTACCAGACAGAAGTAACCTAACAGAGAACGCTAAGCAGAACGCGATCTTTAAGCGTTCTACTTAGCATTCCCTTAGTGTTCTACTTAGCATTCCCTTAGTGTTCTACTTAGCATTCCCTTAGCGTTCTACTTAGCATTCCCTTAGCTTTCCCTTAGCGTTCCCTTAGCGTTCCCTAAGCGTTCCCTTAGCGTTCCCTTAGCGTTCCTTAAACGTCCAGTAATGCGTTCCCTGTTAGGTTACTTCTGTCCGGTACTCTAAGCCTATAAAATATATGAAATGTTGAACTCTTCTTACCTTTATTTAACATTTCATCTGCCTCATCCAGCACCAGTAATTTTATTGATCTCGTTCTCAAGTTCCGTCTTCTGATCATGTCTACACATGTAATAATGAACAAATGTAAATATCTAGTTACTCTCACTTTGATTACTGAAATTCATGTGCTTTTGCAATAAGATGGGAAAGTATTTGCCTCACCAAATACTCTGCCAGGCGTCCCAGATACTACATGCTGCCCATAATCAAGTTTTCTGATGTCTTCTCCAATATTTGTCCCGCCAATACATGCATGGCACTGGACACTCATGTAGTCACCAAGGGCAAGGATAACCTGTATCATAACATTAAATGCCAACAGTCAAAGACATAAAATACATGCACATGTATGTATCTTATTGTCAGCTATCAACCATCATGGTTTCAACTTGTGTAAGGAAGATCTAAAACAACATTTACTTGCCTTCAAGATGCAATAACATTTTAGAGTACATATAGTGTGTAGTGGAGGTACTAAGGAAAAAAGCATCACTAACCTTTTGTATCTGCTGCGCAAGTTCTCGGGTTGGAGACATAATGAGGGCTTGTGTTTCTCTAGTCTAAAATAAGAAAAATATCTTGTTAGTTCCCAACCTTAGAGTTTGGTAAGACAATGACGCAAAAATGCATTAATCAGCGTGAAGAAGGTTGGGAAGTGATCAACTTTTGGGTCAAAACTCATTGATTTTTTAGCAGTTCACCTTGGCAGATAATCTCCCCAAGGTCAGAATATATATGGTAACTATGAAAGTTATGGGAAAATATGAAATGATCCGCATGTGGAAAAAAGGGGTAGACAAACCTGAATATCTATTGACTGCAGAACTGAAATGGAGAGGGTGGCTGTTTTTCCTGTGCCAGACTGAGCCCTGGAATCGAATAAAACATAACTGCTGTGTGATGACATAGTTACCAACAAGGGTCCAACACATCTTAGATCTACAAGGTTCATTACTGTAGCCAAACTTTTTGATCAAAGCTACCTGTATCACAGGATTACAACTACAGCACTAAGATTGAGCTTTAATCTTTAACCTTTAATGAAGTTACTCAAGACAATAGTGACTTCACTCGGATCTTACTTAATCAAACATATGTCGGTACTAAGTGGAAAAACTGAACTTCTCTCTACATGTAACATATTCACTCAAGTCAGTACGTGAGCTTTGTAAGACGGGACAAGAATGACAGTCCAGGTATAATATCAGAAAACTCACTGTGCAATCACATCACGTCCTTTTATGATCGGCTTAATAGCACGCTGCTGAATTGCAGACGGTTTTTCGAAACCTGCAAAACAGTAAAGGGAAAAACAATTGATCAAATCACATATACATGAATTTACTCGGCGTCGATACATGATGCACATATGCATAACTTTGACATAATTTGTACCATAAGCGTAGATTCCTCGGACCAAATCTTCGCGGAGCCTCAACTGGTCAAACGTTGGTACGACATCGACTTCTTCCGATGTCTCCAATTCAATCTTGGCTGGATCTTGTTCGTCAGCAACGACCTTTCTTTTACGAGACATGCTGTTCGAATCGAACTTCGTTCACGTTTTTCACTGCGTGCAGAGGAAAAGCCTTGGGAACCCGGTCTGCTTGGTGAAGCACAGAAACTGTAGAACTATGGGATTTTAGTATAAATACTCAGGTGTTTATACAAAATCGCGCGCTCTGATTGGTTCGCTATCTCGGATTATCAGCCGATAATCACCTCGACGAACAAAATGGCTGCCAGTCGTTCGCGTGCTCGTGATGAAATAATGTTTTTTTCGTGTTGTACAATGCTTTTTCTTTTCTGTTTTTGAAATAATCATCCGTGTATTTATACTAAAACAATTATTCGCCTCAGGCTCAGTGATTCTCGGTGAATATTCACCGAGAATCACTGAGCCTGAGGCGAATAATTGTTAAATAAACGGAGAGAAATAAAAAAGGAGAAGACTGGAAACTGCATGAAAAAATGAAAGGGAAAGGCTGACTAAAGGTTGAAAAAAAGTGATGTATTTTGTGTCTCAAACAGTTCACCGAAACCAGAGGTAATATATTTTATTACTTCATTTTGAAGAAAACATGGTTCTCTATTTGCATTAATACAAAAACATTGAAGATAAACTTCACTTGAGGGGAGTCAAAAAGTGAATACATTATGAAGAAAAAAGAAGCTGCTTCTTCAAGAGAAATCCATCCCATGTCTTCAGTAGATGAGAATCTGGCTATGCTCGGAGAAAGCAAGGTGTTCACCAAGTTAGATGCCAACAGTGGTTTCTGGCAAATCTCTCTAGATGAAGAGTCGAAGTTGCTAACCACCTTCATCACACCCTTTGGCCGCTACTGCTTCAACCGGTTACCCTTTGGCATAAGTTCAGCGCCAGAAATATTTCAGTAAAGATGCCAAAGGCCCGTAGATCCCCGAGAAAATGCAAGCGCACAAAGGGAAACGCTGGAGCGAACGTCGTAAACGTAAACTTCTCTTCTTCAATTTCCTCTGCTTCGACAGTTTATTGCAATCGTATTTTACGGCGACTTGCGCTTATTTCGGCTTGCTCACTGGCTTCGTGATCGCGATTGAGTTCATCCAGCAATTTTTCTTGATTGTAATAAGACCCTTTGTCGCTTTCCGCTAATTTAGCGGCCCACTTTTTGTCAAAAGTGTTTTTTGCCTTCTTTGGCCTTCCTTTAGTCGATGAAAAAGGGCAAGATCGCTTGTTCTTCCTCAGACATCCGTGCACTGACTATGGCGCGCGAAATCGCGTGCCAAACTCAGCATGTTATTGGTGTCACGTGACACCTTGCCTTGACAATTAATATTCATTTGACATAACTTGTCAACTCTCAATTAAGTAATTAGTGTGCAAAAAATCTTTATCGCGCAATAACTAGCGATGGATATAATATTTTTTCGTGGAGTTTTTTTAATTTTAAAGATAACCTTAAGATTTATCCAACCGTTTAAAAAAGTAAACGTATGTAAAATGGCAAATTTTCCCCTTACTGATACCTTAATAAGAAAAAAATGTTTAACAGAGATGTAGCATGAAACTATGGTATGGAAAGTTGTTGCTACAATACGATCAGCTAAACAAGAGCCAAATAAAATTCCTTTTTGTTTACAATAAAATGTCAAATATAATCTAGTTTTAAAAAGATTGGTAACAATGATTAGCAAAAAGGCAGTTTATATTTAAAAAAATAACAGTCTTCCCGTTCACAGGCAATGGACTCAGCTGCAGGGCCGTTAATGCATTAACGGCCCGCTAGGAGCATTTGCGGCCCGCAAAGCGCGTGTTTTCAAGAGGGCGGTTTTCAATTTGGCCGCGTATCTTGATAATAATGATAGTTTAAGACTTGCTGAACAATCCAATTCATTATCTCTATCGTGCAAGTATTCATGGTCCCATTGTTAGCAAGGGTACTTTCAAATAAGTATTCTTGCAGCCTTGTTCATAGTATTCATTGAATAATATTATTAATAATCTTGCTTTTCCTTATGTTTAGAAAATTTGAGAACCTTTATGTTGGTTGGGGCCAGAAATTCAGTGCAGAGAACTACAGTCCACCGCCTCCTCCCCCACCCCAAGAGGAATTCCCGAGTGGACCAGATATTACAGAGGCTGAAGGCCCCTCTGTGGAAGAGGAAAAGGCACTGAAGGCTGCACAACAAGAAGCTCTAGAGGCTGCTGAGATGGAGGAAGAAGATGATGAAGACGATGATGATGATTAGGCGTCTGCTTCTGGAATATGTTTTGTAAAAATTGTCAAATGCTTTACAGCCTATCAGTCATAGTCTAGACACAATGTAAATAACTTAAGATGTCGTTATCTTGTTCCAAATCTTGCATTGAAGTACTACTAAGTTTGAGGTTATTAGTTTTTTACTGTGCAGTTGTATATCAGGTCGTCTTTAGTCTGCTCAATTTTGGATGTAAATTCAGGAATGATAATACTTTGGTCGGCTTTGTACATCTAAACATCTGGAAATAGCTGTAAATATTAATAAAAATCACTTTACAGTGTGTTACCCTGTCTGAAATTATTATGCTGATATTAGCAATTATTACTTTATCAATGAAAGAACTTTTACATTCAGTACATATCATATTTCCTTACTTTATTCTTCCAATAAGCAGAAACTTTCTAAAGATTACAAGATTACAGAGTAAAATGGGTTAGAATTACTCTTTGTGATAATGCTTCACTACAAGCCATCTTAAAGGTGTGTAAAAACAGTCATAGTTGAAATAAAACTATTACAGTTCAATGACTTGAGAATGCATTGTCATGCAAAGGAAAAATTTATCAAGAGAATGAAATGCTTGCAGTAAAACAAAAATTTACAGAAAATGTACCTAGATAACAGTATATGAAGTAGTATTCATGACCCTTAATAATAAGGTAACTTTGAATTTGGGACAACACTGGAACTTCAGTCTGCTGGCTTCAAAAAAATGACTGAAAAAGTCACACTGACAAGCTTTTTCCATACAAACTCAGTCCATGGTTTTAGACAAGGTCAGCAACTGAAAAAGAAAATGAAATGGCATTGGAAACAACACAATTACATTCTTTCATTGTTGATATTGTGGTTCAATCTTCTCCTTGGTTGAAATTTTATTTTCCTTTGTTTCAAACTCATTATCATCAAATTAACAGGACCAAAACTAAAGAAAACCAAGTTTTAACAAAGGATAAAACTGCACCAAAACATTGAAAGTGGCAGTATAGTAGATGTACTAAGGTGTTAAAGTTTTCTTACCATTCATGGGCATTTCATCAATCTGAGTACTGTAGTACTGTTCAATGTCGCGCAGGATTCTAATGTCATCTGACTTAACAAAGTTGATGGCAACACCTTTGCGGCCAAATCGACCTGATCTACCAATCCTGTATCAAACAGATATCAACAACTATAAAGAACTGATTCATCCACAACTCAATACAGAAGAAGCAAATATGCATGAACAATGAAATTACTGGTTAAAAAAGCTTTTATCAAACAAGGCAGCTGGCATCATACAACCAGCAAAAAGAAAACAGCAGAACAGTGAAATAATGAAAATAATAATAATAATAATAATAATAATAATATCTACTAATAATAATAATCATGATTAGAATAACTATTTTTGTTGATAACAATGACAATATTTTGTTCTCAAGCAAATTTCCAACCAATTAAATATATTTATAATAATATAAATATTTGTCATTATGGCTAACTACAAGTACACACCTGTGAATGTACAATTCACGATTGTTTGGGAGATCATAGTTGATAACAAGAGACACCTGTTGTACATCAATGCCTCGAGCCCAAACATCAGTAGAAATCAGCACACGACTTCAGAGAGAAGAAAGAAACACTCTTTCAGCAGGGAATACCAGCAAGCAAATTACACAAAAGTTTCTTGACACAACTTCTTTACTTGAAAAACTTGTTCAATGACAAGTCACTTGCTGCTAAACTAAAAAGTCAAAGGGAATTTCAAGTAGTCTGGTCACTGACTCAGGCAACATTCTAATGAGGTTGATTGTGCATTCTTTCAAAATACAGTAATGTTACTTTAATGTCATACCTACAAATATATCTAAACTTTGGTACAAGGGACTTTTAGAAAACCTTTCTTAAAAAAAATCTGCAAATGACAGGTTCCACAAAACAGTACTTAGGGGAAAGAACATTAATGATACATTTTAATTATTTACCTGTGTTGCTGGGGGGAGATATCTGTATACATCATATATCTGTTCCTTGAAACCTTTGAGTAAAATATTTAAAAATATTTCATACAGTAAGTGGACACTGTGCAACACGAGAAAATAAATTTTGTATTAATTTTCTGTTAGGCAATGTAGTGTTCTACAGTTAATACAGACACCAATGAAATATCAAGCCATTTAACATTAATTAAATATTTTATTACTACAAGTACAGTACCAGACAGAAGTAACCTAACAGAGAACGCTAAGCAGAACGCGATCTTTAAGCGTTCTACTTAGCATTCCCTTAGTGTTCTACTTAGCATTCCCTTAGTGTTCTACTTAGCATTCCCTTAGCGTTCTACTTAGCATTCCCTTAGCGTTCCCTTAGCGTTCCCTTAGCGTTCCCTAAGCGTTCCCTTAGCGTTCCAATTAGCGTTCCTTAAACGTCCAGTAATGCGTTCCCTGTTAGGTTACTTCTGTCCGGTACTCTAAGCCTATAAAATATATGAAATGTTGAACTCTTCTTACCTTTATTTAACATTTCATCTGCCTCATCCAGCACCAGTAATTTTATTGATCTCGTTCTCAAGTTCCGTCTTCTGATCATGTCTACACATGTAATAATGAACAAATGTAAATATCTAGTTACTCTCACTTTGATTATTGAAATTCATGTGCTTTTGCAATCAGATGGGAAAGTATTTGCCTCACCAAATACTCTGCCAGGCGTCCCAGATACTACATGCTGCCCATAATCAAGTTTTCTGATGTCTTCTCCAATATTTGTCCCGCCAATACATGCATGGCACTGGACACTCATGTAGTCACCAAGGGCAAGGATAACCTGTATCATAACATTAAATGCCAACAGTCAAAGACATAAAATACATGCACATGTATGTATCTTATTGTCAGCTATCAACCATCATGGTTTCAACTTGTGTAAGGAAGATCTAAAACAACATTTACTTGCCTTCAAGATGCAATAACATTTTAGAGTACATATAGTGTGTAGTGGAGGTACTAAGGAAAAAAGCATCACTAACCTTTTGTATCTGCTGCGCAAGTTCTCGGGTTGGAGACATAATGAGGGCTTGTGTTTCTCTAGTCTAAAATAAGAAAAATATCTTGTTAGTTCCCAAACTTAGAGTTTGGTAAGACAATGATGCAAAAATGCATTAATCAGCGTGAAGAAGGTTGGGAAGTGATCAACTTTTGGGTCAAAACTCATTGATTTTTTAACAGTTCACCTTGGCAGATAATCTCCCCAAGGTCAGAATATATATGGTAACTATGAAAGTTATGGGAAAATATGAAATGATCCGCATGTGGAAAAAAGGGGTAGACAAACCTGAATATCTATTGACTGCAGAACTGAAATGGAGAGGGTGGCTGTTTTTCCTGTGCCAGACTGAGCCCTGCAATCGGATAAAACATAACTGCTGTGTGATGGCATAGTTACCAACAAGGGTCCAACACATCTTAGATCTACAAGGTTCATTACTGTAGCCAAACTTTTTGATCAAAGCTACCTGTATCACAGGATTACAACTACAGCACTAAGATTGAGCTTTAATCTTTAACCTTTAATGAAGTTACTCAAGACAATAGTGACTTCACTCGGATCTTACTTAATCAAACATATGTCGGTACTAAGTGGAAAAACTGAACTTCTCTCTACATGTAACATATTCACTCAAGTCAGTACGTGAGCTTTGTAAGACGGGACAAGAATGACAGTCCAGGTATAATATCAGAAAACTCACTGTGCAATCACATCACGTCCTTTTATGATCGGCTTAATAGCACGCTGCTGAATTGCAGACGGTTTTTCGAAACCTGCAAAACAGTAAAGGGAAAAACAATTGATCAAATCACATATACATGAATTTACTCGGCGTCGATACATGATGCACATATGCATAACTTTGACATAATTTGTACCATAAGCGTAGATTCCTCGGACCAAATCTTCGCGGAGCCTTAACTGGTCAAACGTTGGTACGACATCGACTTCTTCCGATGTCTCGAATTCAATCTTGGCTGGATCTTGTTCGTCAGCAACGACCTTTCTTTTACGAGACATGCTGTTCGAATCGAAGTTCGTTCACGTTTTTCACTGCGTACAGAGGAAAAGCCTTGGGAACCCGGTCTGCTTGGTGAAGCACAGAAACTGTAGAACTATGGGATTTTAGTATAAATACTCAGGTGTTTATACAAAATCACGCGCTCTGATTGGTTCGCTATCTCGGATTATCAGCCGATAATCAACTCGACGAACAAAATCGCTGCCAGTCGTTCGCGTGCTCGTGATGAAATAATATTTTTTCGTGTTGTACAATGCTTTTTCTTTTCTGTTTTTGAAATAATCATCCGTGTATTTATACTAAAACAATTATTCGCCTCAGGCTCAGTGATTCTCGGTGAATATTCACCGAGAATCACTGAGCCTGAGGCGAATAATTGTTAAATAAACGGAGAGAAATAAAAAAGGAGAAGACTGGAAACTGCATGAAAAAATGAAAGGGAAAGGCTGACTAAAGGTTGAAAAAAAGTGATGTATTTTGTGTCTCAAACAGTTCACCGAAACCAGAGGTAATATATTTTATTACTTCATTTTGAAGAAAACATGGTTCTCTATTTGCATTAATACAAAAACATTGAAGATAAACTTCACTTGAGGGGAGTCAAAAAGTGAATACATTATGAAGAAAAAAGAAGCTGCTTCTTCAAGAGAAATCCATCCCATGTCTTCAGTAGATGAGAATCTGGCTATGCTCGGAGAAAGCAAGGTGTTCACCAAGTTAGATGCCAACAGTGGTTTCTGGCAAATCTCTCTAGATGAAGAGTCGAAGTTGCTAACCACCTTCATCACACCCTTTGGCCGCTACTGCTTCAACCGGTTACCCTTTGGCATAAGTTCAGCGCCAGAAATATTTCAGTAAAGATGCCAAAGGCCCGTAGATCCCCGAGAAAATGCAAGCGCACAAAGGGAAACGCTGGAGCGAACGTCGTAAACGTAAACTTCTCTTCTTCAATTTCCTCTGCTTCGACAGTTTATTGCAATCGTATTTTACGGCGACTTGCGCTTATTTCGGCTTGCTCACTGGCTTCGTGATCGCGATTGAGTTCATCCAGCAATTTTTCTTGATTGTAATAAGACCCTTTGTCGCTTTCCGCTAATTTAGCGGCCCACTTTTTGTCAAAAGTGTTTTTTGCCTTCTTTGGCCTTCCTTTAGTCGATGAAAAAGGGCAAGATCGCTTGTTCTTCCTCAGACATCCGTGCACTGACTATGGCGCGCGAAATCGCGTGCCAAACTCAGCATGTTATTGGTGTCACGTGACACCTTGCCTTGACAATTAATATTCATTTGACATAACTTGTCAACTCTCAATTAAGTAATTAGTGTGCAAAAAATCTTTATCGCGCAATAACTAGCGATGGATATAATATTTTTTCGTGGAGTTTTTTTAATTTTAAAGATAACCTTAAGATTTATCCAACCGTTTAAAAAAGTAAACGTATGTAAAATGGCAAATTTTCCCCTTACTGATACCTTAATAAGAAAAAAATGTTTAACAGAGATGTAGCATGAAACTATGGTATGGAAAGTTGTTGCTACAATACGATCAGCTAAACAAGAGCCAAATAAAATTCCTTTTTGTTTACAATAAAATGTCAAATATAATCTAGTTTTAAAAAGATTGGTAACAATGATTAGCAAAAAGACAGTTTATATTTAAAAAAATAACAGTCTTCCCGTTCACAGGCAATGGACTCAGCTGCAGGGCCGTTAATGCATTAACGGCCCGCTAGGAGCATTTGCGGCCCGCAAAGCGCGTGTTTTCAAGAGGGCGGTTTTCAATTTGGCCGCGTATCTTGATAATAATGATAGTTTAAGACTTGCTGAACAATCCAATTCATTATCTCTATCGTGCAAGTATTCATGGTCCCATTGTTAGCAAGGGTACTTTCAAATAAGTATTCTTGCAGCCTTGTTCATAGAATTCATTGAATAATATTATTAATAATCTTGCTTTTCCTTATGTTTAGAAAATTTGAGAACCTTTATGTTGGTTGGGGCCAGAAATTCAGTGCAGAGAACTACAGTCCACCGCCTCCTCCCCCACCCCAAGAGGAATTCCCGAGTGGACCAGATATTACAGAGGCTGAAGGCCCCTCTGTGGAAGAGGAAAAGGCACTGAAGGCTGCACAACAAGAAGCTCTAGAGGCTGCTGAGATGGAGGAAGAAGATGATGAAGACGATGATGATGATTAGGCGTCTGCTTCTGGAATATGTTTTGTAAAAATTGTCAAATGCTTTACAGCCTATCAGTCATAGTCTAGACACAATGTAAATAACTTAAGATGTCGTTATCTTGTTCCAAATCTTGCATTGAAGTACTACTAAGTTTGAGGTTATTAGTTTTTTACTGTGCAGTTGTATATCAGGTCGTCTTTAGTCTGCTCAATTTTGGATGTAAATTCAGGAATGATAATACTTTGGTCGGCTTTGTACATCTAAACATCTGGAAATAGCTGTAAATATTAATAAAAATCACTTTACAGTGTGTTACCCTGTCTGAAATTATTATGCTGATATTAGCAATTATTACTTTATCAATGAAAGAACTTTTACATTCAGTACATATCATATTTCCTTACTTTATTCTTCCAATAAGCAGAAACTTTCTAAAGATTACAAGATTACAGAGTAAAATGGGTTAGAATTACTCTTTGTGATAATGCTTCACTACAAGCCATCTTAAAGGTGTGTAAAAACAGTCATAGTTGAAATAAAACTATTACAGTTCAATGACTTGAGAATGCATTGTCATGCAAAGGAAAAATTTATCAAGAGAATGAAATGCTTGCAGTAAAACAAAAATTTACAGAAAATGTACCTAGATAACAGTATATGAAGTAGTATTCATGACCCTTAATAATAAGGTAACTTTGAATTTGGGACAACACTGGAACTTCAGTCTGCTGGCTTCAAAAAAATGACTGAAAAAGTCACACTGACAAGCTTTTTCCATACAAACTCAGTCCATGGTTTTAGACAAGGTCAGCAACTGAAAAAGAAAATGAAATGGCATTGGAAACAACACAATTACATTCTTTCATTGTTGATATTGTGGTTCAATCTTCTCCTTGGTTGAAATTTTATTTTCCTTTGTTTCAAACTCATTATCATCAAATTAACAGGACCAAAACTAAAGAAAACCAAGTTTTAACAAAGGATAAAACTGCACCAAAACATTGAAAGTGGCAGTATAGTAGATGTACTAAGGTGTTAAAGTTTTCTTACCATTCATGGGCATTTCATCAATCTGAGTACTGTAGTACTGTTCAATGTCGCGCAGGATTCTAATGTCATCTGACTTAACAAAGTTGATGGCAACACCTTTGCGGCCAAATCGACCTGATCTACCAATCCTGTATCAAACAGATATCAACAACTATAAAGAACTGATTCATCCACAACTCAATACAGAAGAAGCAAATATGCATGAACAATGAAATTACTGGTTAAAAAAGCTTTTATCAAACAAGGCAGCTGGCATCATACAACCAGCAAAAAGAAAACAGCAGAACAGTGAAATAATGAAAATAATAATAATAATAATAATAATAATAATAATAATATCTACTAATAATAATAATCATGATTAGAATAACTATTTTTGTTGATAACAATGACAATATTTTGTTCTCAAGCAAATTTCCAACCAATTAAATATATTTATAATAATATAAATATTTGTCATTATGGCTAACTACAAGTACACACCTGTGAATGTACAATTCACGATTGTTTGGGAGATCATAGTTGATAACAAGAGACACCTGTTGTACATCAATGCCTCGAGCCCAAACATCAGTAGAAATCAGCACAGGACTTCAGAGAGAAGAAAGAAACACTCTTTCAGCAGGGAATACCAGCAAGCAAATTACACAAAAGTTTCTTGACACAACTTCTTTACTTGAAAAACTTGTTCAATGACAAGTCACTTGCTGCTAAACTAAAAAGTCAAAGGGAATTTCAAGTAGTCTGGTCACTGACTCAGGCAACATTCTAATGAGGTTGATTGTGCATTCTTTCAAAATACAGTAACGTTACTTTAATGTCATACCTACAAATATATCTAAACTTTGGTACAAGGGACTTTTAGAAAACCTTTCTTAAAAAAAATCTGCAAATGACAGGTTCCACAAAACAGTACTTAGGGGAAAGAACATTAATGATACATTTTAATTATTTACCTGTGTTGCTGGGGGGAGATATCTGTATACATCATATATCTGTTCCTTGAAACCTTTGAGTAAAATATTTAAAAATATTTCATACAGTAAGTGGACACTGTGCAACACGAGAAAATAAATTTTGTATTAATTTTCTGTTAGGCAATGTAGTGTTCTACAGTTAATACAGACACCAATGAAATATCAAGCCATTTAACATTAATTAAATATTTTATTACTACAAGTACAGTACCGGACAGAAGTAACCTAACAGAGAACGCTAAGCAGAACGCGATCTTTAAGCGTTCTACTTGGCATTCCCTTAGTGTTCTACTTAGCATTCCCTTAGCGTTCTACTTAGATTTCCCTCAGCGTTCCCTTAGCGTTCCCTTAGCGTTCCCTAAGCGTTCCCTTAGCGTTCCAATTAGCGTTCCTTAAACGTCCAGTAATGCGTTCCCTGTTAGGTTACTTCTGTCCGGTACTCTAAGCCTATAAAATATATGAAATGTTGAACTCTTCTTACCTTTATTTAACATTTCATCTGCCTCATCCAGCACCAGTAATTTTATTGATCTCGTTCTCAAGTTCCGTCTTCTGATCATGTCTACACATGTAATAATGAACAAATGTAAATATCTAGTTACTCTCACTTTGATTATTGAAATTCATGTGCTTTTGCAATCAGATGGGAAAGTATTTGCCTCACCAAATACTCTGCCAGGCGTCCCAGATACTACATGCTGCCCATAATCAAGTTTTCTGATGTCTTCTCCAATATTTGTCCCGCCAATACATGCATGGCACTGGACACTCATGTAGTCACCAAGGGCAAGGATAACCTGTATCATAACATTAAATGCCAACAGTCAAAGACATAAAATACATGCACATGTATGTATCTTATTGTCAGCTATCAACCATCATGGTTTCAACTTGTGTAAGGAAGATCTAAAACAACATTTACTTGCCTTCAAGATGCAATAACATTTTAGAGTACATATAGTGTGTAGTGGAGGTACTAAGGAAAAAAGCATCACTAACCTTTTGTATCTGCTGCGCAAGTTCTCGGGTTGGAGACATAATGAGGGCTTGTGTTTCTCTAGTCTAAAATAAGAAAAATATCTTGTTAGTTCCCAACCTTAGAGTTTGGTAAGACAATGATGCAAAAATGCATTAATCAGCGTGAAGAAGGTTGGGAAGTGATCAACTTTTGGGTCAAAACTCATTGATTTTTTAGCAGTTCACCTTGGCAGATAATCTCCCCAAGGTCAGAATATATATGGTAACTATGAAAGTTATGGGAAAATATGAAATGATCCGCATGTGGAAAAAAGGGGTAGACAAACCTGAATATCTATTGACTGCAGAACTGAAATGGAGAGGGTGGCTGTTTTTCCTGTGCCAGACTGAGCCCTGGAATCGAATAAAACATAACTGCTGTGTGATGACATAGTTACCAACAAGGGTCCAACACATCTTAGATCTACAAGGTTCATTACTGTAGCCAAACTTTTTGATCAAAGCTACCTGTATCACAGGATTACAACTACAGCACTAAGATTGAGCTTTAATCTTTAACCTTTAATGAAGTTACTCAAGACAATAGTGACTTCACTCGGATCTTACTTAATCAAACATATGTCGGTACTAAGTGGAAAAACTGAACTTCTCTCTACATGTAACATATTCACTCAAGTCAGTACGTGAGCTTTGTAAGACGGGACAAGAATGACAGTCCAGGTATAATATCAGAAAACTCACTGTGCAATCACATCACGTCCTTTTATGATCGGCTTAATAGCACGCTGCTGAATTGCAGACGGTTTTTCGAAACCTGCAAAACAGTAAAGGGAAAAACAATTGATCAAATCACATATACATGAATTTACTCGGCGTCGATACATGATGCACATATGCATAACTTTGACATAATTTGTACCATAAGCGTAGATTCCTCGGACCAAATCTTCGCGGAGCCTCAACTGGTCAAACGTTGGTACGACATCGACTTCTTCCGATGTCTCGAATTCAATCTTGGCTGGATCTTGTTCGTCAGCAACGACCTTTCTTTTACGAGACATGCTGTTCGAATCGAAGTTCGTTCACGTTTTTCACTGCGTGCAGAGGAAAAGCCTTGGGAACCCGGTCTGCTTGGTGAAGCACAGAAACTGTAGAACTATGGGATTTTAGTATAATTAAATACTCAGGTGTTTATACAAAATCGCGCGCTCTGATTGGTTCGCTATCTCGGATTATCAGCCGATAATCACCTCGACGAACAAAATGGCTGCCAGTCGTTCGCGCGCTTTTGATGAAATAATATTTTTTCGTGTTGTACAATGCTTTTTCTTTTCTTTTTTTGAAATAATCATCCGTGTATTTATACTAAAACAATTATTCGCCTCAGGCTCAGTGATTCTCGGTGAATATTCACCGAGAATCACTGAGCCTGAGGCGAATAATTGTTAAATAAACGGAGAGAAATAAAAAAGGAGAAGACTGGAAACTGCATGAAAAAATGAAAGGGAAAGGCTGACTAAAGGTTGAAAAAAAGTGATGTATTTTGTGTCTCTAACAGTTCACCGAAACCAGAGGTAATATATTTTATTACTTCATTTTGAAGAAAACATGGTTCTCTATTTGCATTAATACAAAAACATTGAAGATAAACTTCACTTGAGGGGAGTCAAAAAGTGAATACATTATGAAGAAAAAAGAAGCTGCTTCTTCAAGAGAAATCCATCCCATGTCTTCAGTAGATGAGAATCTGGCTATGCTCGGAGAAAGCAAGGTGTTCACCAAGTTAGATGCCAACAGTGGTTTCTGGCAAATCTCTCTAGATGAAGAGTCGAAGTTGCTAACCACCTTCATCACACCCTTTGGCCGCTACTGCTTCAACCGGTTACCCTTTGGCATAAGTTCAGCGCCAGAAATATTTCAGTAAAGATGCCAAAGGCCCGTAGATCCCCGAGAAAATGCAAGCGCACAAAGGGAAACGCTGGAGCGAACGAGAGAGGGGTAAAACTACGGGGCTGGGCCAGCGAAAATTCGTGAAAAAATTCGTGAAAAAATCGCGAAAAATTCGTGAAAAAAATTGCGAAAAATTTGTGAAAAAATTTATAAAAAAAAAAAATTTGAATTTTTAATTATGGTTTAAAGATAAAATTATAATTAATATAAATAATGGAAAAAGTGAATATCAACCAATTAAGAGATTCTGATTTGAGACAAATTGTAAAAGAATTGAAATTACCTAAATGGCACGAAATGCGTAAAGCAGGAAAAATTGCAGCATTGGATGAAATGGGAATTAAAACAGTTGAAGATTTGGAAAATTACCGGCGAGGACTTATTGATAATAGACCTCAAACACCAGAGATATTAAATCCAAGACCTCAAACACCAGAGATATTAAATCCAAGTCCTCGTATTTCAAGAAAACAAACTCCCCATGTTTTAAATACTAGAAAAGCAGTAAGCCCTATTCCTACACCCATTTCAAAACCTAAACCTAGAGTTGAGAAAAATCCAAAACCAAAAATCTATTATGATCAAATAATACAACAAAAAGAAGAACAAATAAAACAACAAGAAGAACAAATAAGAAAACTAGAAGAACAAATAAAACAACAAGAAGAACAAAATATCCTAAAACAAAAAGAAGAACAAATACAAAAAAATCAAGAAAAAATACGAAGACTACAAGCTCAATTACAAAAACCCAATACAACAATTACAGAAAGTTTTAGAGATTATGAGAAAGAAGGTGCTAAACCTAAAATAAAACCTGAAAGAGAAGAAGAATCAATTATAGGTGAGGATAAAACAAAAACAAAAAAAAGGAGGAGGAATAGAAAGAACAAAAATAAAAAAAATAAAAAAAAAAAAGATCCAATCATAGATAGAGATTATGAGAAAGAGGGTGCTAGACCTAAAACAAAAGAAAATGTAAAAAATTATGAACAAGAAAATGAGGAAGAGTTCACAATTAATGAACAAAAAAAAGCATTAAAAGGATATTTGAAAACACACACGATATACGGAAAGAAAGGATATGTACCTGAAGAATTCATGAAAAAAATAAAACAAAAAGTTATAGATCAAATTAATCAGGAAAAGAAACCAATAAAAGGTAAATTTATATTAACATGTAAGTTTTTAAAAAAGTCTCTACTTAGGGAAAAAGAAATTAAAGATGAAACTGAAAGATTCTTTCATTCTTCACCAAAAATAATTACTGAAGCAACTAATTTATCAGAATTATTTGATGAGGCGATTAAACATATACTTAATGAGATTGAAAAATTTCTGACTAATAACCCCTCAGGTGTTTTTGAATTTGATTCTGTAGTATGTTTTGATATTAATTTAGCTCCCCACGAAACTATTTCTGGAAGTTCATATTTTCCATTACCTGCAAGATTAGCATCAAAAAAAGCTATTATTAACCCCCAGAATTTTAAAGATAAGGAATGTTTTAAGTATGCAATAACAGAAGGAGCGTTTCCTAGAAAAAATCATCGAGAGAGAGTAAATAATGAATTGAGGGAAAAATCTAAAAAGTTAAATTGGAAAGGAATAGAATTTCCCACCTCATTAAAACAGATTGATAGGTTTGAAAAACAAAATCCATATGTTATTAATGTGTTGGGATATGAAGATAATAAAATATATCCTCTAAGAATAAGCGATAAATGTGATTGTAAGAAAAAAGAAGAATGTAATAATTGTGGTTGTAGGAAAAAAGAATGTATAAAAGAATGTGAGAAATGTGGTTGTAAAAAATGTGATTGTAAGAAAAAAGAAGAATGTAATAATTGTGGGTGTTGTAAAAAAGAATGTATAAAACAAGAATGTAAGAAAAAAGAATGTATAAAACAAGAATGTAAGAAATGTGGTTGTAAAAAATGTGATTGTAACAAAGAAGAATGTAAGATATGCGACTGTAAAATTATAACATTAATTTTAATATCTAATGATGAAGAAAGTCATTACTGTTTGGTAACTGATACTAGCAAGCTTTTATCCTCTGAAATTGATAAAAATAAAAACAAAAAATATTTTTGTCTTAGATGCTTCAACTCATTCTATAAACAAAAATATTTAGATGAACATAAAATATACTGCGATTCAAATGGAGAAGTTATAATCAATATGGTAAAGAATAAAGATGGTAGCCCAAAATTTATTAAATTCAAAAATTATAAAAATAAAATGAGGGTACCATTTGTTATTTATATAGACTTTGAGAGCCAACTAATACCAATATATGCATGTTCTCCAAATGAAATTAAAAGTTTTACTAAAAAATATCAAATGCATAAAGCATCAGGATTCTGTTATTATATAATATGTTTTGATGATAGTATATTACCTGCCGATTTTAATCAAATTGTGCAATATACAGCAAAATCAGATGATGAAGATGTTGCACAGATATTTGTAGAATATTTAGAAAGAGATTTTAGAAAAATTTATAAAATAATAGAAGAAAGAGAAGAAAAGTTTAGATTCTATAATAGGAATAACATGTCAGAAACAATTAAAAAAGAACATGAAAATGCAACTCATTGTCATATATGTGAAGGAAAATTTACAGAAACTAAAAATAGAGATTATAAAAAAGTAATAGATCATTGTCATCTTACAGGAAAATATAGAGGAGCTGCTCATAATAATTGTAATCTAAGATATGATATTCCTAATTTCATTCCAGTAATGGCACATAATATGTCTGGATATGATTCTCATTTATTTATTAAAAATCTTGCTAAAACAAAAGGCGAAATAACCTGCATAGCTAATACTAATGAAAAGTATATTAGTTTCTCAAAGAAAATTTTAATTGGTCGCGATGATGAAGGTAAACTCATTAATAGAATGATAAGATTCATTGATTCTTACAAATTTATGCCAAGCGGACTTAGTAGTTTAGTTGATAATCTCACCAAATGTGGAAAGTGTAAGACATGCAAACCACCGGATTGTATGAAAAGATACATTAAAGATGGAAAAGATATTGAGCATAAAAGTATTGGTAGATGTAAAAAATGTGAGAATTGCTTGTTAGCTGAAAAAAGATGTCTTTCTCCAAAAGATGATAAACTAATAGAAACAAAAAAGGAATTTAACGATAAAACATATTTAGTAATGAGAAAAGGAGTGTTTAATTATGATGATTTTACTAGCATTAATAAACTAAATGAAACAAAACTACCGCCAAAGAAGGCATTTCATTCAAAATTAAATGATGAAGATATAAGTGATGATGACTACCAACACGCTGAAAATGTATGGAAAACCCTCAATATGAAAACAATGAGAGAATATCATGATTTATATCTCAAGACGGATGTTTTACTTTTAGCAGATGTATTTGAGAACTTTAGAGATGTTTGTCAAAATAATTATGGTTTAGATCCGGCACATTATTTTACGTCACCGGGATTATCTTGGGATGCAATGTTAAAATTAACCAAAGTTAAATTGGAGCTGTTTACTGATGTTAATATGTTACTTATGATTGAAAGAGGTATTAGAGGTGGTGTAGCTCAAATATCAAAAAGATGTGCTAAAGCTAACAACCCATATATGGTTGACTTTGTAGAAAATATGGTTAAAAGTTATATTGTATATCTTGATGCAAATAATTTATATGGTGCAGGAATGAGTGGAAATTTACCTACTCACGGATTTAAATGGATGAGTGAGGAGGAGCTTAAAAATTGGAGAGATATGCCATGTATAGTTATGGTTGATTTGAAATACTCAAAACATCTTCATGATTTACATAAAGATTATCCTTTAGCTCCAGATAAACTTAATGTTAATAAAGTTAAGAAATTAATACCAAACCTATTTGATAAGAAAAGGTACGTTGTTTATCATGAGACTTTAAAATTTTATGAAAGTATGGGATTAGAAATAACAAAAATTCATAAAGGCATTAAATTCAATGAGTCTGCATGGTTAAAACCATATATTGATTTGAATACAAAATTCAGAGCTCAAGCAAAGAATGATTTTGAAAAAGATTTCTTCAAGTTAATGAATAACTCTGTATTTGGTAAAACAATGGAAAATATTAGAAAAAGGATAGATGTTAGATTAGTTAATAATAAAAAAGCAGCTAAAAAATTAATAAGAAAACCAAACTTTAATCATTTTACTATCTTTTCTGAGGATCTAGTCGCCATAAATATGAAGAAAAAAGAAATAAGATTTAATAAACCAATTTATGTTGGGTTTTGCATTCTAGATCGAAGTAAACAAATAATGTATGATTTCCATTATAATTATATTAAAAAGAAATATGGAGATAAGGCTGAATTACTTATGACTGATACTGATAGTCTTGTATATGTTATAGAAACTCCAGATTTCTACAAAGATATAAGTTCAGATGTTAGAGAAAAGTTTGACACCAGTAATTACCCTAAAGACCACCCATCTGGAATCGAGACTGGTGTAAACAAAAAAGTAATTGGAATGTTCAAAGATGAGTTTGGCGGAATGATACCTACAGAGTTTGTAGGTCTAGGAGCTAAACAATATAGTTTAAAAATGGATAATGGTGAAGAGATAAAAAAGGATAAAGGAACAAAGAAATCAGTTATTAAGAAGAACATAAAACATAATGACTTTAAAGATTGTTTAGTCACTGGAAAACCACAAATGAGATTACAAAATTTAATTGGATCAGATCTACATAATCTTTACACAAAAACTGTTAATAAAAAAGCATTATCTGCAGATGATGATAAAAGGGTTATTTTAGAAGATGGGGTAAATACTCTTCCATATGGACATTATCTTTCCAAAACAGAATTAGATGATAATATGAATATCATCTTTCCAGCTACACCCGCTCCAAAACAGAATTAGGAGGTAACTCAGTATTATAAGGAATAACTTGTAATTCTTCTCTTACAAAGCCCCGTCTTGGTCCATCTACTAAATAATACAAAACTGGTTGATTAGGCGAAATCACACTTTTAGAAATATCATAAACTTTGATACTCCAAATAGGATCTGTAGCCCTCCTTTTTTCGCCACCCTCAAGTTCACCCGGAGATAATAAATATCTAACTTTAACACTAGGAGGTAATCTAACCTCATCAAGACCCACAACTCGATGATATCTTCTAGTTTCAAGTTCCACTTCTTTCAGTTTTATAGCTTTATCAGGCTCTTTACCAGTTATTCTTGTTGGTGTATTGTTCAAAGTTTTCAAAATATCAGGTAATCGTTTTACCCATACTCTAGATCGGGCAGAGCCCTCCCCGCCTTTGGCGGACCTTTCATCACTTACCATTTCTTGTGCATATTGATGACTAAATAATCGTTCACCCAATATTCTGTTTGCGTTTTCTACAAACGCCTGAGCTCTATGATTTCCAGCTTCACTTCTTTGTATTTTCACATTATGATAATTCATAAGTTTAGCAACCTCACCCATAAATTCTTTTCCTGGATCAACCATTAATGTTTTAGGATATTTTAACTTCCTGGAATATATTTTTTCAAAAGCATTTGAAATTTCTCGACTTTCTTTTGAGGTTAATGGTTCAGCATCTTTATATCTCGAGGCAACATCAACCACAACTAATGCATATTTATATGTTTTTCTTCCAACTCTATCATGTGGTAAAAATAATAAATCTGCTTGGTGAATCTGATTTGGTTTATCCACGGTCCAGTGAGGTCTAGGTATATGCTTTGGAGCTGGAAGATAGATTTGCCATATTGCTTGTTTCTCTAACCATTGTTTTGCTACATCTTCACTTACTTTTGCTTTTTGTGCTAATTTGGAGATTGCGGAATATCCTTTCCAATATCCTTCAGTTGAATAATATATCCGCTCGAAGAGCGGGCCCGGCTCGGGCTTCGCCCGGGAGAGCTTTGACCCCAGAGGGGCCCCGGCTGCGGCTTTGCCGCGGAGGGCTCCGCCCGATCCGCCGGTCGCTCGATCCGCCGATTTTTTTGAAAGTATATTTTCGTTATTCATTTAAAAAATTAACAAAGTATCTTATAAATTAAAATGGAGGAAGAAAAAATAATTTTTTCAAGATATCAAATTAACATTATGAAAAAAATTCTAGATATGGAAGACGGTGATGATATTTTTAATGTTTTGATTTTAATCCCCAGTGCGAGAGAAAAGTTATTAAAACATATTAATAAATTAGAGAATAATAAAGCAAAGGGGTTTCAGCGATCGGTCCGGAGGACCTCCCCGCTAAGCGGAAGCTGGCCGGCGAAGCCGGTTTAAAGATTAACCAAAGTACCTTATAAATTACAATGACGTCTGAAAAAATTAATCCAAATAGAATTCCTCGAGAGCCATTTGGTTTGAAAGCAGAATCAACAATGAATCGAATTACTCTCAATCCATCCTCAGCTAGCCCTGGAGAAACATTATATATAAATATACCAAAACTTTCTGAGAATTTAGTGATTGTACCAGGAAGTGTATCTCTTTTATTTGATTTAGATGTAGATGGACATGCTAATAATACACTTGTGAATAATGTAGGTAGTAATCTTGTATCTAGACTTAGAGTTCTTTTTGGAGGTGAAACATTACAGGATACTCAAAGATATGATCTTTTTCAAACCTATCACGACTTATTTTTAACAGATGAGGAAAGAGAAGATAGATTAAAACAAGGTATTTCTTCTGAAAACATGAGAAAGCTCAGGACAAATTCAGGTGATAAGAAAACCCAAGATGTTAAGGCAGTGACTCTTGCATCAGTACATAACACAAAGTATCGTATACCACTAAATCACCCTATTCTAAACGATCATGGAGTTTTCTATCCAAAGGCACTAGATAATCATGTAATCTTTGAGATTACACTTGCTCCAGTTAATGATATTGTTGTTTATTCTGATACTAGTAAGACTCCTTCTTATTCAATCAAAAACCTTGAGTTAGAATATTCTTCCATTTCAAGCGAATACTTGGCTCGCGAGGCTCAGGCAGCTTATCAGGTTGGTAAAGGATTTTTCTATGAAAATGTCACACTACATAAAACTTTTACCTTTTCCATAGGCGGTGATGGTGTTATCAATCAGCATATTAATCTACCTAGAAGATCAATGACGGGGATATTATGTTTGTTTACATTACCAATCGCAGCAGGAGCACGTAACTCTGAGAATTTTTACAATCCAGGTATAACCTCGATTAATATAGATGTTGATGGTGTACCAAATCGATTATACTCTAAGGGAATGATACCATCAGATCTATGGGAGTCGGTAAAGAAACGTTTTGGACTGGCTGAAAAGAGGTGGTCGGGTTCCTCCCGCTGGTCGGTAAAGGAAAAGGATTTTTATGCTGATAAGTTTGCTCTTTGGGTTGATATGAGAACTCACCCTGATAATGGTATTCATG